>CM044550.2:16692353-16912353 GCA_024416835.2 Perccottus glenii
CCATTAATGTTCTATTTTTAGAACCCCGGGGCATGAGTATCCTTGAACAGCTCAAGGGGGATAAGACAAGGCCATTTCCACACCGGTGCCTCAGATCTGCAAACCCCAAAAAGAAACACACAGACTGGGAAGCCTTCATTTACATTACATTTAAAGATCCCTGTGTTCAATTGGAAACTTCCAGCAACAACCTTTTAGCATAAAATGCATTGCCTCAAAATTTGTTGCCTAAAAGTTATTTTGGTGTTTCTTTCACATGAAAAGGGAAGAAAAACACATCTAATGTAAATTTGCAGCAGAGATTGTCCTTTAATGGGACCAAATCTTGAACAGTTATATTATTGACTGACCACCAACCTAAAATGTTATGTAAATTGTGGAGTTAAAACGGCTAGGGCTGAAGTAATAGAATTGAAAAGGGTAGCCTATGTGTGTTACCAAGTGCATTACACCGGTGCGTATACGACCTGCACTAACTGCCCTGGTTCATTTCAAATTAAATATTCTACCATTGGATTGTTTTCACTTCTCCATCTGCATTAGTTAAACATCACTTTGAGAACAATTGTGACCTGGCAAGACATGAAAAGGACAATTAGGAGGTAGCCCGGGCTAGACCAGTTGTTCACATGTAGTTATGGGCTGGACCAACCGAAATGACACCCGTAAGAGAGGAGAAAAAGCTGATGACGACAGCGCGTAAATCGGTGTCTGGTAAGCGGAATGTGTCCTTGTTACGCGGTTGGAGCGTAGAAGTGTGTGGCAGGACCTTGCTCTGGAGCTTCGATTCCAGCGCACCGTGAAGGAAAGCTGTGAATGCGCGAGTTCCCTGAAGAAGCGGGTACTACAATGCGCCCTACTCAGAGAAATTTACAGATGAACTTTACATAACATTTAAACTAAAAGTGTGTTTGACAGAAGTTGATTAGGTGGCGATGTCCGCGACGCACCACAGCTCCCCGGCGCCTAACGTGAGCTATCATTCCACGGCCGCGTACGAAGAGACGCGTCCCACGGAGGTGGAGAGGCAGATCCGCTTGTTACTCTTCGGCTTGTGCGTAACCATGGCGGCCGCCACGTTTGCCGGCGGCGTGTTTTCTCTACTATCTCTTGTCCGCATGAGGAGGAAGACCCCTTTGTGTCTTATCGTGGCTTCTATGTCCGTGGACGATCTGCTCAGCGTGGTGCCTCTGTCCCTGTTCATGCTTCTGCAGTGGCAGAGGAACGGGGTTTCGGGAGGCTTGTGCACTTTGTCCGGACTTTTGTACGTGTTCCAGGGCGTCTCGAGCAACATGAAAGCTTGCCTTATAGCTGCGTATACCTTCTATGTAACCAAGAGGTTTGGGGTGCTCCAATCTGTCCGGCGGCCCCTGAGAGTGGCTTGGGCTATTGCTGGTGTGTGGGCGGTCAGCCTGGCCGTCAGCGCGTTGCCTCTGTGCGGCTGGGGCAGCTTTACCCCCGCGTCACTCGGCTGCTTCCCAGAGATAGACAGTTTTTACATTCTGCTGTTGTTCTCCCTGTACTCCCTCTGTTTCTGTGGCTTGCTCTTTTTCTTTATCCCCCTGACCTATCAGCTGCTGTGCTCCAGAGAGCCCCAGAGGGCCCTGCTGTACCCCAGTTGTATGGACGTGGCCGGGGGACTGAGCGCCTCTACGCATCTTTGCTCAGACAGCCCCAACAAAAGTTTGGGCACCTACAATGAGCTGAGCCCCAGTTCGTGCGGAACAATGGAGTCCAGGCTGAGGGACAGCGGCCTGTCCCAGATGTGTACAGGTGGACAGAAGACAGCTGCGGTGGGGGACACTCCAGTGGTGTTCGCTCAGAAGCGCTTTTCTATGATCCTTGCAGTGGTGCGAGTTATTCTATGGATGCCCATGATGGTAAGCATGCATTTGTCAAACACACCTGCGCCATGCTTTCACTGATCTGGGTCGAAAGGACGGGCTTGTCAGAAAATAGCACATTATAGGGCGTTCAGTCCAGATCTTTATCCAAAAAACATATCCAGTCCACTTTCAGTTGCAGTTCTGCGGTGCTTCAAAAGGCTTAAATACATCTCTGTGACTTACATAACAATGATTGCTTCTTTGTGCATCATGAGTGCAGCAGTCTGTATAAAATTGTTTTTTTGCAACTGGAAATTGTTCAATGACCTGTTGACATCATGATTAAAAAATAGAAATAGTCCTTTAAACCTCATGCTTTGTAATAGCTATTCATGGCCATGAGCTGAAAATCTGATCACTGGATCCCCAGGATGGTGTTGTGAATGTTTTATCATTTTAAGTTTTAGCTTAAGCCAACAGGTGCAGCAAAGCAAAATCAAAGTTTTGCTTGTCTATCTATAAAATAGCCAGAAAGCCAAGAGCAAATGTATTTTAGAAGAATATACATTACATTTGCATACATTAGTTAAATGGTACAACATTACCTTATATTCAGTCTTTGTTTTCACAATTTGGACGCACTGAAGGACTGTCAATAGTCAGTTGTGTTCAGATGATGGTGTTGACACAAGGTCACCTGACCTGCCTACTCAAAGTTAGGCCTATAAATGCAGTATGATGAACCAGGCACACTTCATGTAGGAAAGGCATGCACGGTTTTATGTCTGCAATCATTAAAATTATTTTCAGGTTTTGTATTTTAATGATTCAACCTAAAACTGTAGTGGCACTGCGACTGGAGAGAACACATGCAGAAAATAAGCACATAAAGTCTCTGTTTAGACCATTGCAGGTTTACCATGTAGTAATTTCATTTTGTAAAGAGTGCCTCTTCATTCAACTAAAGGACATCAAATTCTGCTGGGATTTTAATGTGAGTAATATAAATTGACAGAAGTGAAAAAAAAGTACTTTTTTGTTAAATTATTTAATGATAAACTGGAAATATTTATCAAAAGCTGTTCTGTTTGGAAACTCACCAAGGAGTCCATCGTTAAAGGGTTTGATCATCTGTCATTTTTGAACTTTTCACACCGTTTGGTTTTGGGCGATACAAAAGTGGAAGTAGTTTTTATGGTTACAGCAGTGCAATAAAAACAGTTAGCAGATTCAAGTTTAGCACCAGATAAGAACCACCATAAATACGTTATTGTGAAATACTACAGCACAATACCAAGTGATAGCCCCAGTCTTACTGTTTCAACTTGTGTTCACACTCACAGAATGAAATATGACTTGGTTTGATATATTTGTTGGAACAAAAAGAAATAAATGTGAATAAAAGTGGCATGGATTCAAACCTTTAAATTCCCTAAAAACAATGTAGTGTAATGCACTTCATTATAATGTCTGTAGCAATATGATCCAATTGTTCTCATGTACAGTGGCGGAAAAAGTATGTGAGATTTCATCGTTTTTGTAATAAATTTGTCTTAAAATGTGATCTGATCTTTATCTAAGTCAAGGGTATTGACAAACATAATGTGTCTAAAAATTATTATGTATAATAATATATAACAATTGTTTGTTTCAGGATCTCTTATAGTCTTCTGAACCACAGTAAAGTCTGGGTTTATAATATAGACTTTATAGTGGATTATTTCATTCCTCTGTTCCATTGGCAGACTCTGGTGCTTGTGCGACATGCAGGGAATGCACGCAGCTCATCTCTGGAGACACTCAGCTTCTTCTCACTCTGTTGGCCCCAGCGGTCACTCCACTGTTCGTGCTGTCTGAGCGCTGGATCCACATGCCATGCGGCTGCTTCATCAACTGCAAACGGGATCCATTGCAGGGACCATCAGGTACATACGAGAGCACAATGAATACTGTGTAAAAATGTACATTTGGGAGCCAGTCCACTGCAGGAATAAAATAGCTAAATGTTGGCCAAATGTAAGGATGCATAATCTTCTTAAAGTTGAATTGTATCTCCTGGCAGTGTGATTTAGCCAGAGAGAGAGAGTACAATGTTTGCTCACATTCTTTGGTCAATCATCCCTCGCAACCATCATTTTATTTATTTATTTAACCATAAACCTATGTAAATGAGATGTAACAATTCTACCCATCTTCAAAAGTAATTGGAGCCATGCATTCAGCGTCTCACGGCTGATACATACAGTTTTGTCTTGGATGCAACCCTACATGAAGCTGATTAATATCTTTACTGTGGCTATATTTAAAAATAAAAGGCAATAAAGTTTTGTCTATTACATTAGCTAATTAGGTAGAATGTTGTGGTTTCAATGAAAAAGTATAGCCATTTTAATTCTGCCTCAGAGCTGTGTATAATTTATTACTTTTGTTGGACAGTGCTATGAATAATGAATTTTCAGACACAAGCTGGAGGCCAAATACATCTTCGGGCTCTTATTGGACATGAATGAGTTTGACTAAAGGGGTTTTCAGAAAGCACACAGAACATAAATAGCTCCAAGCCCAGTTGGTTTTGTGACTCCTCGCAACTAGACAGTTATACAAAATAGCAAATAATCCCTCCATTCTCTGTAATTCTGTTTGCAGTGATGAAAAGAAGACTTGAGCTTAACCTGTCTTTCCAACAAGGCTACGGAGTTTATAAGTTATCTCACGCTGCCCTGTCTCATCACAGCCCCCCCATTGAGAAGCCCCTATATCACAGCCTTTTCAATTGTGACCTCCCCAACACTCACCTTGCAACTCTAGAAAGCGGCGGTCTCTCCAGCTCTGGGTCCCACTTTGATTTCAGCACCACATGCCGTCTGGACAGCTCCTCTCATGCAGACCTTCTAATGGAGGCAGAAGCTGGTGGAGGCGAGACGCTGGCTGATTGTTCCCCACTCCCCCATGAGAAACACCAGGATGGTAATGACTTCCATTGTATCCCAGCTCTGGCTTCTCATCACCAGGAGCAAGAGCACTGTTTCACAGATGTGTCCTCAGTGTTTGAAGGACCTGAGAGGAGACTGTCGCACGAGGAGTGTCACAAAATAGAGCTGAGCGACTGGGAGTGGTGCAGGAGCAAATCGGAGAGAACTCCCAGACAGGTAAATCTAAGTGCAGTGGAGTAACTTTATTAACCTCATGTTTAGTCTGTAAATTAAGTCATTTGTATGTGTCTTTTTGGGACTGGCAGGAGATTGATTTTCTCACAATTTGTACAATTTTAGATTCTCTTTGGCAGGAGATCCATTAAACTGAGACTTAATATGCCTTCAAAATAAAAATAGGGACCAAACAAAAAATGACCCAAAGCTCCAAAGCCTGTCAGGCTGTTTGCTGGCCTATGTCTCTATGGCATTTTCTGTGAATATAGCTCTCTATTTTCAAACTGACAGACATGGCTGTGCATTTGATTTAGCCGAAGTCCCCTCTCCTTCTGTCTCTCTTCTTACAGCAGCCTTATTCTTATCTGTGAAGCCTCCCTGATTCAGACTAATAGAGTCATTGATCATGATGCTATCAGGCTTTTATTAAACAAAGTCTTTCAAAACAGCCACTGCTGCTCCGTGCTGTTCACAACAGAACAAGCCATGAAACTCACAGTTCATTGATGCCTGCATTTATAATGAGATTTATCCATTGAAGGTTAGTCCACTGAAGGTCAGAATACATTCACAAACAAGGTTTTCTGAGTTTCATCTTTGGAATGTGGAAAATGGAAAATGTAACATTCTCAATCCAATTCAGATTTGTATTTTTAACAGCCTACCCAGGGTCAAATCAAATCTTGATAAAATAGAGAATTGTTGGCATACTGTGCTCCCATTATTTCTGTTTTGTTTAACCTTCTGAAATGTCAAATACAGATGTTGAATTGTAGGATTTAGAAATATTTGTATCATGTAATATTGTGGCATATTTTTGAGGATATGGTTTTGGATTTTCTCTTCATTAGTCTCTTGTTAGTGGAAAATGCTGAATGAAATACAATGAAATACAAATGCAAACAATGAAAACAAATTACTTAGCAATTCTGCTGAAGCTTGTGTTATTGTGAGCGCTCCAATATCAATTAATCTCCCCAATTGCATATTGCAGCTGTGTTGTGAAACACAAAAGAGAGATGGCTCTATCATTAATGCATACTGATGTTTAAACAAATTTACTCTGGAGGCACAGATACAGCCGCAGGCATTTGTTCTGAAAGATAACTATATGAACCTATTGCCAACAAACAATTCAAACCAGGATATGAACCAATGCATGTATCCAGAGTGCTTCCACTGATAATACACTATCCATGAGTCTCTTCTGTGTTTCTCTTCCTCACTGTGTCTGCTCTACTTATAAGTGTGAAATGTTTTGGTTTGAAAATCTCCAGAGGGTGTAAAATCCATGAGGCATGCATCTACAGCTTGGCTATGGCACTCATTCTGCATCATGTATAAGTCTGAGACCCTCAGTGCTGTCCTGTGTGAGTGTGGCCTAGTTCTTAGTTTCTTACTGGCAAACTTTATCTAAGCGCACTTACAGTTCAGATGTGCACAGGCACAAACTGCAAAAACACAGAAATTGATAAAAAATAATGTGAAACAGACTGACCTGCTCTGTCAGGTGGTCAATTAGTTCACAAACATACAGTACGCACCCAACAACAGATGAAATCTAAGCTGAAATATTCTCTTTCTTAGCTGTGTTGAGTTCCTTGTTAGTGGGCTAGATGTCATTACCCAGCATCCCCCTTTGCCCCTTGCCACAGGGAGAGCTGGAATTAGAGCTTAAAGACATCTTTACCCTGGCTTTGACTCTCTGTCAACAAGCGCAGACCTGAGGATGCCTTCTCCAGCGTCTTCCATTTACTCCTCTAAAACCACATTCAAAGGGCTAATGATGTTCTGCCCACAGGGCTGGAATGCTAAAATTGTTTTTAACACATTAATATCTTTAGAAACATCTTTAATGAATGGACTTCATAAGAGTCTGGCCTTGCTGGCTACATTTGATGTTGATGTTATTACAAAAGGGCTATGTAGGTTACATTAGAGCATGTGAAATAGCTGTAAAAATGACAGTCAATGTCATGTGTGGTTTTCCTACTGCATAACTGTTAAAGAAAATTGTACATGATAAATAACTTAATAAACCGAAGAAAACATATGCCAATTCCATATCTGCAATGGCACACGATTCCGTCAGCATATTTCCTGATTGCTCTTGACCATCATTTGATTATCTTGACTTTGTCCTTCCCTTTGTGACAGCCTCCATTCACACAAACACTGTCACTGCAAGCAAGGCCAGATTGACATTGATTTTGTGCGCATATCATGCATCGTGTTCACCATTTTGTATATCTTTAGACTGAAGTAAGATAAATAATTTAGAGGGAATAATGATGCTCTCCACAGGCTCCCCACTGTCTCACCACATGAAGCTTTTCCTTCTTCCTGACGGCATATTCCCATCTGCATTATGTTCACTCCTTACTTATTTGATTTACTTTGATTACTAAATTTACTGTAGGTCTAAATATAGAAGCACATTTGTTAGTGTGACAAATACAGTATAATGATGTCTTGATTAGCCTAATTAGCTTTATTACAAAAGTGATGCTGACAGGGCCCGACAAAATTGCATTGTATTTAAATGGCTGATAATTTCTGTGCATTTTTCTCTTCTTTTTTATTTTTCTTTTGAAGCGATCATCAGGTGGTCTGTCAATCCCCCTCTGCGCCTTTCAAGGCACAGTATCTCTACAGGCTCCCACAGGAAAAACCCTTTCTCTGTCCACCTATGAAGTCAGCAGTGATGGGCTCAAAATTTCCCCCAACAGTACCAAAAAGGTAAAATGCAAGTGCATCCAACAAGGGCTAAAACAAGTCTTTTGTATTGTGACATCCATTTTTTTCTGAACTAGCATATTGCAGCCATAATAATTTGTAAGTATGTAAAAACTGCAGGACTTAAATGGATTAAGCCCATTTAATTGTAAATATTAAAAGATTCTGCTTCTGCAGATTGAAGTGTACCGGTCCAAGTCAGTGGGACATGAGCCAAATGCCGATGACCCATCATCAGGTGGACAGGCTAGAGAAGTGAACGTGAGCAATGTTGGCATGGCTTTGGATTTTGGGATGGGCATTGGAGCTGGAGTGGGGGACACTAATGTGAAGATCCACCTGGAGGTTCTGGAGATCTGTGACAATGAGGAAGCTCTGGACAGTGTCTCCATCATCTCTAACATCAGCCAGTCATCCACACATGCCCGTTCACCGTCCCTGCGCTACTCACGCAGGGAGAACCGCTTTGTCTCATGTGACCTGGGAGAAACAGCGTCCTACTCTCTGCTCATCCCTAGCTCAGGTAACCCTGAGGCACAGAACATTAACATCACTATACCGGACACTGTGGAGGCTCACCGGCAGAATAGCAGGCGTCAAACACAGGAGAGCACAGGCTATCAGGAGGAAATACAGCTGCTGAATGAGGCCTACAGAAAGCAAACTGTGGATGAGAAACAATAAGATTTGGGAGAAAGCAAATGGAAAGTATACTGAACAAAAATTTAAACACAACACTTTAGTTTTTGCCCCTATTTTTTATGAGCTGAACTCAAAGATCTAAGATTTTTTCTATGTACACAAAATACCTATTTCTCTCAAATATTATGCCACAATAAAAGGCCACTCTAAAATGTGCAGTTTCATTACACAGCACAATGCCACAGATGTTGCATATTTTGAGGGAGTATGCAGTTGGCATGACTGCAGGAATGTCCACCAGAGTACATCCAACTGGCCTCACAACCGCAGACCACGTGAAACCAATCCTGCCGAGGACCTCCTCATCTTCATCTCCAAGGTCCTCTGAGACCAGCCACCGGACAGCTGCTGCAACAATTGGAGAAAGCTCATCTGCTCGTCGTCATCGTCATCGGGTCTCGCCCTGACTGCAGTTTGTCGCCGATTTGAGTGGGCAAATGCTCACATTCGATGGCATCTGGCACTTTGGAGAGGTGTTCTCTCTCTCCCCTCCCCCTCCAAAACAGTCAAATGGCCTTTTATTGTGGCCAGCCTAAAGCACACCTGTGCAATTATCATGCTCTCTAGTCAGCATGCTGATATCCCACATCTGTGAGTTTGATGGATTATCTCAGCAAAGGAGAAGTGCTCACTAACACAGATGTGGACGGATTTGTGAACAATATTTGAGAGAAAAGGGCCTTTTGCCAATCTTTGAGTTCAGCTGATGAAAAAAGAGGGCAAAAACAAAGTGTTGTGTTTTTTGTTCAGTGTGTTATACTTTCTTGTCATTCAAAATTTGTTTCTTTCTGAGCAAAATTCTAACTGAATTGACAAAAGGTTTCATTGATTCAGACTGTTGTGTTTGCCTAGTCCTTTTCTCCCTCTTCCAGGCAACTCTTTTTCAAGTTAAAAAAAAAATTTATGAGAGAAAAAAGAAAAATACTAAGAAAGAAAAAGAAAAGACTGTTACAGAGGAACAGTATTAGAACAAATCATCTGCATTACTGCCAATGCCTGTCAGCGTAAAATAGATACAGCAAGGGACACAAGCTTTGTGAAAGGAGGGGAGGGGCCTATAGGTGTGGTCACATGTCTGATATAAAACAAGATACAGTCTACGTCATCAGTGACTCAGCTGTGCATCTGACTCATCCCAGTGTGCATTTTGTGTGTGGCTGCATTTCACTCACAACAGTAGCTTCTCTGTTGTAGAGAGGGGTACACTTACTGTATAAGTGCAATGAATAGTAATGTCTTGTGCGTTAGATAATGTGCTGTTTACCCTGATCTGTGTTTTTGTTTCACCAACCTGCTGCGTTCACTCTGTGTTATAAATGTAATGTTGCTACTTTAAAATAGAGACAGGTCACTTTCAGGGCTGATTAAAATGAAGTAGAAGATGTAAGAATGTTCAAGTGATTATGGAAAAGGGGTTGATGTGCTTGTGAATGATTATCAATTTGCATATTTTACTAAAGCAAGTAGAAAATTAATGTACATTATTCCAGCACCATTTTGTGGATCCGTTTTTGCTCAGTTCACTGAGACACCTGGGGCATGTCCATGTCTACTGCATACATTAAGTACAGGAATCAATTTTGATTCTGTATGTTATTAGTAGCTTTAGCTTCATGGACAACTAGAGTAAGTGCCCATTAGAAGTAAAGAGATGTTTCTTCTCTTACACAGACAATCAGTATAACATCATTATTTACAGTATTTGCACTGTTTCATTGAAAAATGAATGAATGAATGTTTCACATTTGTGCTTAGCAAATCAGCAAAAACAAGGAAAAATGTGTGCTTCATACCAATATGTGTTTATTTGAGCTTCTTCCATGATGGCATCTTATTAATGTCCATTACTTGTTTTCTCTTGAACACACCATCAGTCACATGTGGAATTTGTTTGCAGGGCATTTGAATTGAGCTTTAGCAAGCATTTAATCAGCGTCCATCTTCCGTAAGATGTTGTCATTAAAGTTTTATATCAGAAAATTGCCTAAAACAAGACTGCTGTGTTTTCTATCTCCAATGCACCTGCATGGGCAAATGCAAATGTGAATCATACACAAATGATGAATGTAAAATTTTTAAATGCCATGACTCTCGGTCATGGATGCATCTTAGCTGCTAATGGTGCCAAAGGTTTTCACAGCTTCATCTGGGCAGCCACACAGTGGAAACAATCTAATGCTTGTCCACACTTTGAAAGTAAGCTGTATGCCTCAGCTTCTGTTCAAGTTAATCAATATACTACTTTGCCATGTTTGTGAGAATTAGAAGCTTGAAATCAGCTGTAGAGGTTGATTAAACATTTATTTGTGAAAATCTGTGTTGATATATTTCTACATGACTTTAAGTAATAAATAAAGCCCTGATAATGACAATGGTTGACAGTGATTATGTCCATACACATCACCACAACACACATAACCATCCTTCATTATTACAGCTTCTTCTTTATTTGTGAAAGCAAAACATAAACATGTTGGTCAGAAGAAATGTCATATACTGTACTGTAGTAGCCTATGCTAAACACAGTATAATTATGTAAAAGGTATATGATGCCAGAAGCTTATCTTTCTCTTTTAACTTGATTACGAAATAGGCCATTTGATATAAAGTGTATTCCAAGTCATCCAGGTCAAATAAAAATATTAAAGAGAAAAGCAGCTGGAAGTCCATCTTTGATGTCTCTTGACCATCAAAGCTACTTCAAACCGATACATGAGTAATGTATTATGTATTACAAATATTACGAAACATACCAGGTTATGTTTTTTTTATTAGGGTCAGAAATCATTTGTATGCATTTGCGACAAGGGCATGGAAATATAAAGAGCACATAACCTGTACACAGAGCAGTGGGGGAGGGCTTTGTAAAGCACTCTTACGCATTTTGAATTTCAATTTTTATTTAAGCTCTTACTGTCACTTGTTTTTACTGCAGCCACTTGAAATACATTTGCTAACCTAACTCAGATGGGCAGCAGAGAGGCACACTCACACAGAAATACATTTAGCCGAGCACAAAAGTGCATTTGTGTAGTCATCAACTTAATATTCAACCAGACAAAAATCATACTTGTTTTTTATGACAGAAACATTCGTTCATGTTAAGTTTTTAAGTTCCAAACTTAAATATGTTAAGAATTTATCATTGAAACCACTGTCAACAATAGTTGTTAGCACTTCAGTTCTTTTATCTCTTGCCCACGAACACTATACCAGGCTCTTATTTATAACCATAGCACAATTGTAGCTAACACTAGCCTACCTGTTTAAAAGTCAAGAAGGTAAATGTGAACAATTTAACACATGTCAATAACCTTAACTGCAAAACAAAACAATTCCAATTTAGGGGCTTTCGAAACATGGGAAAATAATTGTTAGACAAATAAAGGTATGCCATTGTAGTGTGTGTTGTTTTAATCCATACACATCCGCCTCGAGGCTGTAGAACCCTAATACTAATATTAAACAATCTTGGATCTGCATTGCTGCCTATTTATACAATCTATGATTGCTGCCTATTACAAGTGCAAGAGTCGACCCACATATTTGACGTCAGTAGTAAGCGACATGCCGGATGCTAAAGAAAACGACGCTAACAGATACAGTAATCTCTCTGCAGTGTTCGTCTGGTGATTTTTACAGTTAATTGCATGACCAGTAGTCAAATTATCATTCTTTCTATTATATTTAGATATTTACAATACAACACTATAGCGCGTATTTTTATTCAACTCTACTAACAAACGTGAACGGTTACCTATAGCTACAATACATCAAACAACATAGCGGCAGGAGTAGCTGGGGGCTAGTGCCGCTTGTTTCTGGCGGCGCTATGAGTTATGGTGGTGGTGGAAGAAGAGGCAAAAGAGGAGGACGCGGCTACCGAGATGGCAGCAGAGAGAGATGGGAGCGAGGAGGAGGAGGAGGAGGTGGTAGTGCCAGAGGACACAGCTCCGAGTATGACCAGGAGCGAAGCAGAGGAGGTGGGCAGCGGGACCGTCCACCTCCTCACTTGAAGGGCAGAGAAATTGGGCTATGGTACGCCAGATACGGAGCTGTAAGGAGGAAGCAGGCTGACCGCAGATCGGTACGTGCTGGAGAGTGGACTCAGTGATGAATGTCTGACTCTTTTGGAAGTTATTGGCTATAATGCAGAGATAAACGTAACCCCCATTATGCATTATTAAGTGTCATCAATAACAGGCATCTAATTACTCACTCAAAGTGTAATGGGAAAAGAGAAATACACCAAGTCCCTATTATGCACACAAGGCCTTGTTAGATTTTAACCTTAGACTAGTCAAAGGCTATTTGTTATTTACCTCATCTTCATTTTTTAAAGTAATTTAAATGACCATAAAGTGACATAATAAAATATTTCCTGAACACATTTATTGTAGAATTGCTGTCTGTGTCTTTTAAAATGTGCTCTTTCTGGTGGTTATTTTCTTTTTTTCTTTTTTTTTTTTTACAGCGGGCAGTAGTACAGATGGATGAGGCCAGAGAGCAGCACATCACCAAACTGCTCAACTCTGTCCAGCAGCCTGGCTCAGAGAGAGACAGCAGAGATGCCAGAGCGTCTACATCCGACGGCCGACTGACGTCTGCCAATAAAACTGGTCACAGGTGAGGACAGCCAACTGCTACTTCTTAATTTTAGCATACCACCAATAAATAAATTTAATATTAAGAATATACTGGCTATTCTGTGTCATAGAAGATATTACAGTGTTATAAATAAAAACCTTTTGCAGTTACTTTGATGGGGATTTGCCTGAAGAAGAAAAACTTGTAAGAAAAAGCAAATCTGAGGTTGAGAAAGAAGATGATCTTGGTGAAGATCAAAAGGCAGGAACACAGAAGTCACAGCGGTAACAATTATATTTACTTTACCATAATACTTCTAACATTTAGTACCCCTGTGATAATCGCATCTCATTTATTAATAATATGATATTTCCCTTTTAGTTTTGCTACGGCTAAAGATGAGCCTCCTGACCAGTGGGATGAAGAAGAACAGCAAGCGGTGAAGAAAACAAACCCAGGATGGACTGATAAAGATGAAGAGTATTTACATCATAAAGTTGTCAGAGACAGCTCTCTAGATGAAGATTTAAAAAAAGATCTACAAATTAAGAAATCAAAGCCAGAGTACAAGGAAATGCTGGTAAGAACCTAATAGTACACAATAAAACATAATTAAAAATGCTGTAAAGTTGATTAAATAATTTTCTTTTTATTTAGAAATTTAGAGAAAAGCTTCCATCCTATTGTAAAAAAGAGGTAAGGGTTATTAAGTTAAATTGGAAAAGTAAAAATCTTCATGCATGTCCTTTTTATGTTATTCCATTTCCATATTGTCTGCTGATTTCTTACCTTTTTAACCGTCTTTTTACAGGAGCTTGTGGATCTCATCAACTCTCACCATGTTTTGGTTGTGAGTGGAGAGACCGGGTGTGGAAAGACAACCCAGGTCACTCAGTTCATCCTAGATGACCATATTAACCGAGGAGTGGGCTCGTCTTGCCGAGTTGTTTGCACTCAGCCTCGACGCATAAGTGCCATTTCTGTATGTGTCCACATTTTTAGAAAGAAAGAAATACACAAATACATGTGATATTGTCAAAGGAGTTGATGCTCTTTAGAACATCACTATGAAACTGACTTTTTCTTGTACGTTTGTCTGCTGAGGTGGCAGAGCGTGTAGCTGCAGAGAGAGCAGAAAGTGTTGGGAATAAGAATTCTTGTGGTTATCAAATTCGTCTCCAGAGGTAAGCTCATCTTTTAAAACAAATGGTGCTAGGATTTAATAAATCTTTTTAAAGAACAAGAAAAGGCAAAATTCTCTTCTCTAGTACATGAACAAAAGAATGAATGAATGAATGCTGCACTTATTTAGCTCAAGCTTTAGTTCAATACATACAACAAGAGAATAATTACTGTGGAAACCTTTGCAAGGTTTAATTTCAACTGTTCTTTGGAAAACTACTGCTCTGTCTTTTTATCCTCCTCATTTTCCAGTCGGTTGCCACGGAGACAAGGATCTATCCTGTACTGTACAACAGGCATTATTCTTCAGTGGCTCCGCTCAGACCCGTGAGTTCCGCTCTATATCTTTGTTTTCTCAAGCAGATCCCAGCAATTCCCCCTACATCTTAGTTCCAGCTGTCCCTCCTTGACTCTCTTATTCCTGTTGTGTCATATCCTTGTGGAGTCGTGCCTAGGTCATCCTTATACGCTGCAGAATAAAGACACACCGCTTCCGTCGACCAGCCACTGCATGCCCATCCTTTTTATTCAGAGTTCTTTCTGTAAACCACAGTCCAAGTGATGGTGCTAGCTTATACTGCTGTGACTTTTGTGCTTCGTTGAAAGCGGTTCGACTTAAATGAATGATTTGAGAATTGCAGTTGACTGTTCCACTTTTTGGAATAGAAGCGCGTTAGCTTAGTGCGTAAGCTTTTGTATCAATGTCCACAGTTTTGATACTACAGCTTCTCTATTGCTCTCTAATGCCAAGTTATGATTTTATTTATTTTTTAGTAAAAGAAATTTGGGCACAACCAGTAATTGTAAATGTGGAATCTCTGTAGCAGTATGGTGTTGTTTACAATTGAACTTGGAAACTACACTGTAGGCATGATTTACTTTGAATGTACTTGTACTTGGAAAGTATGTTAAAAAAAATAAGTGAGCACCTCTCACAGAAGTAGCAGGAGCACATAGCTGATTTTGCTACAGTGCCTTCATGAATATGTCAAATGAGAACAAAATCCACGGCAAAGAAAATGTGAATGAATTCATTTAGCGCCCATCATCATCATGTTGGAGAGGTAGAACAGTTTGCTGAGGAAAGACTGCTTTTGTTGCAGCTTAGGAAATATTACATGTTTCCTGCATTTGCACTACATTTGCATTTTAACAATAACAACAACAATTCCTAGAGAGAAAGTTAAATTGTCACGTGCCTTTCTTTGAAAAACATTACATTTTACACAAGTTTTCATGTCGAGGAGTTTTATACAATTTACACTATTTTACACATTTAAAATTCCTTTCCCACCATTTTTCTCAGGTTATTATCAAGCATAAGCCACCTGGTATTGGACGAGATTCACGAGAGGAACCTTCAATCTGATGTTTTGCTCATCATTGTGAAGGACCTCCTCAGAATCCGGGATGATCTCAAAGTGATCCTTATGAGTGCCACACTAAATGCAGAAAAGTTCTCCAAATATTTTGGTACTAATCCTTCCAAATATATAATTTTTTTCTCTTCTGGATGTATTAGGTTTTTTTTTCAAACTATTTATTTGTCCTTTTAAATCTAGATAATTGCCCAGTGATACATATTCCTGGTTTGACATTCCCAGTTGAGGAGTTTTTACTTGAAGATGTTTTGGAAGTGACTAGGTAAGGTGGCTAAAATTGATCATCATTTTTACTTTTCATTTTGTTTAAATAAAAGTGGATTTGTATCGGCCAGATATCGCCCCCATAATAAGGATCGCCGCTCTTCCATGAAACGTGGATTTTGGCAAGGGCGCAACTCTAGACCTGAGAAAGAGGAGAAAGAGACAGAATACAGAGAGAGTTGGCCTTGTTATGCACGGACCTTACAAGGCAGGTGAGTTTGGGAAACAGCTCAAATGCATTGGTATTGGTTTTATGAAGTTTATGTTATGTTACAAAAGAAATTGTCCTGTCAAATTGAACTTAAGGTAAAAACCTATGTGGTTTGTAGATGGTAAATTTTGAAAGTCTTTGCAGACACTTTTATTCAAAGCAACTTACAAATGTGGAAAACAATGGAAGCATTTATAACAACACAAGGCAACAAAATACATTAGTGCACCAAAAACTAAACTCTTTTAAAGCTCAGTGCAGTATACTTAGAATTGTTGTCTTAGAGTTTACTGTCTATTTTATGAAACATTTTTCATGTCTAACTTCACTGTACATCCATAATTTATTAGCTTGTGACTCCTCAAATTCTGATCTTACACAAACCATTGGAGGCATGTTTGTTGTTAGAATCATGATTTAGGCAGCTCCATCAGCAGGCCATCAGATAGACGTTTAATAAGTTCAAAATGGCCTCTGTTGGCTCACTGACAAAGGAAAGAGGAATTTCGTGTTGACATTTATCGACTTGATGGCAAGAAAAGCATAAACATTAACATTATACGTCCTACTATATTCATATAACATGCTTTATTTCAACAGGTACTCTGACAGCACCATAGAGGCTTTAGAAAAATTAGACAATGATGAGAAGATTGACTTGGAACTGATTGTGGCACTGATACGCCATATTGTAATCAAAGAGGAGGTAGGTTTTCTGTTTCCTTGTAAATAATGAATGTACATCCATCTATTCCAAGGCTTAAGAATATAATCCCTGCCTTCTGTGTGCTCAGATAAAACAATATTAGATTAGATTCAACTTTATTGTTATTACACATGTACAAGAATGTGCAGAATATCCAGTATTTGCATAAATAAATAAGTTAGTATTGGAAAAGTAATTTGCAGATGGATATGTACATAATATACAGATGGCTTATTAATAAAACAGAAATTGTGAAATGGGTATATATAATGATAGACAAGGCCCTGGTGAGCTATAAACAGAAGTCAGAAATAGATTATATTATAGAAGTAATTTTTAGGTGGATATGTACCATGAACATAAAATACAAATGGCAATTAGTATAAACAGAATTGGATGGATGGATATATACTATGATAAGGCTATGGTGAGCAATGGATATAGTGCAAATAATTACGATCAGAAGCTGTCTGAGTAACAATAGTGCAGTGGAAGTTTTTGCTTATTTTTTAGTGCAGTAGTGCAAAGATGCATACAGTGGGGATCAAAAGTTTGGGCACCCCAGGTAAAAAAAAATATTAACGTGCATAAAGACGCCATTTATATATATATATATATATATATATATATATATATATATATATATATATATAGCTAGCAGTAGTAGTAGCTCAGTGGTAGAGCGGCCGTCCTCCAACCGGAAGGTAGTAGGATCGATTCCCGCTCGCCCCACAGTTCATACTGTCATTGTGTCCTTGGGCAAGACACTTAACCCACCTTGCCTCCAGTGACTGTAACACTGGTAATGTAATGTAAGTCGCTTTGGATAAAAGCGTCTGCTAAATGAATAAATGTAAATAAGGGTGAAGGACAAAGTTTTTTATATATATAAAAACTTTGTCCTTCACCCTCCGTGGGTGGTCTCATCCTTCGAGCTCGGGTCCTCTACCAGAGGCCTGGGAGCTTGAGGGTTCTGCGCAGTATCTTTGCTGTTCCTAGTACTGCCCTTTTCTGGACCGAGATTTCTGGTGTTCTTCCAGGGATCTGCTGTAGCCACTCTTCCAGTTTGGGGGTTACTGCCCCGAGTGCTCCGATGACCACAGGCACCACTTCACCTTCCAAGCCTTTTACAGCTCTTCTCTGAGCCCTTGGTATTTCTCTAGTTTCTCATGTTCCTTTTTCCTGATGTTGCAATCACTTGGTATTGCCATATCAACCACAACGGCCTTTCTCTGCTGTTTGTCCACCACCACAATGTCTGGTTGGTTCGCCATTACCATTCTTTCAGTCTGAATCTGGAAGTCCCACAGGATCTTGGCTCGGTCATTCTCTACCACCTTTGGAGGTGTTTCCCACTTTGACCTCGGGGTTTCCAGTCCATACTCGTATATATATATATATATATATATATATATATATCAAATAGAGTAGAAACAAATGTTAAGAAGTTTAGTAGTTTTTGTTATCACAACAGATGAAACAGGAAGATGAGCTGAGTAATATTAAATCACAGGAAATAACACAGATCCTGGCAGAAGCTCTACGCTAATGAGTGATCGAACAGATGCTCTGCAAAGAAAATGTATTCTCTTTTTCCTCTTTCCAGTTCTAACTCAGTTTCTTGTTGACATCAAGTTATATTAAAGATTTAATCATAAATTAACTTTACATTATTCCAATCAATGCCCAGTACTATATCCTTTAAGTTGAGACCAAAGAAAAAGCCAGGACGTGAATGAGCGAGTGACTAACAGAGAAAGACAGAATAATTATTCCAACCCTTGCCGTATATAATGCTGTATCTTTATCAATCACAGCGACCTTGAATCGGCCGAGCAGCTGATTTGCCTTGGCATTATCAAACGGCCTAGAGGGAACGTGTTGATATACCGCGACAGGGTTCTGAACTGAGGATGCAGACCGTCTGCCTGGGTTTCAACTGTGATGATTGGTTAATTATGTTGCTAAGTCTGTGATTAGACACCCAGGGGGCTGATATGCAGGCTTTAATGACTGCCTGCTGGGTGCGACAGTGTGTGTGGGTGCTTATGTGTGTGCTAAACATTATCCTACAGGCTGACTGTAACAAATTTTTGTTGTAATTAAGCTTTTTATGTAGTGTTATAATGTATGGACATGCATGTCTGTAAATTTGAAAGTAGGCCTTCTGTCTGGAACATTTTTCTTCAAAAAAGTCACATGCAGTAATACTGTTGTGCAGTACAGTCCCATGTGGGTGCTGTTGGTTGAAAGCTGGTAATAATTACCTTTTAATGAAACGGCAAGGGGGTCCTGAGGGCCTAAAGCTACACTTAATTTTCTGTTTTTCATCTCTCCTCATTCCTCTTAAGAAATGAATAGTTCCTTTTTAAAGTGTGAGCTATTTTTATCTCAATATTACCTCAAAATTAATGTTGTATAAATGTAGGCCTTTAATAACAGGAAATGGTTGCCAGTGTGCTGTAATGTGTAACCTGCAGCTAAAGGTACACGAGATTGAAAGCATAGTTATAGCCTCTGACCCTGCAAGTTAATAATGTGCATTTTATCATTACATGCTTTCTGCTGATGAAACAGATGGTGATACAGAATTAATAAACTGCATTATATACAGTAGAACATAAATAGTTGTTGAAGATGGTTTTGAAAGCTCCATTTTATCTTTTTTTGTAACCCACTTGGCATTAGATATCCAAGGCAATCAGGGCTTTACATAAGGGAATATGACTTTTTGACCCTGTGAGGCTGTTGTAGTTTCTGAAATAGTGTTTGAAGCAGTGGGTAAAATTTAAAATAATGCCAAGTAGATAAACTCTGGAGAAAATTACTTATTAAATGATATGAATGTCAATGAGATCTACTCTAAAATGTAATTAGATCTAATCCTAAATTGTTATGAAAAGGTATGGAAATATGTGGCACTCCTGCAGTACAGTGTTGTGTGTGGTTTACTCATACTGGACTTCCTCCAACACTATTATTGTCATCATCTGTTTTCACGCTTCTTTTCTCAGTTTTTTTTTTTTCCATGTGGCTAATTGTTTTTTTAAATTACTGCTGTTTTGTGTTGCTGCTGTGATAATTCACTCTATCCATGTGTTAATGTGAAGCAAGACCTGTCATGTATGAGACAAGGTTAGAATAATGATGTTGGCAGTGAATACAGGGTGCTTTTGTGAGGCTGAATGCAGAGGTGGAAGCTCAGGCCGAGTCTATTGGCTGTGCTCTTCAGAAGACACGGGCCCTCAGCTCACTTGAAGCTCTGGCTCTGGTTAATGGCTTTTATGTGGCTGGTGGGATTTGTTTGTTGTTGTATCTATGAAAGACCTGCTGTTCCTGTGTTTGTCTTTCAATAAATGTTACATTATATCTTTGTTATTTTAGGAAGGAGCAATCTTGGTGTTTCTCCCTGGCTGGGACAATATCAGCAGTCTAAATGACCTGCTCATGGCGCAGCAGATGTTTCGATCAGGTAAATGTATAGCACTGTAAAATAGAGACAAGTTAGTTAATGATCTAATATAATACTTATGATATTATGATAGAATACATTTTTGCAATCTCAAGTTTAATTTAATCAATAAATTTAATCAAAATATAATTTGAAAATTATTATTCAAACCATATTGATGATATATATACAATTGCCTTTAATTATTTTAATAGTATAAGATTGCATAAATGGTTGTCTTTCAGTGTCAGGCTCTGAATGAATGAACTATTGTTCAGGTAAAATGGTTAAATATTAGTAAAATATTGTTGAATAAGGGTTTTGGTTTGGTTTGGTTTCAGATCGCTTCGTTATCATCCCTTTGCACTCCCTCATGCCCACCGTTAATCAGACGCAGGTGAGCTTTCTTCTGTTTGTGCTCTTGTTTGTCTATTTGAATGTGTCCCTTTGTCTCCCAGTTGTCTTTTTGCTCATCTTGCACTTTTGTTCTACGCAGGTTTTCAAAAGGCCTCCTCCTGGCGTCAGAAAGATTGTGATAGCCACCAACATTGCCGAGACTAGGTATAAGTGGCTGTTTTTTTGTGTACTGCTTTTATGTACTCAATTTGCATTTGTGGATAAATTAGGGGAAAAACGTAGTCTCATTCAGTTACAAGTGTTAAGCAGAAGGCTCTTGTCATTTATGGAAGCAGACGATTTCTGTGTAATTAGCATATATTTCTGGAATTGGATATGAATACTGTCACAGAGTTTTGGATAAGGAACACTTAGTGACAGACAATTTGTAATGCACACACACAGAGACACACACAGACAGACAGACTGAGCAAATTAAGAACTTCCCTCAGATATATATAGACTCATATTACTAAAGGGGCAAAACAGTATTTTTCATTGAGTGGTTGTGTTTTTATTTTTCATTCACAGCATCACCATAGATGATGTGGTCTTTGTGATAGATGGAGGCAAAATTAAAGAGACCAACTTTGACACTAACAACAACATTAGCACGATGACAGCAGAGTGGGTCAGTCTGGCCAATGCTAAACAAAGAAAAGGACGTGCTGGCAGGTGTGTATGTGTTCATGTTCTTGCTGGAACAGTGTGAATATTTCTGTGATCAGGGCACTTTTTGTGTTTGTGACTTTGGGGATGCCTTACTAATCTGGGAAAAATATTTCCCCTTTTTGTCACCTCATCTTTGCATCAGTCTCCCCCGAGTGCTCACACCTACTCATCTCGAAAAACTGAAAGTGTTGCAGGTTGTTACCAGTGTGTGACACGACATGTTCTGTTAGAAAGCTCTGACGTCAAAGCGGAGCCAATTAGCAAAAGCTTCTTGCTAGGCGCAGTTTCATTCAAATGATTCTAAAGCAAGTCTGGGGCAGGATTAATACAACAAATAAACCCTTTTTATGTCTCTGCTTTTTTATTACAGAGTGTGTCCAGGAAAGTGCTATCATCTGTACAATGGTCTCAGGGCCAGTCTGCTGGATGCCTATCAACTACCTGAAATCATGAGGACACCACTCGAGGAGCTTTGCTTGCAGATCAAGGTTGTGAGAAAGAAAGTGGGGGAAAAAAAGGGATTGACAGTTGGAGACAAATAGCAGTGACTTGGTAGTGAGTTGAGCTGAGGACAGGATTGCTGTGAATGAGCTTGCTGAGTGCAGGGGCAGAAAAAACAAACACAGTGCTGCTTTTTGGTCTCATGTTAAGGTTTCTGCATCTCGTGGCCAATGAGAGCAAGCCACAGATGTTTTAAGGTGGCTCATGCCTTCTACTTTAGCTCTTTTGCTAACAACCTAATCACCCCTATTCTGTGTTTGGCCTCTGCTTTCTCTTACATAAAGACATACTATATATTTTTTAAACTTTCCAACTCCACTCAGACATATTTAAACTCTGGATGGAACTCTAATGCTCTAATGGAACAGTATGCCAGAGTTCACACTGACTCGTGTTTGCACTGATTATTCTCACTGGTTACTGTATTGGATTTGGATCTGAGTGTGTGTCTTCTATCAGGCACCACTAGTCCTGACTCTGAATGGCATGTGGTTTCTAAAAGAGTAAGAGACAATGACAGCGTGCTAACACAGAGACAAAACCACAAATACTCCTTTTGAGTTACATATTTATTCTTTTTTCCTTTTTCAACTTCTATTATCTCATTTGCGGTATGATAAGAGACTAATAAAACTACTGACAATGAGTGTTAACATAATAAGATTCTGAATGTGGCGTAAGCTAATAAAGATTTTTGATTTGTCTAGATATTGAAGCTTGGGTCTATTGCCAGATTTCTGCAGAAAGCCTTAGATCCTCCTTCTGAAAAAGCTGTGAATCTTGCCATCAAGAACCTCACCGACCTGGTAAGAAAATATGATGCTTAAAAAGACATACTTATACTTGGACCAAAATAACTCATATAGACTTTGTTTATTTCCTCAAAAGCAGATGAAAGGGACATTATTTGCATTAGTTGCAGTTAAAATGAATGTCTGACTATATATACTGTGTATATATAAATTTTCTTAAAGTCCTTATTAATGCTGGCAGAAATAAATAATTGTGAATTACTTTGTAAATTCTAAAGTAGAGACACATTTTATTAAATTTTTTTTTTTGGCTGGGGGGGTTTGTGCCTGGGTTTTCTGTGGCGCTAGACTGCCCTGGACCACTCAGAGAACCTTACAGCGCTGGGCATCCATCTGGCTCGTCTTCCTGTGGAGCCCCACATTGGCAAACTCATCTTGTTTGGAGCTCTGCTGGGCTGTCTCGACCCTACACTGACGATTGCTGCTTCCCTTAGTTTCAAAGACCCTTTCTTTATACCTCTGGTAGGGCACCACAGTCACACACGTTACAAATTATGCCCAGCACAATGTGTTAATCTCCTGCTATGACTTATTTCTTAAATAGCACATGTCCTTCTTTTAGGGTAAGGAAAAAATGGCTGACATGAGAAGAAAGGTCTTGTCCAGAAACTCTAAGAGTGACCATCTTACTATTGTTAATGCCTGTAAGGTAAGAGAATGGCTGTCAGTTTTCTTCTCTGTCTGTCTCCCGCACAAATCTGTCTCAAATTACCATCCATTGATTGGTTAGGGCTGGGAGGAAGCCAAACGTCGTGGTGCAAGGTATGAGCGGGAGTACTGTTGGGATAATTTCCTGTCTGCCAATACGCTTCAGGTAAGACAAGCTAGTTTCAGATATGGTACCAAAAAGCTTTGAAAATGCCACCCATTTATAGGTGTATTTTTCTGCAGATGCTCCACAATATGAAGGGTCAGTTTGCTGAGCATCTCATGCATGCAGGTTTTGTTAGCAGCACAGATCCCAAAGACCCAAAATCGAATGTCAACTCAGGTAACTAACAAGACCTGTTTCTGTGAATCATTTGCACTGCATTTAATAAAATTTTTGTTTTATATTTTTCTTGCTTTTTATCAGACAATGACAAGTTAATCAAGGCAGTGATTGTAGCTGGACTCTACCCAAAGGTGGCAATGATCCGACCATGTCGCAGCAAGATCAGACCGTAAGTTTCTAATCAGGGAAGCTATTAACGAGGCAATACAATATGATGTACAAATCAAGTATTGCTGTTGTTCCTAGACAAAAATCTTACCAAGTAACAGCTCTGCAAGGGTATTGTAAAATAAAATTCTCTAGAGAATTCAAAATACTAGACATTTGCAGGCATAGATCTCTGTAATCATCATAGAAAGTACCCTAAGGCAGCTGTCACTGGCTGCAAACAGTTTAAAAGTTGGTTAAAAAACTGGAATTGCTTTCACTTTAATTTCTCTATCTTACTCACAGCCGTGGACCTATTTGCCCACATTGCTTGGGTCATTTTTTGTACTTAAATTTTTTTATAATTAACATAGCTTACTTTGGTTCACTGTTAAATCTTTTAAATCAAACTGTTCTGTTTGATACTCATGAGTTGTGTGTGTGTGTGTGTGTGAAGGACATTTATTATATTTATAATATTTACCATCCTAAAATGGTTTTAATCTCTGTTTTGATATCAAAATGCACAAGTGTATTGAGTAATCCTACATAAAACCACTGAAGTCAATGGAAATAAGAACTATTGTCTAAAAGTACAGCTTGTCTTTTTAACACTTGTAAAGATGTATTATTAATATGTTCTCAGGGTAAAGGTGTACACTCGGGCTGATGGAAAAGTGTGCATTCACCCAAAATCTGTGAATTCAGAAGAGACTGAGTTTAATTTTACATGGCTGATTTATCACCTAAAGATGAGAACAAGCAGTGTGAGTAACCAGAATGCACTTATTGTTTTTCTGTTTGGTGTTGGTCTTATTATGACTTTGACTCTTAGTTTTTTTAATTTTTTATTTTATGTCCCTCAAAGCTGCACATTGTGAGTTGAAAGAAAGATCAGTGTTTAAAGGTTGGCCCTGTTGTCACACTGGCTTTGCACTGAATGAATATTAGATTAAAACACAGCCTTTCAAGTCTATCTCAAAGGCTCTTATGCTTCAAAGCTTTCAGACACAATGTGTGTGGGGGGTCAATACTGCCCATGATTGCTGCCCTCGCTCCTCTTCCTCTCTTCCCCTTTTTCACTTTTCTTGTTTTTTCACACTCCTGGTTTCCCCTTCCATGCATCTACCTGTCTTTGTTCATCTGTGCTTCAGGTTCGTGCTCTCTCGCTTGGTAAATGTTAACATGAAAGGTGTTTTTCTGCAGAATGGTGTTTCTGATTCCTCACTGTGCCTTTTGTCGTTGCATCTGCAGCTTTGTCTTCATGAAGAGAAGTGTAACTGTTGTTATTGACAACATTCAGTGTATTTGTATCACATTTATGTATTGTGTACACAGAAGGTTCATGTTTGAAGGACACTTCAAACATGAACTGTTAAATACGCAGCATTAAGTACACTTTCAACAAACATGGGAAGCAAGGGATGACGTCAAATGTTGCCTTCTCATGCCCTAAATGGTCTGTTAATTACACATATTACTCATTAATGAGCCACATACAGTTAGAACTGCGACACATTTCTACCATCTTGTGATATTGTAAACCTGTGCCTGTTCTTGTAATTCTGAATAGTCCTGCCACTTTTAATATTTGTATTTACTGAGAGTCAAGAATGATTTGTGCAACAAAAGCCATACTTCAGTAATTAATTAGTTGTTAGTTCGGCACAGAGGAACACAGATAACATAACACATTAGTAAGATTCACCATCAGGTCAAGATGACATTTCTGCTATCACTGTCACTGAAGGCAGTGAAACCAAAACTCACCCAGCCTCTCTTCACTAATGGGACACTTTCAGCCCACACCATAGAGTTGCTGTTGGGCACATTGTGTCATAATGATGCTGCATGTGCCAACAAGTGTATTTGTGTTTTGTTTGTTATTGTTGTACTCCTTTACCAGTGTATGTTAGAGACCTCTTTGTGTCTGGGCTCAGATTTTCCTGTACGACTGCACTGAGGTTTCTCCCTTCTCGCTGCTGTTTTTTGGAGGAGACATCACAATCCAAAAAGAGGAAGATCAAGAGACCATCTCTGTTGATCAATGGATTGTTTTCAGATCCCCAGCACGCATCGCTCACCTTGTCAAGGTAGAGATTAATCAACAATGCTTTGACATATAGTAGCTTTAACATTGACCTGGTCAGAAAAACTATCCTCCTTTTTGTGTCTTTTTCAGAGTTTAAAAAAAGAGCTGGACTCTTTGTTGGAGCAGAAAATTTGTCATCCTGCGCCTGTTGACTGGCAAAACCGTCAGTGCAAAGATTGTGCTGTGATCACAGCCATCATAGACCTCATCACAACACAGGAGAATACTACAGGAGGCACCAAGGCCTACAACAGAGCATGGGATTCTGCCCCAAGAGGACAACATCTGTATTTTAATGACAATGATGATGATGAAGACGACTAGAAGTGGCCATGTCACAGTTAACCAATTTTTTCCTGCTCACAAAAAGAAGTTAACACAATTGAATTCATTGACAGGATGGTTAGGCAAGATATTTTTGGTAAACACTCGGTGGTGCTACTCGGATGCAATTTTAATGTTCCCTGTGTGCTTAAGGCCAAACACAGACCTTAAGAATACTAAGAGAAATAAGCACTCGAATGACTTGAATTGAATTGGTGTTGGTTATATTTTTGCAAGGACCTATATTCTGCTACACCCTTAAGCTTTTTTTTTGCCTTGTACTTGTACATTAGTGTTTGACAAATACAATAATGCACAATAAAAGGATGTCACAAATGACTCCAACAGATTCAGTCAAGATATGTATGAGTAGTTGTTAACCAAAATAAAACAATTTACATTATGAAAAAGTGATGCCTTTAAGATAAAACACCAGAAAAATATAGGATTGACTAAGTACATTTCGGCATGTATATAAATATCTGTATTAAAAGAAAACATACATGTTGCATTACAGGCTCTTTTATATATTAACATGTACAGAATTTACAAAAAGTAAAAGACATGGATTTATTCATGCAAAGGTAAGTATATTTCCCTGAGTGAAGCTGTCTGTGGATAAATATGCCCATCCTTCAGTTTTACATTTGTGGCTGCCACTGGAGTTGGAGTGAGACTAGTGGGTTTGATCAATGGTTTTATCACAACACTGACCAAGCCATTCATTTCCCTTTAGCCAGGCACACTAAAAAAGATGAGTCACACACTGGACAATCATCAAAAGCAGGGCTGGGCTGGGCCACTAATCTCTTCCACTGTCACAAGCACACACATTAATTTCATCAGAAACTCCTCAGTAAAGACCTGCACACTTAGGACTCAATTTTTTACATAAACTCACTTGGACAAGTTGCTTTGTGTTTTTCATAACTCTGTTTACACCATATTGTAATCTGTTGCATTTCTCATTGTAATAGTTTTATTCGCCTTCAGATGCAAGTGAAGTTTCTGCACTAGCCCACGCATTACATAGAAGCTGCCAATCCAACCATTGTTGTTTTTTTATCACTTATTTCATAATCAGAGTAAAAAACAAAAGCTTTTAAAGAAACTGGCGCCTCATTACCAAACAGGACGCAATTTAACTCCTTTAGTGACAGTCTCCATTAAAACACATTTTTGGTCCAAATTTAGGCTTGTTTGCTAAAAGGTGTGGAAGCAGTGACTTTGATAGTGGGTGTGAAATTATTTAACCAGTAGATTAATAATGAATTTTTGCAGATCCCACTGTCAACTCATGCACCCACACAAACAACAATTCTTAATAAGGAAACCTCTGCACACTTTTTAGCCTTCATTTTAAACCTTTTTAGAGGATATTAAGCAGAATTCTCACTTTTGTCATTCTTGTCCCACTACACAGGGACCAGCAGCCACAGTGTTTGACCTTTCACTTGGTGCTGTGACTGAACTCAATTGTCTGGATTCATCGCATAAAGCGGTGAATCACTGCTGTGAAAGCTGCATGCAATTTGTGTATCCAGCTTTTGGTGCTCAAACATTAGTCTCTAGCCCTTGTAAGCGGTCCATCCTCTGCATGTTGCGCTCAATAGTGGCCTGGCATGTGATTGGTTGGGTGCACTCCACAAGGAACCACCCCCTCTCTCCGTCACGCAGCCGCTCACCTTCATACCAGCCTGAGGGGAGAAAATAGTATCGACACATGAATCTGCCTCTCTAGTCTTTGCTTTTGAAGCTCAGTGTTGTCTGTTCTTTAACATGAAAGCTGTTGCCGTGAGCATCACAAAAGAAAAGAACGGGCCTTTGTATGTGGGCATAAATTCACATCTTCTCTAATCGATAAGAAAAGGAGATGTGCTGAATAAAATATGTTAGGAAAAAGAGAATGGGAAATGAGAGGAATTCTAAAGAGTTAGAACATATCTGAGTTTAGTTGCAATAACTTACCATCTTCACACTGTGAGATAAAAACCACATCAGCCACTTGCAAAGACAGCTCATCTGGCTGCTTGGCTGTGTAAGTCCTGATCACCTCAGCTTGCATAGTATCTACAAACACACAACAGGTGTCCATTTAAACAAAGACCATGGAATAAATGATCTTAATAGTGTGAGCAAACAACCACAAGGTGGTGCAATTGGCTTAAAAGTGATGTCAAGCCATCTCATACTGGCAAAAGTATCCAACTCACTCCTGTCAAGAGTCTTCTTCTTGTTGACGTTTTGACCCAAGGCAGTGATCCAGCGAGCACGCTCATTCCTAAAACAACAGTTTTACATGTTTTTGAGATTTTTTAATATATTTTTTTTACAATACACTTCCAAAGGAAACATTTTATAAATATAATACACTTCATGCACAAAGTGAATAATTGGCCTTCCCTCTCTCTTTTCTGCCTCGGTCAGAGAGAACACAGGTGTGTTTTTAGTCCAATGAAGACTGAGCAGCCCAAGTACAAAGCCCAATTCATAGGAAAGGACAAACCCGACTGTTCTTTCACTCTTCTCTGTGTGTGCTTCACAGGAGAAAAAATAAATAAATAAACCAGTGGGTGGAGGTCAGATTCCAAGAAACCTCATCTCTCCTTTCACCTGTTCTGTGCACTCACAGAGTTAGAAAAGGAACAGAGTTGACTGATAAAGGGGTTTAGGAAATGGATTGGGCTTGGATAGCCTCACCATGACTCAACAGTTTGGTAGCAGTTAGAGTGGCCTCTCTTTACAAGACTTGAATAGACAAATTTGTCCTATGAATCACAGCACTTCATGATGTTCTCATTGTTCACATGGTCATCTGATTTTTTCAGGTCAAATAAGCATAAGTATAATATATTGCTTTTCTCCCAATGGACTCACTTCACAGAGTCCATTATTCATTCACTCCACATTCACACACTGTTGGTGAAGTCAATCCTAGCTCAGTGGTAGAGCGGCCGTCCTTCAACCGGAAGGTAGTAGGTTCGATTCCCGCTCTCCCCACAATTCATACTGCCGTTGTGTCCTTGGGCAAGACCACCTTGCCCCATATGAATGTGTAAGAATGTTTAGTGAATGTACTTGGTGATGGTCGGAGAGTCCGTAGGCGCGGAATGGCTGCCACGTCTCTGTCAGTCTGCCCCAGGGCAGCTGTGGTTACAGATGTAGCTTACTACCACCAGTGTGTGACTGTGGAGTGAATGAATAATTGATATGTAAAGCGTCTTTGCGTCCCCAGAAAAGCGCTATATAAAATTGATGTAATAATAATAATACACAGATGTCACAGCTGGACCACCACTGGAGGCAAGGTGGGTGAAGAGTCTTGCCCAAGGACACAACGACAGTACTGGCAATCTTCCTGAATACTGAATATTGTAACAAAGATAAATAAATGTATGAAAAGTGTCAATCTCCAAGTGTCCATGACTTTAAGCATCACATGCATGTGTGAGTTATGGGCAAGGTCATATGGCTTCTACTTTACTAAAACATTAGTAAAACCCATTTGGTTCAGTGACAGAGACAAAAGATCATGTGTGATCTTTTCTGTCTGAATACCAGCTTCATTTGTCCAATTTTTGAAAATGTTTTTATTTCTAACATGTGAGTTGCCCTGTGGGAGTGACAGCTGTTTGTTGTTGCTCTCGACAGCTGCAAGCACATGGCACCAGTCATATGTGTGCATACTACAACAGCCTGCCCCCTCACAGTAAAATAACTGAAATCCTTCTGTCAAAACTACATACATTTATTCAGTGCACACCCAGAAGAACCATATGGCACTTAATGGTTATCTGAGGAATGTGAGCCACATACCACAGAGAGTTCAAGCGAGTGAAAACAGTTCTCAGGCCATGTAAGTTTACATACTGGTGTGTTAGTGATGTATTTGCATGATCAGAAGCCCTCTTCCATCTCATATTATTTGGGTTGAATTCTTTATTATGTTAAAGCTCCTTTTCCATTGAAGCATTTCTTCAAAAGAGCAGGAGAATGTCAAGCATCATAAATCCCTAGTCTGGGTTCTCATTTCATGTCTGAATAGTGGAGAGGCCTCGCTGCCCTGGGAAACCTCTTTCATATGGAAGATAAAGAGTGTTGACAGCGTCTTTCTAACCTCCCTTCCTCTGCCAACTGAAAATCACTACCAGACCACAGTTTTTCAGTGTCATCTCTTACTACCGCTGCCTCCCTATGGCTTAGTTTACTCAACCCAAAACTCCTTCATTTTCAGTTTTCCTGCCAGTCAAAATGGGTTTTGGATACAATGCCTACTCCTTGAACAAACACACATTTCTGATAAGAAAACTCCCAGATGCAGGAATCAGTTCCCATCAGAAAACTTATGATTTTTAAGCGAAAGCAGAAACAGGCAAAAATGGTCAAAACAATTGCTTAACTAAAACCAGACAGTCAAATGAAGCCAATGTGTACAGCACAAGTTCACATTCCCTGTGTTATGCAACTATCGCAGCTTTGTTTTGCTTTTGTTTTCCTCTGTAGCTGCTCTGTTCCATTAATAGAGAAAGCCCCATTCAGTGATGGCTCAACATGCACATGTAAACAAAGGGTACAGAAAAGGAAAGAGGACAAAAAGAGGAGTCTGTGGCAGAGACCATGTCTGAGAAGCAGCACACAGATGTCTTTGTGCCATCTCCTGTCCAGCTGCCAGTCTGAATTCCTCAAATAATATGTCACAGCTGCAATCAAATATCCCATAAATCTACAAATATGCTTACGAGACCTAGAGATGGATTGTGCCCAATTAACACTGGGAATATCCAAAGAGTCAACAGGTGGACAATGCAATGAATTCAAAACGTAAAGACCACTTTAATCAGCATGAGAAAACATGGATTTATATAGTTCCATAGAAAAATACAGGCCCACCTTCAATCAGTATGTATGGAATTTCACACAGAGCCCCACTGAATATTTTATTCAGGGTTGTAGAGCAGAGTATATATTGCTTAGCATGCAGTGTGTAGCCCTTTTATTCTTTCAGGACTGGATTGTTTTTTTCTGCACTACTGGCAGTTGTGTGGTCCATGCCTTCTCTGTAATGACAACCAAATCTACACCCTGCCATAACAATGAATATTAGCTCTACGTAGCTTTTTAGAGAGGATAGCTTGTTTGTTTTGCCCACTAATGAAGCACATATAGTAGAGACAAGACACACTGGAGTTAGCATTGTACAGTATATCACAACATACCCAACCATACATTTAATTGCCTAATTCCTCTAAAATGTATTTCATTGATACATCAATACATATGTTTTGGCTAATAAAAACAACTGTGGGTCATGGTGAACAGAATTGTTGATTGCCTACATTTTGTATTTATGCCATTTTAGGGAAGCTTTGAAGCCTGTGATAAAAGCCTGAATGGCCTGGATAATGTATCTTTTCAGTGTGTCATGTTGGATTAAATACATACATAGGATGTACAGGAACAGGAAGTTATTATGTGATCATCCAAAACAATGTGCTGCCAAAGACACAGGCTTCTCTCTAACAGATGAGACACAGGAGTGTGACGAAGGAAGGGCAGAGAGAGAAGTTAACCTGCACCAACAAGGGGAGGGAGCATCGTGGGAAACTGCCCACTTCTCAATGGGCTGCTGCTAGGCAACTGCTTTGACAATGCTTAGCAACCACTATAACAATGGACAGTTGCCAGGGTCTCCCCTCACCGGCTCACTCAGTACTGCAGTATACTCGATTACATGTGTGCAGAGGGCCCCAAAACCTACGCTATCAAAAGGAAGAGATGTGGGGTTTTCTATAAAGACACACTCTAGAGTGTGTGTGTGGGCACTATAAAGAGACCCTTCATGTAAACAAGGAAACAGCAGGCAGCATACAGGTCCTGTCCCTCTCAGCAACTCCCTATATGCTTCAGGAGTCAGGACCAAGTCAGGAGCAAGTCCAGATGATAGTGCATGTACAAAAATTGCGTGAAAATGTAAAAACACAATGAAAATAAAAAGTGCATTTGATATGTAAAATTAACCTGATGAGGAATAAAGTAAAATGTCAAGAGTTACAAGACAATATATAGCTTACTTCTACTGTAGTGCAAGTATGCTTTACTTAAAGGTTTTATTATACCTCGCCTCAAAACTAAATAAAAGCTTTTGCTGCATGCTAATCTCTCCTCAACTATATTTAAATACAACTTTTCAACTATGGACGTGGTGGTTCCATTGCTTTACTCAAAAAATAAAAGGTCAATTTGTTGGAAATAAGCTGCGATTGATTCTTATATGTAGAAACAATATACAGTAACATCTCTGTTGTTTCAGTGTTGCTCTGATGGCTTTCTGTCCTTTAGACTGCTGAAGGCTTTGTTTTGCAAGTCTTGCTATCCTTACCTTTACACTGCCTTTGTAGTAAAAAAAAGAAAAAAAGAATACAGAGGGAGGTTTCTTGAAATGCACAGGAATGAAGGGGAGCCGGCCTGTATGACAAAACTCAGACTGTGCATGTGGATTCTAATCTTTATTATAAAATCAACAGGTGAACTATAACTGATGCCCTATATGTAATGTATACACTTCAACACATAGTGGGTGGCACCCATTAGAAAAAAAGTATAAATATTCCTGTGACCTGTAATGCTCCATAAAAGACTAAGAGCAAGAAAGAAAAGTATTATTTTACTTTAGGAACACTAGTGTACAGGAAGAAAAGATAAGGGCGAGCTACCTATTGTATAACTCAGCCATTCCCAAAGTGAAGAGAGACGCAGCCCCCCTAAAACTCAGAAAATCCTGTGAGGCCCCCAATCTTAAACCGTTCACTCTCTAACATAAGACTGAAGTGATGTATTTCTCTGAAAATGTTATTTTAAAAAATCCTAACAGACAACAGGTGGTTAGCTATAAATTGCTTAGTAAGAAAAAATGTCAACACCACAAAGAAGAACTGACATGCAAATACTTTTTAGTGTTTTCAAACTAAATTTCTTTTTATGTACTTATGTGGACAACCTCTGGCGGTCCACCTGCAGTACTTTGCGGCCCACCGGGGGGCCTTGGACCACAGTCTGAGAACCACTGGTATAGAGTGTCTGGAGTATTGAGCCAAAGAAGTCATAATCCAAGTCTAATTTGACTAAAAGTCTAGAAAAACCAAATATGCGACATTATTCAAAAATTCTGGATGATTTACAGTACTTACAGTGACTCTGTCCCAAGGCTCATTGGCACCTTTTCACCAGAGTGGTTGCTTCGAAAGGTGAGTTTGAAGAGGTGGTTGGGGCCAGCTTGCCGTGAGCTCAGCATGCTGGTTGGGCTTTTGACCGGCGACAGGTTGAGGTCCTCCGGCTGGCAGGTATCAACCCAGATCTCATCTCTCAAAGCATAGTCAATAACGGTGTAACTGTCCTCACTGGAAACAAAACAAAGAATTTGTTTTTCAGAAGGTAGTGCAAGAATGGTAGATTGATACTGAAACCAAAAAAGTATTATGAAAGTATGTCTGTCTTTAACTGCGCTATTAAACCCATTCTGTTCTGATTGTTACACTATAGATAAAATCCTTTCTTTCAAAACCTAATGTGTTTTCTTATTGCCTCAGGCTTAGCTAAGGTTGGAATTTGTCAGTATATCAGATTTTATATCATAAACTCCAACCACGTTTCTAAGTTATATCCCTGATATGACTCAGGGCAGGGCTTATCTGTTTTAAATGTTCTCCCAATGACCAGGTGTGTTTATTTTGGGTTCCCTCGCCATCTTTGAACAAACCTATGCCCTTAACTAAGATACTGGCTCATATCTGGAGATGGTGCAGATCTGCCCTGTGCTTCTAACCGGTTAAATGCAGTGAATCAATTTCCCAATAAATAAAGCACAGAATAACTCAAGTATAACCTAACCTATGTGACCATGTGGATTCTCATACAAACATGAACATGCCTACATTCCCCATGAGGTCTATGAGAGGTACACACCAGATAAAAACATCTGGAGTCGATTATGAAACACGGGACCTCCGAACCAGAAGAGAACATGTCTATATGGGTGTGTGTTATTATAGCTTCCAAAAGAACAGGAGCTTAACCTGGGTCCACATGTGTTTTATCAAGCCAGAGCGATCGACAGCAGTCTGAGTGCAAAGCTACTGGAACAGACAGGGGAAGCAATGTGTATATTACAGTACAGTTGAAGCTGCACACATATAAAGGAGGGACTAAAGTTGAGAGTTAAACAACAGAAAGAAGTGAATTTGGGTCTGAAGCTAATTAGACACCTTAAAAGCAGTACAAGACATGCAGAAAGAGATTTAAAGGCTGTTGACTAATGTATAGATTGTGATTACATGAGGGCAAGACTATAGGAAAGGGTTCAGTGGTTCAAATGAATGTAAAGTCTTGGCAAAGTTGTGAAGATCAAAGGTCCGCATTGTAGTTTCTGTCTGCCCTACAGGTAAAATGCCTGTAATACCATTTACATGACAACACTTGGGGGATGGGTGTGGAGTGCATGCTTATGGGGTGATTTATGTTAGCGCCTGTGGTTGGGTTATACTGTGTCATTTTACTGCCTCGATGGTTGAAATATTCAGTGGTCATTTTTTTAATGTGAAAATTCTCTTCTATCTATGAGCTGTGATTACAAACAAGGAAACACACCCTGTTTGTGATAACGCAGATACCGTCATCAAGGCTTTGTCAGTAACTATCTTAACATTGGTTCAACCTGTTCTTCAAAACCTTAAAGAAACAATTTCTACATAAGGCTCCATAACGTACATGATTAGGACATCAGATTAGGTAGGTAGATGGTACAATTAGTTGGTGTTAAGACAACTGTACTGTCAAACAAATAAAATAAAATAAAATGTGAATTAGGCACAAAGACATGATAAGGGAAAGAGGAGAGAACCAGCTGTAAACCTCCACAGCATTAAATATTTCAATTGTGTGTCCAGTATCACACACAGGAAAAGGGGGACGTTGAGCATGAGAGAGGAGCCAGCTGGTGTGGCCTCACTGTTATGAAAGTGTTCCTGTAACTGTGAACCAGCAGCTCAGTGCTTTCTCTGCTGCGTGACCCAAGGTCAGGCCGATAAAGAACCCAATAGCCAGTTTCGATTGGCATCAGTAAGTAGTGTAAATAAATATGTAACATGTCTCATCATTAATCTTCAAAAAAAAATCCAAGGAAATTATTAACTACTGTCACAAAAAAGACCTTTGATACCATGACTACTTTAACTTGTCACAGCGTAACCCTAAATGTACACTTACATGTGTTATTTACAGATTGTAGCTTTTAAAAAAGAGGCAAAAGTAGTTGAATGCCCTAATGACAGAACTATTGTAGAACAATGTCTAGGAGGTTCGTGACTGACCTGTGCCTGGCTTGGCTCGTCCAGCCCGGGTGTATTTTTGTTTGCATTTGTGGAAATGGAGCACTGAGTGTATTATAGCAACCTCTCAAATACAAAACGCAATTCCAGAGCACACCCTTTTTGCCAAACACAGTCCAAACAGCACGCACGCACGCACACGCGCCCTGATCAAATTCCCAGAAAAAACAACACATGGAATGTTTTTGAACGATTCTTTGGAATTTTGAGTCTGCAAGTGGAAGGATAAATCAATCCCAGACGCAGATCCTGAAGGGAAGGGATCCTGCGTCTGCACACCCAGTGCTGCACTAAGTTAAATAAAAAACACATCATTTATAGGAAATCCTTGTTTATGGCTTGTTCATGGATAAACCTAATACTGACACTTTCACATTGGGATGGCACAGAACCACCTTAAACTGTACCATTTTAAGGTAATTTATAGGGGCATGTTGAAAATTTACATTTAACAAAAAAGAGTCTGGGTTTGGGTAACTGCATCTGTTGCTGCTTGCATTATTTATCCACAAACAGTCAGGCGATTTGTACGTTATGTTACTGGGGTGATCTTCAAATCTACTAAATAATTTACACATGGAAGCAATCATAGTATTGTTCATTTAACCATTTCGCTTTCATTTTAGCTTAGTTTCATTTTATCTGAACAAACAATTCCCAGAACTAGTTGAGACACAAGAGTTGCAATAACAATAATAATCTCACAACTGGTTTAAAAAGGTCTTGACCTTATAAAGGTTTATAGGCTCAAAACTCATTTAGCTCTGGGTTTAAGACAACACTTTCCCCTTAACAGGCCAAAACAGGTAAGTGATGTACAAAGTAAATATGTCATGGTCACATTGCCAGCGAATGAATCACAAGGAGGTGCATCATAATCACAAGCTCACCTCTTTTTCCTAGTGATGATAAGGACATCATTGAACAGCAAAAAGTAGACATGATGCCGTGACGTCCTTTTGAGAAAGATGCCGTTGTCCTCCACAAAAGCGGTCAGCTCTCCTCTCTTTACCATCCACCTGGACGATGACACCAGAGGGAAAGGCTGCAGAAGCACAGGAGAATACAGTGACTATAAATATATGTGTTTATCATGTTGCAGAGCTAAATGATTTACATTTTTTACAACAGCTGGCTATTCAGTGAGTGAATGTTGTAGAACACTTGTGAATCCCAAACATTTCAGCAGCTTTTTCCCACACTCTTGTCTAACAAGCCTTGTGTGTGCATAATGCACACAAACACAGGCCAAGTGAGTGACAGAACTGTATGTTTGCCATATCCACAAGTCAGCACTCAGTACTAAGCTGCATTAACTAATATTTAACAAACCCTAATAAATACGCATGTGATTTTAGAGCGGCATACCTTTATTTTGAACTCCAGTGCAGAGTTAATGGTGTACATCATTTCGGTTCTCTCCATGGTCCGTGCTCCTTCGTTACACTTCCTTACCACCTGTAGTTGTACACACACACACACACACACACACACACACACACACACACACACACACACACACACACACACACACACACACACACACACACACACACACACACACACACACACACACACACACACACACACACACACACACACACACACACACAAATCCCCAAATGATTCTGATCACCAAGTCTTTGGCACCATTTGTGATGCCTCTATGTTATATCAAATGTTAATATTTTCTCAGTCTGTTATGATCTTACAAGACAACTTGCAACATAACTGTGCTTTTGTAGGTTTAAAACTACTGACCTTGCTAACTGCTTGCAAAGTCTTTTTACATTCCTCATACTGTGCAGAATCCTTAGGCGTCTTCTGACAAATAGTCTGCAATACAATAAAATCATTTCAAATACAAACATTTAATACAGTGCATTTGAGACCTTGCACACAACCATCTGCCAAGGGCTTGATTAAATATTCAAGCTGTGGGAACGATTGAAGTGAAGAGAAACTTTCTCAGGGTCCAAGGGCCTCTGCGTCTACGAGCATAAACCCCAGAGTCTCTAGAGAGAGATAGTGACGGAAGACTGTAACACGAAAGTGGGACGGGATAAGGGGAAGTGGGGGACACCGAAGGAACACAGTGTAGCAAAGGAAGCATTCAGTGGACAAACAGAAGGAGACATGGAATTATTTGGTAACAGCAGGCAATGATGTCAGGTCATACAAATGTCCATGAGGTTAACAAGTTAAAAGGCAGAAGAGTCTGTGCTTAGTTGAGCTCCGGCTATTCAAACAAAGTATTGCATAAGAGGCTAGAGCTAATGGTATGAGGTGAATGTACTGACATCCATGAGGAGGGGCAGGCGAGTGATCCTCTGCATGGGAAGGATGAGAAAAGAGATCATTGGGAGGTTCTTGCAGTCCGGGTGGCTCTCAATCCTGGTCAGCACCTCCTTAAATGCTGGATTTTTTGACCTGTAGCAACAGAAATGGACATGTAGGATACATAAATACCATAAATACATATACTGTATGTACAGTATGTATGTATGTACACACACACACACAGTGAAATATTTCATTAACCCATGCAGAAATAAATTATACTCAAACATTTTACTGTAGTTAGCTGTAAAAAAAAAAACATGAAGACGTACCTGAAAATACCTGGGCATTTGGGTTGTGTAAACCTAGTCAGTGTTTGTGTGTGTTACTCACACAAGCCTCTGCAGGGTCCTCTGCTGGTAGACCTCATTGGAGCAGTAGGTGATGTAAGGATCAAAGTTGGACTGAGCATGCTTGCAAACAATGTCACTAATGTCGTTGATCACTATATTCTGCTGGTGTCTTTCCTCCAGCTCACTAAAAAACCTGAAGAGACAATAACAATTAGTATACACATTCTTACATAGCAACAGTTTGAATCAGAGCCATCAAATGTCCACTCAATGCTTACTTAGGAAACATAGGATACAGTGACAGATATAAAGTCAGGAAAGCGGGAAGCTGTGCCAACACTAGTCAGGATCCCAGAGGAGGAACTCCACACAGTTTAAAATAGACAACCTTCTACAACACAGACGCTTTTCCTCTTCCTAAACACCAGATGGAGGCTTTAACGGCACACCAAATGGATTACTTGAATAAATGTTGTCTGTATTCAAACTGACAAACAGGAAATTGTCAAACGGATGCAGAACACTGACCTTGGACTGCTTTGAGATCATCTGTAAAAGCAACTACTGCCCCTACTCCCCCTGCCGCCACATTGGTTACTAAAGAAAACATGACTATTGGACTACAAACCTAACCTTGCCCCATTTGAACTTTAACCTTACTAATGAGGGCATCAGAATACAAGAAAAGACACACTCCTTGCCCTTTGGCCTGTGTTCTAAACCTGGATCAAGGGATTAAAGAGGTCAAGGATGCTCAAGTTTAGCTGTGATAACATTTGAGGAAAAGACAGTAGATAATCAAAATGCTAGGTTAAAAGTTGGATGGTGAAAATAAAATTATAAAAAGAGAATGTCCAAAATAATTGTGAACCAGCATTAAAGAAATTTGTATTTTGTACTTTTCTAGCTCAGTTGCGGTCACAGTAGGTTTAATGAACACATCCAGAAGTATTTTAAGTCTGTGAATGTGGTCATGTCATGCCCAGAGGCAGCTCATGAAACACAATCAGACACACACCTGCATACAAAACAATTAACAAGCCTCACACTTAGATCCTACGTCACAGAAGCCTTCAGGTCATCTGATACTACTCCTTCAGTTCCCAAAGTTCATTTACGCTACATCCCTTTTATATTTTGTAATCTCCGAAACTGTAAATTAACTATTTAGTCACTCGCTATTGTACAGGTATGAGCCTTGTAGCTTAAGTTCTAACTATTGCATGTACTGTACTTGTCTACTTTGGTAGATGAAGAATAAAAGAACAAGAATGAGAAACACTGAGAAAAGGTGGACACACCCTTTCTCACACCTACAGTAATTCACTTTTGCACCCAATCTTTTTTTTTTTATTAATAATTTAAATTTCACCCTAAATATGCTTTAATAATTTGGAAACACAACTACCTCAGCACAACAAAAATGTCCATTTCATGCAAGGGTTGTTCAAGTGCTTACTTTTTACTGGCCTCACAGACGTCTGTGATGTTGGAGAAGAGGTGGTGGTGTTCAGTCTTGGTCATGGCCTCACTTAGCTCTGCAGAGTTTTTAAACATGCGGATTAGGATCTCCAGACTGTGGAGGTACGAGTGCTCAGAGGAAATAACCTCAAAAATGGTCTGATGGAGGAGAAAAAAAGCCACATAGAGGAAAAAGTCAGTAAAGGTCAGTTATTTTTCAGCACATGCAATTTTACAAGCGCCCAGTTACCCCCCAAAAATATATTATAATCGTACTTCTGAAAGTACTGCTCAGTACTGTACACATCAAAGACATCATTCATCTGTCAATCACTCCAATATACTGCCATTTATGGTACTAACAATAAGGTTTATATGTCTGCAATTCTTGTGATTATAGAATGTCATTGCTTTAAAACCTTTCAGTTCTCCTCTTTTAATGGCTTTTTACTGGTCTAGTGACCAAATGGATTGTAATGTGCCTCTTATCCTAGTAAGTTTTTTGGCCTTCATTTGGCCCAAGCTTAGATCACTGCGAGATTTATTCTAGCCCACCAAATGCAAGACGTTATTTCCACCTCTTGTCTTTTTCGTTCCTCTTGACTTAGACGCTCCGACAGGCCACTTTTCTTCACCTAAATAGAAACAGTACACTGTTAAATGTAAGAAGTTCTTCACATGGTTTGAGTTATTTAGATTTTGGTAATCTTTCTGAGGTCATTTATAGTAAAGGGTGTGCACATGTTTGACTGCCAGTTATTTTTACACACAATAAAAGCACTTTGCATACCACACTGAATAAGGACTCATTATAGTAGTTCTAGAAAACTGAAACTAAACTTGCTGAATAATTAGACCCAAGTATAAGTATGTAGCTCGCAGGTGCATATGAACTTATGTGTTATGGAGCCGGAGTAAAGATAATTATACCTATTAATAGAAAGGGGTGTGTATTGGTAAGTACAAGGCGAAACAATATGTATCAGGATACACGTGCCACAATATGATATATCCCATTATTGGATTGTAAGACAATATGGGGATATTGCAAATATCAAAATAGTGAGCACTAAAACTGTATCTCAACATTTTTTTACACTAAATAAGTAACAAATTAATAACTTGCAGAATATTTTGTCAGAAATACTCAACACAATGTTTAATTTTTTATGATTTGGCCGTAATTTGAATAAATACGAGAATTGTCCTATGAAACATTGCAATTATTTAACAGAATTGATTTCTTACACCCCCAATTAATAGACAAAACAGAGATGTGTTTTTATATTTATATATAAAATAGTAAAGAGACTGCCTCCATCTCATTCATTGCAGCATTTAATCTCTTGTTGACATATTGATAACATCAAACAACAATTATCAGAAGATGCAGCATTTTATCACATTTTATCATCCTCCAACAGTAATGGTTATTAATATACATAAAGCATTGAGGTAGAAGAAGAATATATGGTTTTTGCTGCTTCAGCAGTGCAGATATGCATATTCAACATACAAGCAAATATCCTGAGTGTTCATCTGTCTTTACTACCACTTGCTTTTCATTCTTGGTACAAGGAACTGAACTGCACGAAGAGCTTTCCTCCAAATAATCTACAAATACACAAGCAGCATAACCAAACATCTCCTGCAGTACTTAACATGTGATCTACTTTTGTCCAATATCAGCTTAGATAGGCAATCGCGCCATCTCCACTGAACTTTAGTCTCCCATGTTATTCCTTTGGGTGTAACTAAGATACTATCAACCAAGTGTCATAATCATGCCATAGTTCATGAAGAACAAATACAAATGTGATGCCACAAAATGGAATTAGTGATGAGAGTGACAGGTGAAAATGAAGGGAGGCGTGTAAAGAGACATCAGAATGTTAAAGACAAACTAACATCTTAACCTGCTCATCTGGTTTTTGTGTGCACTGCCCCTAGTTTTCTAAAAGCCATGACCAAAGGTGTGCAGTAGAGGCAAAAAAAAAAACACAGATCTCTCTTAAGTTTCGATTACAAAGAGCTGGCATGGCTGACAAAGCAGGTTGATTGCTTGCTAAAATAACCAAAGATACTTTATATTGGACCTGTGATCGAGATATCAATAGGTTTCTAAGAACACATGGTGAATGTTTTCTTTTATGAGGTCTCCTTCAGAAACAGATGCTTAAAACTAAATTAGACTATTTCTGTATCTCTCCCTTTAACAATATTATGTAAGACTGCACTTCTTTCTGGAGGCTACATTTCCAGTGTATTTGTTGTCTGACAACTCCTTAAAGATTGCCAACAAATTGGCATCAAGCCCAGGAGTGCTTCCAAGACTTCCTGTAGGTCTGTCTGACTGACTGTCTTGTGCTCCCGTACTCCCTGATAAACAAAGAGAGTAAGTATAGGGAGGATGGGTATGCACTGTGGCCAAACTGGATATAACAGCATTCTTCAAAGTACAGGCATTCAAACTCTGCAGAGATATTGCCGAGTGTGTGTATGTACAGTACAGTGTGCATTGCGTTAAGAATGAGAGTGTGAAAAGCTTGAGAAAAAAGAATGATACCACAGATATTCATGTGTGTATGTATGTGTTATGTCTGACCAAGCTAAGCTGGCTCCATGAGGTACGTATGGGCCTGTACTGCACCACAATGTTGTCATCAGGTTTGGGCTCTCGGGAATCGGCATCTTCATCCGAGTCGTTATGCAAGGCCTTTTCCTGATAGTTCTGGTACAGCTCTTCTTCTGAAATGCACATTCTGACCCTCAGAGAACTCAAAGTATTTTAAATATGCTTTGTCAAAACAACCAGCTTAAACAAAAGGAATTGAAAAAAAAACGTATTTCTCACCCTCACTGTCGAATGTTCTTTGGGTGGTCAAAACATTCTTCTTTTCCGGACTTAACTAAAAATGCAACAATCACACAAGAGTTCAATTCATGATGCATGAAGTCCCTTTAATAGAATTTGTGTGTATGACTCCTGACCATGACCTCTCTTACCAGCCCCCGTCTATTCACAGAAGCCTTGAGTTTATGACATGCTGTACCAATACTTCATCTTTACCAACAACCACATTATTTGTTTTCTTGTAAGGCTTTGTCCTAACTTAAACTCAGCTCTATTTGTCCCACAACATTGAGCCTGTGGTGCACTTTTCAACATAACCTTTAATCACAAGTATAGATAGTGTTTAATTATATGTACAAAATAAATATAACCCTCTGCGATTGGGACAGAATAAAGAAAGTCATTAGTCTGGTTTATGTATAAATGAGGACTGTTTAGGCCTAGTCCACACGGACACGGGTATTTTTATAACCGTAGTTTTTCCTCTTGCATTTAAAAAAGAAATCCCGTCCACAAACGCTCGGTTTTAATGAAATCTCCGTCTACATGAAAAAGCAAAAACCCGCTATCAAGCGCTGTCAAGAGCATGCCACACCAGCAGGCGGCGATATCACCCTAATCGTAAAGGCATGTTGGCCAATCAGAACGGCGCACACTCACGCAAGGCAAAAACGCCGGTTTTACTGTCCACACGACAACGCTGCAACCGCCGTTTCTGAAAATCCTCACCCTGGCAGGGGTTTTCAAAAATGTTCAGTTTCAGTGACCTGATACTGCGTTTCCGTGTGGACGAACGGCCGAACAGTTTAAAAAAAGTCACGGTTATAAAAATACCCGTGTCCGTGTGGACTAGGCCTTAGTCTATATAATTTGAAATTATTAGCAACCAACCTTATATTTTCCTGTGCTGGGAGCCTTTGTCCCAGGGCTGGAAGGTTTAGCCATCCTAGGACCTCCAAGTAGGTGTTTTGCAGGTTTGTTCGCCCTAGGACTTGCAGGTTTGATAATACCAAGGCTCAAAGATTTTGGTGTCCCAGGGCTAGTATGGCTTGCAGTGGCAAGGCTCGACGGGCTAGTTGGTGAAAGTGACTTGTCCTCATTAAGTCCTCTGACAACAGTTTGGGACAGTCGAAGGGCCTTTGGATCTAAAGAAAGAACGTCTTGCTCCACTCCAGTCACTACTGCCTTCCTGTAGGATGTACTTCTCAAGCCCCTTCTTAAAGTTCCCGGGCTTTCGGCTTCGTGTTGCCCTGCAGAGTTTCCTGTTGAAAAGTATGTTCCTGACTCTACCATGCTCAGTGTTTTTCCTGCTCGGTCCACTAACCCCTGGCCTTGTGCCACGGCAGGAGACGCCTTGCTCTGTCGAATCTCACATGCCAGGCCTTTGGGGATAAGTTGCTGGGTGCCCATTTTGAGGGCGACAGGACTGTTAGTGCTGAGAACTATGTGGGGCGAAATAGGCGGTGAAAGTGAGGAACAAGTTGATGTAGAAGCAACAGAGGATGAAGACGTGCGACGTGACTCATCCCCAGAACTAGGCAGAGGTGAAGGCTTTGTCTGAGTCCTCTCTGGAGAGGAAGAGCGTGGGGTTGGGGGGTCTGAAGATGTAAGAGAGGACAGGGATGGAATGCTGGAAGTGGAGCTGTGGGAAGGGGTGGGGGTCCGTCGCAGAGGAGAGGAGCAAGACGAAGAAGAAAGGAATGACTGTTCATGATTGTGGTAGCTGATATTATTTGGGGTTCGAGGGGAAGAAACAGGAGAAGACCGGTTAACAGCTTCAGATGTCCCTAATGTAGTCGGGTCTTTCTGTGAGTTCAGACTGAGCTGACAGGACAGCTGTTTCTTTTCAGGCCATACTGTCATACCATTACTGTATTTCCCTTTGTCATAGTTCCCATTACAAACTCTATTATCCAGTGAAGCGGATTTATTATCCTCAGACCTAAATTTTGAAAGTGAGAAGCGTGCATTGGAGAAAGGCCCAATGCTGATGCTACGGGCGACACGGGCTTTTCTGGGGGGTTTGTTCAGAACATGGTTTAGCACTGCAGTGTTAGAAGTGGGTGCAACCAGTATTCTTTCAGCAGGTTGGCTCAAAGCAAAGGAGCACTTGTCCTCCACTGGGAAGTCCGTCATCATGACCCCATTTAAGTGGTAACTGAGTGGCCGCGGTTTAGTGTTTCTGGAGCATTGGGGACTTCTGCAGTCCTCTACGCGCCGTCTCCACAAAGGGGTAATGTTATTGTTAGACAAGTCCACATCATTTCCAAAATCCATTGTCCTTAACTGTCTGTGTCCTCTTCACTTTCTGGCACTGAACAGATGAAGTCCTGCACGTCCACACAAAGGAAAAATACGTAAATAAGTCATCCCAACCTGAGAGCAGAGTGTTTGTCCACCAAGGTTTACTCATTAACCTGATGGCACAATGAAAGACCTGTGACAGCCAAACAGTAAGGGAAAGTAGTTGAAGTGCTCATAACAGGGGCAACTGAAGTTAATTCATTTGTGACTGTTTAGTGATGTAAAATGACCCAATTACAAAAAAGCTGTAACAACCACAGTAATATTCCAAAAGAACAAGTATTAATAAGGAGTATTGTTCCTTATTGTGTTTTTTAAGTGTGGCGTTTAAGCGCGCTTTTCAGGTAACAGTCAATACACAACAGCGCTCAAGTGGAGAAATAGAAATTGTAAAGTTAAATAAAACTCACCTCTATTCGGTCAATCCGCCGCACAGTGCTGTAATTGTGTTCGGTGCCATAAATCCACTTTCTCGGGTTGAATGACTCAAGCTTTATTGGTTAAATCCAAACTGAGCGAATGTTAAGCAGTGTGCGCGGTGTGTAAACGTCTGGAGCACTTTGGCTTGAGCCGAATAGTTTCTGTGACAAAAAAACGGAGGAGGAGGAGGAGGCGGAGGAGGGGAAAGTCGGACTTTAGCAGCAGTAGTTTGCACGAGGAACTCACCTGCTAATTTGTCAATGTTTCTCTCCAACGAGAATAACAAGGACAGACTCTCAAAAAAACAAAAAGCACCTTATTGAACTTGTTATGAAATTTTATGAACGCACGCATTTCACAAGTTCACTAGAAATGTTAAACTGTATCTGGTTTTACAGATTATAGTTATAACAATACAAAGCGCAACAGACAATTAAAAGTGGCTAATGTTTAAAAGCTAGTTAGCTGGTTGATTTTTAGTTTCGAGGTAGCCTACATAAATAAATGGGTGTAACAGTTTACGCTAATGTGGCCACTTACTTTACATGCGGCTCTGTGGCGCCATCGTGTGTTTAGGAGCCGAATTGCAGCGGAACTGAAATCTTGAAAAAAAGGTTGAAGTAAAAGCATCTGGACTCGGTTTTCAAGGTGAAAACGTTTCGTCTCTAATTCCAAGAGACGTTATCACTTCAACCTTTTTTTCATTATTATCTACAGTATTTTACTATTATTTTTCTTCTTAGCTCCATTATGACCCCCTCATTCAATGTGGATGTAGTATAGTGTGTGACCTCTAATTTAGAGGTTTATAATGTAATACAAGAGCAATTCAAATTGTGAAACTTCAAATTGTGAAACTTGTGGCTGTGTTCCAATCACATCCCAACAACTAATTACTTTCTTGAGTGTATGACAGTGATTAATCATGAAAACTTCTAAAAGTTAGTTGTGAACATAATCAATCAATTGGTATATTAAAAAGATAAAAGTCAAAATGCACAATAATTTAATAATGTTTGATGTACAAAAGCATGTTTTGCCACAGTTGGATCAAACAGAATGTCTATATGAGCTGTGAGAGTGTGGCTATTCTCCATAGAGGAAGTGAAGTAGTGTATCCTGTTACATTGTTTACCAGAGCTATATATTTCCTTGCACTGTTTTGTTGTAGATGCTTCCTAAAACATTAAAGGACCACTACATTGTGTTGGGGGTCCCTGGTGTCATTTAAATCCTGCAAGCACTACCATAGTACTTATCTCCTGATCCTGGTAGATTACTCTGGACATGGTTCAAGGCACAATTTAATGGTTCAAATGGTTTTGTTTAATGTATGTGACAACATAGAATTATGATAGAATTATTAATAGAGTATCATTTAATAGTAGCAAAAGAAGACTATGTCCCAAATTGGAGAGCATTACATATTTTGTTAAATGTGGTGGAAATCAATAGGTTGCTTGTACTGTAGAGCAGTGATTCACTTTGAGCACCACCCACTCTTTTGAGCTATATTTTGGTCATGTTGTTCCAGTAAACTACAAATAAATAATTTTATTTTATAATTACTCAAGAAAGTCAGAGTTCCACCAGTGGTGATGAATGATGAGTCAATAAAGCGCTTACACAGATTGTTGAGTACAGTAAAAAAAAAAAAAATACACAAAAAAATTAAGTACACAACTTAAAACAGCGTACAGTTCAGTCTACATTACAAAAAGACAGCTGTATCATGACAAGCAGCTTCAGAGGATTACTCTCTGAACTTTAATTATATATATTTTTTAGCCTAAGCTGCTTAACCTGGGGGGTATTCCTTGACTATTTGTTAAATTACACGGTAACTGTAATTTCTCTTTATTTTTAATATTCAATACAGGTTATTTTACGTTTACATGAGGATGGATGATTTCAACAGCTGCAATAATGAAACGTTTCAGTCGCCCTCTGGTGGCTGTCTGCAGTAGAGCACTTGATGTCTCACTGAGTCGAAATTTCTTTAACTAATACATACTGTATGATTCTACAAAACATTAGTTTTTCTGACTGCTATACTACATCTATAACAACAATCACAATGTATGGCCTAATATTGCATATTTATGCGTGGGGTCCCTTTTCAAACATAACAAAACCAATCCAAGATTATATTTCTGAAATTTAAATAGCAATTATGATTATCAATGCATAGCCTACCAATAGACAACTGAGAACATTTTATTGTAGAGATTAAGACACATACACCTAGGCCTAATCTGCATATCAGACCTTGCCTGCGTGTGAAAGGTCACTTTAATGTCAAAGCAGAGTTATATTTGCACAAAGTCTGCTCTAGTCTGGACAACACTTGACTCCTAATATCTTTCAAACCATTTATTCTGAAACAATAAGGACCTCAAAACTGGATTCAAGAATGCAGGGATCATGATTCCTTCTTGTGAGGATGATGACAATAAAAAGTGCACAAGGACATACAACAGGGCATGGACACATTTGTGAAGAGTATCCACACTCAAAACCCAGCCAAATATAAGCAGCATTTACAGCAGCAATGACTAGTTATGTGTTAAATGCCAAGACATTTCACATTCCTTACAGACGCTGTCCCCTGTGCACTGTGAGTCACCTGCCCAAGCCTTACCTTGCCGGTTATGAACACTAAACCACTAAAAGACAGAAATAGCAATAGTGCATTTATGAGCTTTCAAAGTCTTGTGGCAATTTAAAAAAGCCCCCGAACTGGCCTTTTCTCTGCAAAACCCTCTCTCAATATCAATCCTGGGACTCACAGCTTATTGTACTTCTACTCAGCTGTAATGTTGTCTGTGCTGCATCCTGGCCTCCCCTCCTCCTGGCTCTCACTGCCACCCACACATCTCACCCATCTTTAGAGAATAAAACAGCATTAGCAGATGTAATCACCGTTAGAGTAGCAAAGTGTGCAGGAATAACCACATGAAATACTTGTAGAAATAATCATGTCTGTGAATGTACGGTTTGATAAATTGTATATATATTTACAGTAAACCCATAATGGTTGTCTACTGTGTGTACACAAGTGCATATGGAACAACACAGGGGGCATCTGTCACACATATTTGAACCCATGCTAATCACCATGGTTACAGGGCTCTTTGCATGTGCTGATTGGCTGACAATATTGCAGTGACCCATGAGTGACTCCCCCTGTGGGTGCTCGTTGGCTCATTGTCCCAGGACGATGGTGTTATTGTGTGACATGTTGCACAGATATAAGCAAAGAAGAAACTAGTATGTTTTGAAGGGGGAAAGTTTGCGCAAGTTTAAGTCTACAAATACTAATGATTTTCCCAAAAAGCCGAAGCAATTTTATCTACAAGCAGTAGAGGGCATAGAGTATATAGTAGCAGAAAACATGTGCCAAAATGAAAAGGGATAACATACCTGGCACATTTTCTTTAAACATCCTCAACAGCAGAGAGTATTGTGCAATGTGCAGCAGTGGCGTTTCTTTTAAATTTATCTAAGACATGTTGGGCAATGAAGGTGGGAAAAAAAAGTAGAAAATAAAAAATGCAAGTCAAATGTGTTTTTATGTATTTAAAAAAAAAAAAAGAAACTGATGAAAAATGTGTCTGTCACTTGGCTCCAGCCGTTTCCCTCCAGGGCCTTGTCCCACACTGATACTGACTCATGCTGGACCTCCCCAAACCAGCTTGTCTTCACGACCCCCACTCCAATCAACTGAACCCACAAACACCACAAATTAATGCTCAGCCAAGCTTTTCATTTCAATAAAAGTGAGCGTGCCTTTCACTGAACATGCACACTGACTCAGATGGGGATTATTTTACCCTGACAGGGTTATGGCCAAGACTCACCAAAAGCAGTTTTTTTGCACTCATGGAGCAGTGGGAATTTCCCTCTGTTTATGTTTGTTCAGCAGCAGGTCTTTGTCCACAGACAAGGGTATAGAAGAAAAAATGAGCAAACAATAAGAGAATGTCACACACTCACTCTTCTAGACACACAAGGGCCAGAAATGATGACAATGAGTCTAGAATATAATAGAATATGCTGAATCAAAAATCAGGGCCTATTAGTTTTTTAATGTTTTTACATTCTTGTATAAAAGAATCCTATTTTCAAATACTGTTATAATCAGAATTGAAAAAATGGAAATCGTTAAAGAGCAAAAATTGACTTTATGGTGGTATTTTTCATCAGCTACATGTTCATCATTGCACTCATTTACAGAATTGAGACTTATTAGGAATATGTTAGCAGTAATTAGGAATAATTGCAACCCTATGGGAGTCTCTTACAGCCATGACACAGTCCCAAAGCCCTTTTATTCACACACACAAGTGACAATAGACTCACTATTTGCCCTGTGGCTTAAGTTTGAGTCAGTTGAGCGTGACAGACACGCTTGTAACAGAAGCAAAATAGGACAAATACATTTCACAATGAAAACCCTCTTGAAGACACAAGAAGAAGAGTAGATGCAGTTCCATTTGGGTTAGAAGTTCTTATCATGAATAAAAATCTCTAAGATAACTATTATGTTTGTTGCATTAGACACAATGAAAGGCAACATCACTGTCTTCCTGCAATTAAAGTCTTAGTCATGCTGCACCAAAGGCTATTTCAGTCACTGCTCATCTCTCCATTTTGTCTTTTACCATGTTTCTTTTCATGTTTTTCAGTGTGACTCAAGGTCTGTCGATGTAAAGACGTATTGATGTGCTACTTGGCCCCAGAAAACTGGCTTCACTTGTGAATTACTGCCAACAGGAAAATTGTTCTGTTTGTTTATTTTTTTTAAGAGGCATAAACTTGCTATAAATGGGTTTGCTTGTTTTTCTTTTCAAATAAATCAAAACAGTTTTTCACCAAGCTGACTCTTCATTTAGTCGTATTGCTTTTTAGTGCTGTGTGTCTTTGTTGTCACACAAGTGTTTTTTTATATACTTTTCACCAAAAAATGAAAAATCTTTTGTATTCAATGGTCTTTTTTTATTACAAATTGTTTTTTTGGCAATGACCAAAAACAATTTACAACTCAGACCCACTATTTATGAAACACTGTGCTAAATAATAAAGACATATTCTTCTACATCACGCCGCCTGTCACTCAGAGATGCTTAGGGAATAGATCTCTGTCTGTCTTCCCACCCACACCTCACAGCTTTCCTCGGATGTGCCTTTTACCGAGCTACCGAGAATACGATGAGTGACAGTCCTGACCAACATCCTATGCTTGACACTGTACAAATCTGCCAACAATTTTTATTCTGTCTCTGATCTGGTCAAATCTCTATAGCTTTATTCATTCTGGTCATATCTCTATAGCTATATTCATGTAGCAAATGTTTTTCCTGCACAATCAATTGGAACATCCATCTTTTTCCACTCTTGTGTCACATCTGTGTGTATAAACAACAGCTGGAGGAATGACAGGACACTCAAAACCAGATCTGGCACAGAAAGCAGCAAAGTGGAAATGTTGTCTACACTGATTGTGTGGAAACATCCTGTGGGACCGAAGTCAGTGAGGTGATGTTAAGTCTCACATATTGGAAAGGACATTCAGTCCGCTACAATAAATGATTGATGCTCTGTCCAAAACACATGACCTCATCAGTGACATGTTCTCAACTGCAGGATCATTACAGAAATACAGCTCTGGAAAAAATTAAGAGACCACTTCAAAATGATCAGTTTCTCTGGTTTTATAATTTATGGGTATGTGTTTGGGTAAAATTAATATTTTTGTTTTATTCTATAAACTACTGACAACATTTTTCCCAAATTCCAAATAAAAATATTGTAATTTAGAGCATTTATCTGCAAGAGGATAGTGATGACCACAGAAGTGTTTTTTTTATATACTTTTCCTTATAAATAAGATTTGGTTCAGGTGATCACCTAATCAGCACCTCATTCAATATAATGAGCTGGGCCTGTGTTGGGATTCAACAGACATTGGATTGGAATGGTTTCCATGCTTGTAGTGATGATGCTGATTGCTAGCAAAAATTGCAGTGGTCTCTTGATTTTTTCCAGAGCTGTACATACAGAGCAGGTAGCAGAGGCAGTGACCAAACCCACTGCAGCATGAGCTCAAAAGAGTGAGCTCATGCCTTAGGTGCAAGACTGCCACTTCATCCAACATAACTCCTGTTTAACTCGTTTAACTCGAGTAGCAGCAACACAAATTTCTGCTTGATCATGTTATAAATTGCAAGGAAAGGAAATCTCTCCATAGATTAAGCGTGTTCAGTTGGACAAGCTAAGAATATGAATTAGCTTTAGGGATTTTGTTGAAACACGGCAGAGCAGCAATTCCCTTTAAGCACTGACTTTAAAAACAGCAAACACTAATGTTGTAAACAATAAAGTTGTTCTAACTTTGAATGTTTGCTGTTACTAGCTTAATGACTAGAGTCATAATGTGAAGCAGAATCAATGTAAAAAGCTGTGTGGACTGACACAAGAGACACTTACACCACAACTGAGACAAGCATTTACACTGAATCTATATTCATAGATAGATACAGATGGCTCATCATCATTATTTTTGTATCAGTCGCTCTCGTTGTCAATACAAAATGAAACATAAAGCCAGAGGGTTTAGCGAAGTCTAATCTACATTTGCTGTGCTCCCACACTGTGTGAGTCACCGTGCACACTCTGCTTTGGGCCCTTGTTTAAAGATGACACAGTGGAGATGGAGTAGAGCCTATGGTGCAAGACATGCTTTTTTATGACAATGACCCCCGCCCACAAATGGGCTTGTAATGAAACCCTCAAGCTGAATTAGACAGCCATATGTAAAAGCAGCCATTGGGTTCATGTTGCGAGTTGTTACTGGCCAAATGCAAGTTGTGATGAACCTTCACAACTACAGTATCTGCTTTATACAGACAGGCATTATTAAAGGTCTATCTGGATACTGCAATTCTAGTATATGTTTTCGGTGACTTGATGACTTGCGGGCATTATATCCTAATTCTGTAACTTCTTAAAACAAAATGTGATGGAATGTGCGCTTGAATACACATGTGCACAAGAAACAAGAACACCTATCAGAATGTATTATTGAGTAGGGTGAAACACGAAATGTTAGTTGGCCTTGTTAGATCTCATTAAGACTTAACTTTACTGTATTGTCATTGCGAGCATGAGCTCAAGGAAGGTCTGTTTATTCACCACTACTTTAAAACATCTGTACCATTTAGACAACTGATTCTACCTCATTCTTATAATGACAAAATTAAACTACTTCAATTTTTATCAGTCTTTTGATAATGAGTGAAGTGAATGTGAAGGGAATAGATGACTTGATAATGTGAATGAACGCCAGAGCATGCAGATGTGATTTATGGGCCTGTGCCTCTTTGACAGACCTCCATTCAGCTCAATACAATAGTGCCAGCTAGTACAGTGGTCCTACTGTCCCGTCTGGTGGCCAAATGGCAGAATGCACACTGACCTGCAGCTTGGCCTTCAGTAGGGCTCCTCTATGCACTCCTTTTAGGGGCCAACCCAAGTTCACACAGCACAAGAGCCTTACTCAGCCCTTTAGTGACGACGCATTCATCGAGGGAGAATTTGGGAAACATTTGGTAAGCGTTTTTGAGAAGCGTTTTCAGAAGAGGGCCAACATTCAAATGAGCCCCACAGACACACACAGACACACACCAGTGTATAGACTGTGCCACAACATCCCGGCCTGTTTTAGTTTCCTGTCAACTGCTACAATAGTATCTGCCTGCAAGCTGTGCAACCCAACCCTTTCTTATCAAGAGCAGGCTCAGACACAGCCACACTCTGCTGGGGTGTGTTGGTGTGTTTGTGTGTGAGCCCCAGGAGACATGGGAATGAATTCACTTCACAAGAATGCACAGCTGAGTCGGGCTGTTTTTACATCAAAACACCTTCTTTATGTTTTTGATAAAAGGCTTTCAGCTCGTTTTGCCTCACTTTGCTGTTAAATCACATTAAATGCCATGTCATGGGAAATAACCCATAAATAAATAATTTTAAGATATGTATACTAGCCACAGCAAATACAAACACTTTGTATTTTTGGTGTTTACACGTATGTGCTTTCATTGTATCAGAGCATTTAACCTGTGATTATTATGTCTAGAGCTTCTCCTGCCATTGCAGCTGTTACATTCTTAAGAGAATATCTTCATCCTGTCCTGGCTTGAATACTTGCTCTTTACCGCCTACAGTTTCTCTGGAAATAGACAAATAAGCAGTGGGGAGTCTAAAAGGCCACATTCAGAGCTGTGCACCTTGTGAAACAGCAAACTGTCATTTGCCAAAGATGGGCTTGCTTACAATTTGTCTTCACTTTGACAAAATTTGTTTTGAATCATGTTCGGGTAAGAGCAGTTAATACACCAAAGTCAGGGACTCCGATTATCTTTATCTTTGCTTATGGCCTTTGATGTGTTCAAAGAGTATTGTGCGGCAGGTACATTATGCAGACGTTATGAAAAAGAGCTAATTGCAATGTGACCCAATGTGTGACATTACAGAGCAAATAGTGATAAATTAAAGGCAGGTTTGTTCTGGTGCTTTGTATGTATGTATGTAATTATATACTGTACAGAGAGTGAATGGGAGATGGAGATACAACAGACAAGTGCAGACAGCACCAATTAAATGCTGGTTTAAGTGTGATGTTGTCATGGTGACTAAGCTACATAGTTGCAACCTCTGAAATTCTGTTTCATATAAACCACATTTGTTTCTCCCTCGCCTTTGTGGTTTTATCCTTCGCCTTCTTCTTCTCAATACAAAAACATTGAGGAAGCAGATTGTAATAGCTTGAGCTGCTGTATTTCTCCTGTCATTTGTCTCCCAGCTGTGCCCTCACGCATGTTACCACGTTAGACAGTTAGCAGACGCAGTAGCAAGAGGCAGTGGGGGTGGAGAATTTGTGCCATGGGGGGTTTGCAGCCTGCATTTCCAAACACAAACACCATGTTTTATTGTTTACGCCGCTGTACAGAGGCAGGGTATAATATGATCTGCCTAATCTGTGAGAGAGCCTCACCTGAGAAGAAGCGTGTGAGCTTTCCCGAACTTTGACGACAGTGACCGTCTCATTTTATCCAGTCTAGCTCAAATACATGTCTACACAGGTAACACTCGCAGAAGGCTAGGCTCTTACCTCCAGACTCCTTATTGTGTAATTTCTTATGACTAATTTTTTTTATTATTCTTTCAGTAAATGTTCAGAGCCATTATTTATTTCCACACAGCAAGATAATCATAGCTACATTATATAACATAAATGCATTTACTGTACAGTCAAGCTACGTTTACAAGTATGTTACAGTAATAACTTTAAAATCTGCTTTGTTATAAACTAGTAAATATAGAAATCTGGTCTCATAAACCCAGTGCTGTGAACATATGTGTGAACATATACTGCATGAACAGGTCTGTACTACAGAAAGAGTTGGAGAATGAATCACAAAAGCTAATCAATTGCACTGAAATGGAGAAGTAAGACATCTCATTAAAAATGCAAATACTAAGATTAATTAAGAATAACCGTTGAGAAGCTGGATTTGTGGGGAGGAGATGTGACTTGACTTGTGCATTGTGGCCACTCTTGTGGCTTAGGAAAGGCTTGATGACTCAGGGGGGGCTGTAGGGCAAGTTGGTCTGGAAGAAGACCATGTGATGCAGACAAGTAGAGGCAGGCAGGTGCAGAGCAATGAGCATTGGGGAAAGGGGAGACACAGTAAGAGGAGCAAACTCAAAGAATGACAGATGAACACAAGACAGGCCTGTTGGGCATCACACAGACGCCAAGGTGCAAACTAATTACAGCACACTATACACGTGCATGATGCATGAGGCTTGGCTAATTGTGTGGAGTGTGTGTCTGGTGTCTCTGTTGCCTTTGCTGGGATTTATCTTTGCCCAGCAGGCAGTGGTGTACCATATGGTCAACAAAGAAAATATTCCTCAAACAACACACAGACAAAGAGATGTAGGCTCACACAAGACTTCAGACATGAGGAAAAATCACAGAGATTATCACATAGTTTAACAACAAACAGTTCCATGGAACGCTTGTTATGTGATATCTTATAGTATCTGAAAATGAATGACTATTCAGTATGTATGTATGTATGTATGTATGTATGTATGTATGTATGTATGTATGTATGTATATAGCTGTCAATCCCAGTTGTAATGTGCCTGGTTTTAATAAATTCAACACAGTAAAATACCAATACAAAAGTTAGAGGGTGTTCAAATAAAATCTATATAAGACCCCCTTTAGGACTGCGTGTGTAGATGTGTAATATAATTGCATATAGTGTATCTATATGTTTGAATTTTAATGAGATCCCTGTTTTTCTTACTAGCTCAATATAACAGAATACCACAACAACAACAACAACTGTAACTCCCATACAAGCTTATAATCTGACTGTCAGCTTGTGAATTACTGTTTTTAATGGAACAAAATGGGAAAGTGAAATGTGCAAAAGAAAATAAGTGCTTTTGTCCCTTCCAAACAGGAAGTTAGACCCAGCTGAAAAAATGATGGGATGTCCCCGAGTTCCCCTCAAACAGCGGGCCCTCAGAGGGGGGCTGGCTGTAGGTCTGCTAAGCCCCTCATTGCCCATATGGTCTAGAAGCTTACCCACCCTTGGATGACATGAGAAGGGAAGCCCCTAAAGCTATATCCATGTATGGGGAAAAAAAACAGGGAAGAACCGGGGGTTGGCAGCATGATAGGAGCATTCAGAAATGTGTGGCACAGCCTACGTGAGGTGTAATCTCTGTGAATACTTATGTGTTCGGGTTGTCACTGGTCTTGCTTCAAGGCCAATAGACCTACAATGGTGGAATTCATAAGTGTGTGAGGGTAAATGAGCAGCAGTAATGATCCTGTGTCATACGATCTGCAGGGACTGTGTCACTAATGACATTATCCTAAATTGGAGACCTGCAGCATTGACTCCTCTCTGTCGTCATCCCTATTTATTTAACTCTACTATCAGGTCAAAGTGGTCTTTTACATTAACGTTTTTATGGTTAATTTGTGTTTGTGTTTTTTATTTTTATTGGATTACATCTCATTCCGGCTGATAAATGCTGACTGAGTGAAGAAAATCTGAGGTCTAATGACATATTATACAATTTCTTGGAAGATAAATTGGAACAAATAACCAGCCTATCCCTATCATCTGTTTCTAGCCTAGACAGTTGGCTCAATAAAATTGTGAATGAGTTACGATAGGTTCAAATGAGTAGAGAAAGAGTGAATGAGAAAAGACAACACAGCACTTTAGGAAGTCTTAGATGGAGACACCCTTCCTTCCTGTCAGCACACTGGCCATCACTAGACACTATTCAGTCTCTCATCCCATGACATGTGACATACCTTATATGAATCTCTACCATGAGTTGTACAATTTCCAATACAAGGCTTGCTTTTATGTTGTATCTTTGTTTGTAAAAAAAAATAAAGACTATGTGAAGAGAGTAGACCAGTTTAAAAATAGGATGTATAGGGGTGTTAATTGATGTCAAACAGAAAACAGATAAATCCCAAAGTAACAATTCTCTCTTAGAAACAATTATATTCTAAATGATATTTGCAAGTGACTGTCCTCAGTAAAAACAGATATTAAGTGTTAAGCCAGAATTGCAAGAGATGACACTTCAGGGCACACTGAAATGATCTGAATGAGTTAAAGTTCAAAAGTCACGGTGTTGTACAATCTTTTGGCAGTGAGGACCATGTACCAACTCCTAAGATTTATAAAGCCCACTGGCAGTGCTTTAGATAGCATTCGTCCTAATAAGCATTGCTTTACAAGATCATCCAGATCTTTTAAGCTTTATTTACATTGTTGAACCAGGCCCCTTTTTACTTTACCTTTTAGTCAAACCCTCAACACTTTGCTGCATAAACATAAACTGGCATTATTTATAGTTACATAGTGTTTTCCACTCCACCATTCAGTGTTAAAGTTAATGACTACATATATAAATCTGAATCATCTGTTGATTCTGCAAACCTGGCTGTCTATAATCCTGGTAGCAATGTGGGTCAGTATGGACAGGAGATTCCCACTGTCACAGAAGACCTCCTCTTCCCTTGCTCCATACAGGATATGAGCAATATCCTCAGAACCTTGCAAAACCCCTCCCACCCAAAATTCCCAGAGCTTAATTCAATATAGAGGGTCATATCTGGGGCATCTTCACAGTCTCAGAGATAACATGGACTATAACATCTATATTTCCCTGTAACCTCATTGTATGGGAACAAAGTACAACAATGGTTTCACAAGAACACACAATATATTATCAAAGTGTTCATTTCATTTGTGACCTTTCGAGACCTTGGGATCTAGAGTAGGGCTGCTGTAACTTTTTACTTAGATGTTTTTGGTTTACTTTAATGGATGACAAAGGTAAAAAAAAATAGAGAGCGACTAAACTACCACAACATGTTGAGTTTACTCTTATACAAGAAACTGCTCTCCCCCACAAGGTTCTGTATATATTTCATAAATATCTCTTAAAAGTCAGGTTTGAGAAAATCTGGAAGAGGACTAAAGACACCTCAACACCAAAATGGAAGCACTGTAAACATCTGCCAGGATAAAAACTGACACAGCTGCAGCATCTTTCCACAGAAATAGCAGTAAATAGAGGTAAACCCTGTGGGAGAAAGGTGTGACAGGAGATAAGAGCATGTCGCCATGATGATGAGAAGCACCAGGAGAAAAGGATGGGAAAAGATAATCCAATGAGAAAAAAAAGGACTGGGATCGCAAATGGGGGAGGAAGGTTACAAATGTCACGGCATGTTAGTCAGAATGCTGAAGTTGCTGTAGTGACAAGAGGACAACGTCAGAGGGATGGGATGTAGTCACGTGACCTCCAGCTTTCAAGTCCCAGAGGAAGACGCCTTCAGACCATAGCTGGAGCAGATACTGGTGGGAGAACAAGATGCTTGGAAAATAGTTTAAGGAAGTTATATAAGAATGTGTAGGTAGGCTGTAGGTCCCATAGGTCTTGGACAGCTTTAGACATTGTGTGGTTTTGGTTGTGGAAAAGATTATACAAGAAGCATAAGCTAAATGAGTGCATTAGATGATTAAATAAAATGACTGATTATTTTTGTCAGTTTTGGAATCATACATAGATAGCAGTAGCTTATTAACACTATGAAAGTCATGCCATTTTGTCACTTGGTAGCAACAGCTCAAATTGTTCCATTTTATTATTATGTCAAATATTCCAGCAAAGAACTAACACATCCTTCATGGCTTTACTAATACCCTAAACGTTTACTAGTTGTAATGGTAGAACCAATTATAGTTTAACAACCATTTACAACTGGACAGCCATCATTTCCCTTAACCTTTTATGACTAATAACTATGATTACAAAGGAAGCATGATTATTTTTAATTTCCTAATGCTTAAGGCTTGACAGCACCCAAGGCTTGTTGCGTCATCTGAGCAAGAACAGAGCAAGAACAGATTGACTGATAAAAGTGCCTGACTCAGCCCTGCAAAGACAGCACATATGTTAATAAAGGTCTTGATACCTGTTGAATTAGCCCACCTATTCAGGCATCTTGAGATATTTAATTGAGTACTTAATAATGCCAATATCAGATTGATCTGTGTACTACATGGCCTGATTTTCCTCCTTGTAATTTAATCACTGATTGTAACAAAGCTCAATTACTTATTATTAATCATGTCCTTCAGCAATACAGCTCCTCTGCAATACTGGTGAACAAAAGCTATTAGGTTCTGTCTGACTGACTTTTTTGGCCTACTTTCTTTTTCACATAACACTCTGGTGCAAACCAAGGCAACTGGGCTATGATTATCAAAAGATAGTTTAAAGAGCAGTTTGATGGAGTGCCCTATGGGATCTATCTTGTGACACAGTGGGGCGGCGTCTGAAGGCCTGTTTAGACAAACCCTGTAGTCTTTCTTTGATCCACTGCTTTCACTTGTCTTTAACCTTTGTGTTTGTTACAGTATAGGTTTCACTTGCCTCACAGCCCATCCAATTCCCATTAGGAAAGACAGCACATGGATAGAAACAAGCAAATGACTTTCAGAGAAACACGGGGCTAGCCGTTCAGAGTCCAAAGCCGTCTTTTATATCTCAGCTTTCTCTCTTGTATTGCTCTAGGATTGTACAATACAGACATGTCCAGACATTACAGTTCAGGGAATTGCAAGAATGAAAGGAATTCTGGGGCATTCCCATCTTGGCATAGGTCAGCTCTGAGAAAGAGCCACTCCTTTATTAAGAAGGAACTAAAAAAGGCAACATGTAAATGATCAGTGGCAACATATAATAGCAGCATCCTTACACATTGGAACACACGCTTCAAACTTTTGGCAGATTTTTTGCTTGAGAGAATTTTAGCTTTAAATGACCTGTTACTTTAGATTTAGACTCATTTGCACTGATTACTGTTTGGCACATAATGTGACGTGCATAACACAACATTGACTTGTTTGCAAACAAAAATGTTTTTCAGTCATGTGTTGATTTGTTGGTGTCTGGTAAGATATGTGTTTTCCCAAGATGGTAGCGTGCCCTGATACCTACTAGGGCATCTGTCCAACCAGCCTTAATTTGTCTGTTTCATATTAAATAAATTTGAGGCTTTTTTATTATTAATTTTAAGACTTCATATTCTTAGGTAAAGGGTTTCAGTGGAAATAATGCATCTACTGTTCAAGTACTTCTCCAAAGAGATTCAAGCTGAAGTTCAATAGTCAGTGTCAGGTTAAGTGTTGCCCAATGTTGTGCATTGGGTGCATCAGAGGTGCATTGCTCTGATATATATATTTATACAAATGAGAGGCTGAGAAATATCCGTGCAGCTTGGGTCTGGATATAATGGTCTCTCTGTTTAAATAGGCAAATTGAGGTTAACAGCAGTGTGTATGTGTGCTTATGTGTGAAAAATACAAAAAACAAAGCTCCTTCAGGGCCTTCAAGGGACAAACGGAACCCATAGTTGTTATGGTAATGTCTACCCCAAAAGGGAACGACAGTAAAGCATACAATAAAACACACCACTGCTGTGTGTGAATTGTGCGCAGGTGCCACACATTATATCTCAAGCAGGCGCGGATTTACGGGTGGGCCTGGGTGGGCACGTGCCCACCCAGATTGACTGGTGGCCCACCCAATCAGATTAATAAAAACATCTCAATTCAGCGCGTGCAGCACATCAGAAATAGACTCGGTGCAGAAACGATCTCTGCACTGCACCCAGTGGCGCAAAAAGGGGGTATGCAGCAGTATCAGTATTTCCTCAATACTATAACATTTTATTGGACTAACAGGCTTCAATAGACGCCCTCATTAGATTCCATAAATAGAATTAATATAATATCACGAGTGGGCGTGGCGGCGGGGCGCCGTGGCGCTGAGCGAGCAGGTAACGTTATGTGTTAGTTGTCACAGCACGCACACAGTTGTCTTTAAAAGATGGATAAAACAAAAAAAATAAAGAAAGAGGGAAAAGGAGATGGCAGGAGATGGTGTCAATCTATGGGACAGCTGATAAACAAGTGGATAGTGAAAAGCAACAGGTAGGACTTAAAGTGAGACCTCTGTGCTTGGAGGCTTGCAATATTCATGTTAACAGACTTAGCGTTAGCGTTTGCTAACACTGGGAATGCAGCAGCCAAATGGGGTTTAAATTAAGGCTAGCCTTATATGCAAAACTGAGGTTACTGAGCTGAAAACTGGAAAATATAAGACAGCATGCCATGATCAATAAATTACAAAAACGTGGAAAACAACTAAATTACATAGGCTACTGTCCCAAGGTAGATTCGAACCGGCATGCAGAAATGTAAAGCCAACTGCTAACCAACTGAGCTATCCAATTGTAATGTGTGCAGATAGTATACGGTATACCTGATATACGGCCCCACCGTATATTCACCAGGCCCACCCATTAATGACGTTCTGTATCCGCCACTGATCTCAAGTAAGTAAGGTAATGTATCTAAAGACATTCAAAGATTAATGGAGATAAATGCATTGAGGAGGATAGACTGCGAGCATACCGAACAGCAGAGTGCACATTTGCCAACAAGAAAAGAAACAAAACCACACTCTTGAACATAACAGAGCCTCTAAAATAGCATGATGACGCTGAGAGAGCAACCAAAGCCTATAATTCAGTGAGGAGCATATATAGTGATTAAGTCCCATGTAAAAAAAAAAAAATGCAAACACACCACACAATCTCATTGCCTCTGTTGCAACACTTCCTGTTTCAACAACTGCTTCCAACAGCAAAGAAGTAGCATCTGTAACATGCTCAGTTCTTAGGAAATAGACTGACAGTACCGTCTTTTACAGTCATCAGTCCAACAATGACTGAACTCCCACAGGTCACGAGGCCACCCAGAGCAGTCATACCACATCCCAACCCCCTTTATCCATGGCAACCACATCACATGGCCATCTCCCATGACCAGCAACCACTAATAAGCTAGGCCATCTGTAAACTTGAATATTTGTCTTCCTTATGGCAGCACCTGACTTCAAAAGTCCACATGAATTAAGACAACATACAATCAATGCATGCTAAAATGATTTAATCCGGTCAATCAACAAACCTGAGTTCAGATCAATTGAGTTCATGGCATATAATCAAAATCTTTGCTGAGCATAACAAAAAGGGTCAGGAAATGAAACTTTCATCTTCTCACTCCTAAAACAGATCAAATATAAGAAACAGGAACTGAAAGGTGCCCCTTCCTTTTCAAAGGGCAAATTCTTCTGCTATCAGATGTTTATACCACAGCAAGAGATTGAAGCTGTGCAACAGCTTAACGTGGGGGTGTACATTTACAGTATCTGGCGCATAGCTGTGGAAACTTCTCCCTCTCATTCACCACAAGTTTAACAATATTAATTGCAGCACTACTCCATTCTATATAAAGCGAGGTAAAAAAAACAACATACTGTTAGCCTTAAGATTGTATGCTTAAATGGCAGGTGTTATGAACAATATACAAACTGCTGACTAACTGAAATCAGGGCACTGATTCAGACGTGCTCCAGTGTACTAATGCCAACTGTTAGATGCACTATTTGCAGTTATTCTTCAACTCATTAGGCCAAATGGCCACATGACTCAAGTCGAACCAAAATATAATCCTACTGCTAGATGCCAAATTACCAGATACCCAAGTCTAACCTCTTCCATAAAAGACATTTGAACTTATGCAAAACAGTGATGGGCAGACACAAATGCTTAACCCCAAAAGGTACCACAAAACACAAAGAGAGCTCACAGACAAGCGCAAAACAGTAGGTACTGTCACAACTACACAAGACACAGTGTCTAGCTTGTTTGTTTCCTTGTCTCCACGAAGCCATACTGTGGACTGGCCAAGCAAGCCAGGGTAATTCCCATAGGTAAACAGTAGACAGAACTATGCCTGCTCCTTTATTGTGGCTGTTCCACATCACACCTACACAGCCTCTGTGCACCCAGGCGTCGGGTTGGAAAACTAAGACACCCACACAGCTAAAAAAGACATATCTGTGAAGCTGTAAATCCTGGTTGCAAACTTTTGAATCCAGCCGAGGAGGTGTACACGTCAGGTTTTAAAAGTTTATATATTTTCAAGGGGAACTCCTATTATGTGTTTACGGCTTAAAGTGTTAGAAGCGGCTGGGTTCTTGGTGTCATGTAAATAGCCCCTTATTAAAGAATTCTGAGTGGTTGTAAATTATTATAGCTTACTGTTGGTAGCATTTGGTCTATAACTGTAGACCCTATAATTTGAAGTGCGCTTTAAACAAAGAATTAACACACATTAGGTGTTATACATATTTTAAACCTAAGTAAATGTATGGAAAAACATAGGCAAACAAAAAAACACAACCTGTTTTTTTAAAAATGTAATTTGTATTAAAAGTCTGGTCTTTAAAACAGACAGCCCCATTGTTAAATGGCTGGTCTGAAATTAAACTTACAATCAGGTTATTTGTGTCAACAGTACATCATCACATTTCTAGTTGAAAACATCAAAATAAACAATAACAGAATTCCTTTGTTTAGGCTGGTCTGGAAGTGAAGCGGTTGATGCTGTATTAGGCCTCCAGTACCTGTGCATTTTAAGATATAAGTTTGTTCTTAGAATAAACAGACAATGCAAATAAACACCTGCCCAATGTAAAACATACAGAAAACCACCATTCCATAAACAAAAAGCCTACGGTAGCTTTAGGAGATTATACATAAAGTTTTTAGATTGCCAAGTCAAAGGGTTCTTTTGGTGATACGTATAGGTTGGCACTAAATTCAAACAGCTGATTTGTTTTGGAAAGGCACTCGACACAAGGGCAATCAGGTCTCCATCCTCGTGTCTCATCAGTTTAAGTCTTCTCACACACTGTAGATGTGATGAAGGAAAAAGTGGCACTCTTCACAATACTCAGCAGTAAAGTGGTGTCAGTTTCTTTTGACTTTAGGAACAAGGGGTAATTTGAAGTGTTGCAGAGAATTGCTTCATTTGGGTTAGGTTGAGGTCTTCCCTCAACCCAAATTGTGCGTTTACTTAACAAAATATACTCTTTCTTCTTATACACAAATATCCATTAGTGTCTCTGAGTGTAGCTCTCCGTATTTCCATTAAAGGCTTAATTCCAGTTGCAAGTACAGTTGGTTTGGGAGGGGGTTTGTAGAAACTAGTTCAACTGGTGTTGACATCACTTGTGGACACTGATCGTGCAGCAAAGATATTCCAACCCAGCAGAATTCCTGAAGAGAGGACACCTCCCTCTGCCTCAGCTGCCCCCTCCTCCTCTCATCCCCCTGCAGCATTCCTCACTTCATTTTCCTCAAAGGCCAGGGTGAGACGTGTAGAAGGGCTCAACAGTACACACTTGGTGCAAGACACTGTCAAACATGAAAAAAAAAAGTCATGAATGAGCTACAACGTGACAGAATTACAACAAAGTAGTGCTTTAAGACCTGGCACCTTGAATGTAGGTCAAGAGACTAACAGGATTTCCTCTTAAAAAACTTGTCAATCAACTTTAAAATGTCATCTTAAATTTAATTTTGTATTAATCTAAAAGGTAAGTCAAAGCTGGTTTTTCCAGTTCTCTAAACTGAGTCACACACTTCCCCAAAGTGTTAGGCAAAACAATAGTCACAAAATGTGCTACTCTAGGTTACCAGGCTTAGGGGAACAATAAGTGGCACAGAAGTACTAAATTCAAATTGAAAGCCACAATGCCCCATTCTTAGTCGGTAAACTAATGTCAGTAGCCTATACATGTACACTTTCAACTCACCATTGCAATGTTAAACCCAAGCAAAGACTTTATGGTTGTATTTTCCTTAAAGAATGACACAAGACGAACAACACTGATCGTCGCCATTTGGTGTTGCAGCATAGTTCATCTGTCGGACAATTTCTGCAAACAGTTCGTCCACGAAGCTTTTGTTTTTGGCTGAAGTTTCTATGAACGGGCAATTCCATTCGTCGGCCAGTGCTTTCCCCTCACCGGACGACACCTCCCTTTCCCCCTCCAGGTCCACTTTGTTTCCAACCAGAATCATGGGCACCCTCTCGTACCTTTTAACGCGTATGATTTGGTCCCGCATTGGTTTGATATCCTGAAAGCTCTGTTGATTCACCAGGCTGTAAACCAAAATGAATCCCTGGCCGTTTTTAATGTACAAGTCTCGCATAGAGGCGAACTGCTCCGTTCCTGCCGTGTCCAGGATCTCCAGGACGGACGGAGAGGAGTCCACCTCAATCTCCTTCCTATAGAAATCCTCTATTGTAGGGTCGTACTTCTCAATAAAGGAACCCGTCACAAACTGGACGGTTAGAGCGGATTTACCGACCCCTCCAGAGCCGAGAACCACTACTTTGTACTCTCTCATGATTCAAAACAGTTACCCCTGACCACACTTCTGCTTCCTCTCCGCCGCAAGCCCGCTAGCTGGCTCTCTCCCCGTTCACAGTTGCGTCTCAGCCAGCAGTTTTTACAGGCTCCGGTCGGCGTGTGGGGCGTGGTCTTCGGCTATCGCCGTTTAGGGGACAACCGTCGTGTTTTGAAGCCACATGTAGCCTTTGTTTTGTGGCATGCTGAGTCCACGGCAATAGCCCAGCTGGTTCTTGAGGCAGCTTCCCCCGTTTTTGTTCAAGTAGCCACTGTGCGCTCCCTGTTCTCTGTGCTGCCGTCAAGCGAATGTAAGAACTTGCTAGAACTTCCGCTTCCACAATAAGAGTGCGTTTAAGTCATATGTCCTAAAAAGTAAATTCAACGACGAGTTAGCGCCACATTTATGGTACCCACCGACTATGCACTTTATAAACTAATTAGTGTCAACCTACCCCTTTAAGTAGTGACATTACATTGTCGTGACTTCATCATCTGATATAAGAGCTTTTAGACTTCCGGTTTCTCTGCTCTACCTTCAGTTAACTTGTACAAGCTCTAGCATACAAACCGCTATTCCTGCCCACACTCACCACGCAGCCTACGTCCCACGTCACTCATTAAATACTCTCGTGTTGAGTAGTTAAAGGTGCAGTATGACTCTTATCGCGAAGTCAGCCCGGCACCCACAGGCCTGCCACACCTTAGTTTCGACATCACTTATCCTTGGCTTACTACTACTTGAGTCATCTTACACAATTTACTGGAAAGTCCTATGCAACCTATTGCTTAACGCTTATTGTAACTCCTTAACTTGTACTGTTTTACAAATAAATTTACCTCACTACTTAACAGACTACTAACATTTGGAATTGTGTCAGTAACATTTGCAATTTGTCATTATGTTATTTTAATGTGAGTAGCCGACAATAATGTAGTGTATCCCTATGCTATTAATTGACACCATAAGATCCAGATCCAGTTTGTGTGTGCCGTTTCTTCACTGGCCTCTTGTACACATTGTGAAATAACCAGTGTTTGAAATCAATAACTTTCAGCAGTGGCCAGTGATGACTGAAACCACAGTTGTGACCTCATCACCTCAAGGGATGACTTAGAAACTCTTTTAGATCGATACAATTTTAATTCATCCACAAAGCACCAAAAGCAATACAGCAGACACTTTAAGGTCTGAGTGAGTTGAGTAAATCCGTCTTGGTTGTGGGAAAAACAACCTAAAGGAAGTCTTAACACATACACACAAAAGACAGCTTACATTCAACTAACTGCTAAATGCTTTGAAGCACTGCGTCAAGTTTGGCTTAGGTGACAGTAGCGGAAGTATGTGGATTGGCTTGTCATTTGGGCTTTTACATGTGCCCGACAGCCTGCCCCTCCTCCCCAAATCCCATTAGGAAAACAACAAGCCATTGCTTCTATGAAGACCATCACTATTGTCTTCATTGGGAGTCATGGTAATGTGATCCAGATCCTTGTGGATTGTCAGATCTGTGAGAAAGATCACTCTGAATGTAAAGTCCTTCAGAGAACACAGTGTTTTTTTTTTCTCACACACAAGTGATAATTAGATAGATGTCCTCATTTGGTTAGTTAATGGAATATGCCATTCTGCTCCTACATAAGAAGCTTAGGATTTGGATTTTTATTCTTGTAATGTTGCAGAGACTACTGTAGTGTAATATGTAATCTGGTTGTTTTAACATTGCAATGACATATACCATATACATTTTATTCTCCATGTCATACTAAAATGCAATAACATAGAAAAATGACTCAGTTTATGATAGCTATTTCTCCTAGTGCCCATGGTGTCAGCAAATGTAACACTTAACCCCTTAAAACCAATTTAGCTCCCCTTGTCATTTGTCCTAATATATCTGCCAAGTGGCTTTGTCTATATCCCTCACCAAATACCACTTTCATCTCATATCATACGCAGCATGCTCTAATTGAAGTAGCCTTAAATAGCTTAAGGACTCGCCCAGTGTGATCATTCCAGTAAAAGGTGAGCCGCAACAACAGGATAATAAAGTGTATATAGCGATGGGTTTTTAATCCACATCGGTGCTCCTGTGAGAGTGACTGCAGACTAATTAAAATGTCTGAGACCAATGAGCTAATTAATGATGCAGTTAGACTATCCCCAACCTTTTCATCCCAAGGGAAGACAAAGCCCTTTCATACAACATTAAAGACATTCAAAGGAATAAGACATTTATTTTTTTTTATTTTCTGATGACATGCTTTTTAGTATCATGACCTTCAAATATTATTTACTCTTTGTTTTTGCCCTGCATTCTGTTTAAATTCATTCACAAGAGACACACGTGTATCATTTCAGTCTTATGTCTTACTTACTATTTTAATGCCACCCAGTCTTGATGCGTTGGAGCTTAATATTACAGATTTAACTGTTAAATGGAAATACAGTAGGCAAATATTTAGTGCTAATATTGTAAGCACATTAAATTTTTACTAACTTTTTATACACATTATGTTTAATATAATATCAAAATAATTTGCAGATAGTACTACCTTTTGATTTTATACAGTAAGGTAATTTGCCCTTGTTGCAGTTAGTCAATTTGTCCAGCGGGGGGCAGCAAACTTTCATCTAACCACAAGTAGCTGACAGTATGAGAGGTCAATGTTCACATCTTAGAGGTAGAGATCCTTTACGCTGAGGTAAAAGATATTATGGAAATGCTGATTAAAAAGTTCAAACAATTTGACCAACAGTTTATTTCTGCCATAAAGTGCCTTCTAATCTAAAGAGGGCAGTCTAAAGTGAGAAAAGCAAAAAAAAAAAAATTCAGCCAACATTTTTATCCATGACAACACGTTATTGTACTTAAAAAAAAAAAAAAAAAAGAACGAAAAAGCCTGTTGTTTTGGAGCAAACATATAATAACATAGAAAACTATAGCAAATGATTGAGTTTCTGCACTGGTCACAAAGTCAAACTGCAAAGTCAAACTGCTGAAATGCAAAGCAGTGACTACAAAAAACAAAGAGACATACAGGGAAGACACTGGGCCTTTTACGCAGCCCACAAAGCAACCTTTCATGAGTGGAATTTGCCAAGATATTAATAATACATACAGCTGTAAGCCGCACAGTACAGTTGAATGCTGGGGGTTAAAGTTTACAGTGGAGAGTCACTGTGAGCAGCCTCCTCACAGAGAGACATCTGACATTCTCACTTCCTCAGTGCAGCTGATGGGGGATGCTCACAATGATGAGGCCTCATGTGTGCATTCACTGTTTGGAGCTTGAAGGATGCCACGAGAGGCAGCGGCAGCATCTCGCCGTCCTCAGGCAGATGATAATGTTCTTGTCATTAGCAGATGTCCATAGTTCAGTGTCACTCAGTAGACAAACAGCAGAATCCCAAAAGCAATCATTTTATAAAATAAAATATTTTATGTGTGTCCTATTTACTTCTTGGGCATATACGCTTTCATTTCCAGCTAAATGTAACAGGAATTGCTCTGAGGTCCACTGGTTTTATTACACCACATTTTAAGCGACTGATATCTCACCTTATGTAATACTTCCCCCGCTAAAACAGTAGGGTATCAATGACATTTACAACATGTTCCCTCGATTAAGGAAAGGCCATGGAAGTGTTGAAAGAGAAAAAAACAACAACATATACAACAAATCTTGCTACAGATGAAAAACTACAAAATGTGGAAAATGGATACAATACTGTTTTGGTGCACTTCCTTTGGTGAGATTATTTTCATGATTAATTCTCTTGTTTTTATTCCCCTCATTATGTTTCTTACAGAACAAATCAAAGTAAAAAGAACATTTTTACACGAGATTGGCTTTATATATGTAACCATTTGCAGTATACTTCATAACATAAAAAAGTTCCTTTTTCAATTCAATCAGGAGCAAATGTTTGTGCATTCCTAGGGTCTCAAGCCATAAGTGGGCGAGACAGAAAAAATAGAAGATTAAGTTTGTCTATGCTTGATTTTATTTTATGCACTTACTGAGGTAAATAAGATGCTATTATTGTCGTCTATAAATACCACATAAGGGCAACAAAACCGCACAGATAAAACTACCACATCATTGTTTTATCAGTACAAAAATGTAATGAACACTGTGGCACTGTGGGGTGATAAGTTCTATGTCATGTTGTCATGCAACATATACTTAAAGCCTCTCTATCTACACAGCCACAGACTGCTTCACTGCACCGCACTGATGACCATTCAATCATGACCTTCAGTCACTTTGCTAATTTTAGCGGAGAATCTAGGACGAGGGGATCCGCTTACTGAAACGTAAACTATTAGAGAGGGTCCACTTAGAAACTTATCATAGGCAAGAAGTAAATCATGTCAATAAAATTCTTGAATACAACTAAAGGCTGCAATATGCTGTCAAAGCACAACCATTTTCACCCAACTTAAAGCTAACCTGCTTGGTTTAAAACACACCACCTTAACGCCACTGCATCGCACCTCACTTCCCATTTTCTAAATAACAAAGTGACAAAATGAATATGTTCGTGTGTCTCCACTACACGTAGGTTGGTGCATTTGTCTCTGTGTTGTCATTTTTCACCTTCCCTAGCCCAGACCATTAATCATGTGCAGACATTTGGTGGCTGCTTCACTCTGAGACTGTACAGTCCACACACACACATCTCAAACTCACACTCGGGGATAAATAGGGACGTGCAGCCAAGCAGCACACAATAATAGAATCTAAACAAGGCTGCAAGGAAAAAGAAAAGAAAAGAGGAGGAGGGAAGGAATGGTAAAAGCAGAGCAAGACCTGAGCGAGAAGTGGATCAATTGTCAAGAAGAGACCAGAGGTAAAACTGTGTCATATAATGCATTTAAAATAATAATGTTATTTATTTTCTCCTGATTAGATAAGGTAGAGGGCAGTGGTTTAGAGGGCAAAACCTGTTTTCAGCCATTTTTCTTAAAATGTGAAGCACTTCTTCAACTCACTCTACAAAAAGGTTTCTTGCAATAAAAAAAACGCTATCACACTATTAATTCAATTGCAAGATGATTATGTTGAGACAGATTCAATGGGCAATGACAAGACATTTCCATGGAACATTAAGCACAGGTAAATCATAAACCAAGTCTTCCTAGGCATGCAAGGTGGAGCTATAAAACAAGCAAGACAAACACACCTCCCTATTTGTGCTTTATTAACACTCATACATGGGGCCATAAAAAAATAGTAACTTTGTCTGGTTGTAGCTTAAATACTCAAACCACAATGTAGACAATTTATTAAGACCCTTTGAAGAAATGAACTTTGAAGAAGCTAAATCACATTTTCAAAGACAGAATTATATGCCGATTAACAGCATGTGTCAGCGTTAGACAAGATCTGCTTTTGTGGCGCTGGCACACACATATTCAAAGCAGTCCTTGTTAATTAGATTTGAAAGTCTTTCTAATCCCTTCACAAATAATTTCACTTGTGTAATGTATTTTAGCATTTCTTATTGGACAGAACAGCTTTCAACTGAACTTTAGACCTCAGAGAACTGACTGGGCTGTAGATCACGGACTTGAAAAGGCTAAAACTGTATGGGTATGGCTTGGGTTTTCTCTGGGCAACAGAGACCATAAAAGAGGAATGTCTGTCTATGTATTTGCACTGGTTTTAGCAGGTACCACATGTGGTTATGCACAAACTAACTAATTTCGAAATTAGGAATTGTTCAGTGGGTTCCATCTACAAATTTTCCTTGCACAAAAATCAAAGTCCAATATCAATCAGGATTCCACTGTTAGAGTGTATTTGTGTGGTTCCAAAATCTGGCATACTATCAACCCATATTTAAATCCCCACCACTGCATCATATTTCCTTATATTTCCATTATTGTCATATACATTACATATACACTAACTCACATATGCAGACCATTGGTCCATATCAGAATATGGATCAGTGGTGTCTGCATATAAACTTTGGTCTTAAGAGATTTATCATGCACTGTGTAGCTGGGCAGCAGACTGACTTGTTCCCAGCTCATAAAAACCTTAAAAGCTTGGTTAAAGTGCATAGCGTATCATAGCTTACAGTTCTTCCATCGACTTGTGGACAAGCTGCAGACTAAATGCACTGAGAATTGCCATTCCCATTGAGTCTTCACAGTGTGATTTTGCCCTAAGTTTGTTTTTACTTCACCACAATGTTTGTTCAGCCCAGGTGTGGTCCCATTTGTACCTGTTTTACCCTCCTACTCACTGTTGTGTAATCTTCCTATTCATCTATCAAACCACTTTCTTTTCTTTCCTCAATATCTTTTAATACAGCACACATTCACCAACACAGTAGAACGGTGCTTCTTGTTTTCACGCTTTGCCTTATCTTGTCTCTCAGCTGCAGCAGGATCTGTTTTGATTTAACCATAGTTCATTGCAGACCTCACAGCTCATAACTGTTATCAGACAGGCACATTTTCTCAGTCATCTTCTGATATCTGCTGGAAAGACAAATGCATGGACACTGTGGATTATGGTGCTGGGAATATGTGACAAACTCGAGTTCTGTAGTAAAAGGACTTCAGTGCATTATTGTGGCCCTGTTGTACATAAACAAATGTGTGGTTTTGTTGATGTCAGCTAGTAATAAAACGATCAAGGGCAAGTAGCACAAAAAGGGGCAGGGAAATTAACCAGAGGCACAGCAAATCATTAACATTAAATATAGTCTAATCCTGTCTCTGGTAATTGATTCACTGATAGAGCATATGCAGTGATAAGTATCTTCCTTTTTGTTTCATATTATCAGGCCGATGCCAGTGTTTGGTAATTACACTGTAGAAGTGTGTCTAACAGCCGGCTCAACATAAACCCATTCTACAGAGGACAGCACCACAGGCGAGAGTAAATATATTTCCCCAAAGATCCTTTGTGCAATAATTCAAATAGCTGTGACTGTCAAAACACACCATAGATCTGTATGTAATTATCATGTGCAAAACAAAATGCACTCTTTCCACTGTGAATATAAAGTGTAAGGAACCAGTATTCCTTTTTAAAAGCGATAATTTATAAGATACATTGTTTCTAGGAAATACATAGCTGTTATGTAAAAATACAGTAATTGTTTTACAAGGAAAGTTGACAGACTGACGTGCATGCAAATAAACCCACACTTGATAGACAGGTTTGCACATAAGCACATCCTTTTACAATGGATCCAAATTCAAGATCTATTTAAAGCTTCGTTCATGCTTTGAATAGAAAATATAAACTCTTTATTATAGCTACAGCAGTCATAATGTAAAATTTAAATTACCAGATTACTATCAAACTGGGAAATATTAAACTGGAAAACCTGATAATTAGATGCATTGAAGAGGAGTTGGAAAACAGTCTGTGATATGCAATCAGCTTTATGCAATGCTAGTCTACACTCAAGTACTGGACATGGGTAAACCTGTTTGCAAAAGGGCATGCATCGACAGCCTAAATCTTGTTACGTGTTTGTTAAATGTAAGCTATACCTGAACCTGATTAATCTAGGTGGGATCTTCAGTCAAAAGTGTTGTCTGATTGATGAAGCAGTATTTTTCAAATTTAAAGTTGACCCCATGTGGACTAGGTCTAAATGAATAAATGAGTACAAGAAGTATTGGAGCAAATGTTTCTGGCAAGGAGTATGAAACAACTACACTTTTACAGTGAAAATTCCTGTACTTTCACTTCTTTTAATGTGTTTTTGCTGCCGTGTGATCTGTGAGGTGAAGAAATGGGAAGGCAGTTTAGGCATTTCAAGAAATAACAAAGAGCCCTCTTATCAGGACAGAGATTTAGAGAGAAGGCCATCTTATCTGAACAAATAATAAAAACCATATTGGTATTTTTGGTATTAAACATTATCTTGTCTAGTATTTATATCTCTAGTATACAAATATCTCTAGTATTTGATTCAATACTTTGCAACATTTGCAACACTGTCTCTTATCAATATTATTTTGCTTCTTTGTCTTTCTGTTATTGCAATTTTGTCCATTATTACTATTGCGATTGGAATATTATTATGGAAGCAGGTCATGTCCATATACATTAAGAATATTGCAAAAGTAAGTTTAAAAGCAGTTGACCTTTGTTATTAAAGAATAGGAAATGTTATTAGGAAGGCATGTTTAACAGTTGAACAAACCTGGTCAATTGAGTCCTGGGTAAAGAAATGCTGTGTACAAATGTGGTTTGCGGCTGTTTGGTCTGTTAGTAGTTCCAGTATACAAAGTGCATTAGGCATAAACACATTTTAGGCGTGCATATGGCAGTCAGTCTCTGCTTGTGAGTGTTTGTATCACAGGTTCTCACCAAAGGCCTCACTGGGATACTTTGATTCTGTTGGGATTTTTGTGTGGTTAGCTGTGAGTTCTGGTACCCCTGTGATAGATGTGGTGCTGTCTGCTCCCACTGTAAATCCACAAGGACAAAGCACAGTATTTACTACCAACAGAATCACACACACAAACATTTGTTCTCTGAAACTGCCAATTGGTTCTTTTGCACTGTTCTCCTCACTCTACATCACAAGTGACTGCATTTTTAAAGAAAATTCAAGATAAAGAGAGAGCAAGATGGGAGAAATAAAAAGGTGAAAGGTGGCTGAGAAAAAAGGAAGGAACTGGGGAGGGAGGGAGGGAGGGAGGGAGGGTGGAGATACTGGCAGGCTTCCAGACTTGCAAGTCAAGATCTGACAGAGTAAAGACGTAATGTTGGCTGTGGATTTTACAGCAGCTGAATTTAATCTTTTATCACATATAAAAGTAGTATGTCTACACATATACATGCCTCTGTATAGAAAGTCTCCTTTGTCCAGGCCACAATCTCTTGTTGACACAAAACAAGCAGTGACAACAGCTACAAAAGCCACCCACTAAAAGGTCTTGATTGGCTCAAAGCTATTGGCAGGACCAGTTTTAAACTTTGCACCTAAAAGCCCGGAAATCAAAGAGTTACTATTCAGCAGCCTAGTTGGGAGGAAGAGGCTTGGTCATGTTTCCTGTGCTCACTATAAAGCACAGCTCTGGGCTACTGGCACCAGCCTCACACTGCTGTCTGCTTCAATAAGACTGTTCCATTATGATGGACACAAAGGATGTCTTAGGAGAAGCCAGAAGGAAAAGGTGCCACTCTTTATTCCTCCTTCGTACACACCACTACCTCCTTTTGGCAACGACAAAAAGAAAAGTCAACACAGCAAAGAGAAGGGGGATTGTCATTCCATATTTCCATGAATGCAGTGCAGCTGGGGACAACTTATTTTGTCTTATATATAAAATTTTATTGAGAAAGAATACTAGTGGCCCCAAATACTATATACACATTATTCACTTCCTTGTGAACGCTTGACTGATCACATTACGTTTTTTTTTTCTTCAAAGGTATGAGTGGAGACATCAACCACCGACACAGTCCAGAGTATAATATACAGAGCTTTACAATTATAAAAAAAAAGAAATAAGACTTTTCTATTCACAACACAAACAGTTCTGTAGTTACTTTGAGGTATTTCATACAAAGTACAGTATGTCTTCAGTATGTCAATGCAGGTGACTGTCTCTTTTCTCTGTGTTACACTGTAGTTAGTGATGACACTTGATGACACTTGATACATGCAAGGTATCAGTTAGCAACTTCAAAACAACACAATACAAAGTTTCCTGTACAGTACACATTCAAAACACTCACCGTACACAAAAATACTGCAAGTAATATCTTCTCATAACTGTGAGGAACAGGTTAACAAGTACAGATAAATAGACCGTGGTAACAGCGTTGTCATTACCTAAAACATCTAGGATGTCAGAATAACAAACGTATCCCTCGCTCGCTCAGTAAATACATGGAAAATGTATTTACTGAGAAAAGTACTATGGGCAGAGTCCTCAGTCTTAGTGCATTACAGTGTCTGTACGGCACATCCACACAGCCGTCACAGCTTCAGTGCATTATCTTTTTTCCTAAAAGCATTCCTAGCTACACTTTCTCTAGCACAACTACTCACCTGTGTAATGGCTATTGATTAAGCATTGGGGCTTTGGCCAGTAAAAGAAGCCCTCCATTCTCAGTTCTTGCCTTCTGGAAAAGATATTTCCCCCGCTTGACTTATCATAATGTTCATTGTGCCAACACTCTACATTTACATGTTATTCCTAAGCTCACAAGAAAACATGACAGCGATTGTTATAACAAGATAAAATGGGGACCAATACATTTAGCCTTCACAGTGCGTCTCACAGTAGTTTCCCCAAAACCAATATGATCTAAACATGACTCGTGTTTAATGCCTGCGGTCACCGTTCTCCACATACTCTGCTAAGCTGTTGAGTGCAGTCTCATCACTTTTTGACTGGAGGACATTGTCTCCTTTCCTGGAGGGTTTTTTAGTGGCACGTGACAGCTTCCTCCTAAATGTATCCCCAGCCAGAAAGTAAAGGATGGGATCCACACAACTGTTGAGGCTAGCCAGTCCGCGTGTCACTTGGTAAGTGGCATACACGCGGTTATTAAAATCGCACATGTCAGGGCTTTGAAAGTAGAGCCTTGCCCTCATGTTTAGATTCTTCATTACATGGAACGGCAGGTAGGAGACGGCAAATACAGCAAGTACAATGATGACAAGGTAGATGGACTTTTGTCTCAGGTGTGCATTGTTCATGTCATTGTAGATTAAGGCTTTTACGATCATGCCGTAGCAGCAGAATATGATAATAAAGGGGATACAAAAGCCAAACACAGTCAAAGTCATGCTGTAGATAAAATAACCAGCCAACTCATCCTCAGTGGTGGTGTCGTAACAAATTGTGGCATTGCGTTTTAAGCCTGTTCTGGAGTAGTAAAGGATAGGTGAGATGGCTATGATCACTACAACCCATACTAAGGCGCTCGTGATGACAGCGTTTTTCTTCTTGAGTCGACCTAAAGACTTGAGTGGGTGCACCACGCCGGTGTACCTATGAACACTGATGCAGGTGAGAAAAAGAATGCTCCCATAGAGGTTCACGTGAAATATAAAACGCTGCAGTCGACACAGGACGTCCCCAAATATCCAGTCAGTTTTATTGAAGTAGTAGAAGATGAGGAAAGGCAAGGAGAGGACGTAACAGAAGTCAGCCAGGGCTAGGTTGAACATGTAAACAGAGATGCTGCTCCATGGTCGCATGTGGCAAACAAACATCCATATAGCTAAGCTGTTGCCTACCAAACCTGTGATGAACACCATGATGTAGACAGTGGGCAGGTAGTAGAATTGGAAGCCCGTCTTGGTGAGGGAACATCCTCCCCTGGTGTGGTTGTGGAGCTCGGTCATGTTCAAGAGCGAGGTCAAGTTCAGGTCTGTGCTCATGGTGTCAGGGGCAGAGACACGTCTTTTTTGCTGCGTGACACACATAACATCACAATAAGCTAATGTTGCTTTCAGCTTTGTAGTTTCGCTTCACTACAGAGTGCTTAATTTTGCCAACGTCTGCCACGGTTTTGTCATGCACTGTCAAGTCTACACATGCACAGACTCGACTTCTCGACTTTATTTTCCAGAGGTTAGCTACACTTGAACATAGGCTAATCTACTAAAAACACAGAAATGGTGAGAAATAATAGGTATAGTTGGTAGCTACGGCTTTACTCACCGCTCAAGTCTTGAATTCCACATTCCTATAATTCTGCAGTCCACACAAGTCGGTTAGGATCTGTCAGGTGTTTTCCCTCGCTTTTTTGAGTCAGTTTACTTTTGAAAGTGTTGGAAATCGTCACAAAAGTTGCGTCCCTGCTTGGTTGCTTTCCCTTCCCTTCTTCGCGTAGGTCTCGTCGGAGGTGAAGTGGACGCAGCGGAGACAGCTGCAGGCTCTGGCGCGAACAGTAGAGCGCGCGCAGAGAGCTGAGTGGAGGAGGGAGGCGCGCGACACCGAGCTGCTGTTTTTCCAGTCCGTGCCTCCTCCTCCGGACATGTATCTCCTCTCATCGGCAAGAGAGACGCGGGCAAAACGGACACCTATCGATACCCAGAGTCCCAGCCAGACTTGTTAAGCCTAAAGGAGTTCACAGTGACAGTGGTTGGCTGTGTTCACACTTCAGCAAAAGCGTCCCAATTATGATTTTTGACCTAATTTCCTTACTGTATTATACGTATATGGTTTTAGATTCACATGTTGCACCAATTATGGTAAGTCTGACTCTAATAGCAATAATGGGTAGATCTAGGCAATCATAAATCTTGATTTGAACCTCAATTTTAGGGTGAAAAATTATGTAAAATGTTGTTATTGAAAAAAAAAAGGGAATTTACAGTAATCCCACTTTATGTTAATGTCAATGTAATGTAATGATATCATTCTATTGCATTTCTTATTTTGAAATCTGTTAAATGTATATTTGTTTTTGGCATTTGTGCTGTAGTTATAATGTAAAACTGACTGTGGTCTGAATTTATTTGAAATAAGGTTTACATATCAAAAGTATGATTCTTGTGTTGATAATGAGAGGTTACAAAAAGAGAGCTGAGGTTTTTTTGTTTTTTACATAATGACCACATGTGGAAGTGGTCATCTTGGATTCATCATTATCAAATGGTTTATAGTTTGCACCACAAAGCCAGAAAATCAATACGCTTTACTGTTTAGTGGGTTGTGCTAGTTCTAAGAGGTTTGATTGTGTTTCCGGTCTCCTCTTAAACACGCGTCTCTACTGTGCTGGTGCGAGCTTCAGATCAGATCTAGGACACTTTTGCCTGCAGTGTGAAAGTAGCCTTATATTAGCTGTCTTTGTAAATTATTATGTTGACATTTTGTGTACATTGCCAAGTGTAGAAATGCTAGCAGGGCATCGAGGACTGTGAGATTCAATATTTTATAGCTGAAGGTATCTGCAGAATGCTGACAAGAAATTCATTTATTCTCATTTAAGTTAGAAGTGGGCAGAGACATCTTGCACCACAGTGATATGTCACAGTAATGGGTTTGTCACTGCCATTCACAGTTATTCATTATCAGTGCCAATCATTAGCCAATTCAGCAGCTATAAAAAAGAGAAAATGCTGGTCTGGTCAGTAATAAATGAATATCCTAGTTTCCATCGTAATGGACAATTCTTAAAGATGGAAAGGATGGTGGGACATAAGCAAGGGCACAGACAGGCAGACAGAGACAGACTGCTGGAGTGCAGAATGGGAAAGCCAAAGGTTAAGTTAATTTCACTGTGATGCCAAACATCTTTAAAACAGCCAACACAGTTTGGACCAAGGCTGTAGCAATAATCTAATGGATCTTAATAATGTGGCAGGGGATAAATGGCGACCATAATGCATGCATATGATGTAATAGGATATTGGGTACAATAAAACTAGTACAAAACTATAACAGAGCTTGTGTTTATCATTTCTAACTAAAATAGTGAAAATGTGTTCAAGCAATTTCAACATGTATTGTTTGGTATGTGCTTTTAATCTTAGTCATTGAACCAAAGCAAAGCATGTATTATCCCATGTCTCAAGGCTGCCTCAGCAAGAAATACACTAGGGTAAATGGTAAATGGCATGCATTTATATAGCGCTTTTTTGCACCCTTCTTGGGCACCCAAAGCGCTTTACATTGTGCTTCCACTCACCCCATTCACACACATTCACACCTGGGACAGACAGAGAGGGGGGCTGCCATACACACGGCGCTCACAGCCTTCTCCGACCACCACCAAACTCACCTCTACACTTACACACATTTATACACCAGTGCTACAGACACTGGAGGCAAGGTGGGTTAAGTGTCTTAAGTGTCTCCAAGGACACAACTACAGTATGAACAGGGGAGAGTGGGAATCGAACTGCCAACCTTCTGGTTATAGGACGACTGCTCTACCACTGAGCCACTGCATCCAATACTATGCACCTACCATTTCAACTTTTGCCAAGGTCCCTATATATATTGGTCCATTTTATGCTTCAGACAGTGGCCTATTGTTTACGGCCGGAGGCACACTGTAGGATTCATTTGAATGTGTTTAATGCTGTATTGGTGAGGTCACGGAGTTTGTCAGTGTTGAATATGGAAATGGTAAATAACAACAACCACATTAGTGTCATTGGGTTTTTACTTCCTGGGCTCACTCTTAGTGCCTCGGGTTTGAGTGAGTCAGGTGTTAGTCAGCGTTAATGCACCTCTGAGGCTATGTCCACACGAAGCCAGTGCATCCCCTATCCGATCTTGAGACGGCGTCCTCTCAAGAAAATATCTGCGTACACACGGCCGGCTGAAAACGATGTAGTATATATGCCCGACCAGTATGGGGCGCTGTAATTCTGCCACAGATATACACTATACACAGAGAAGAAGACTTTGAGCATGCGCATAACCTTGCGCGCTGCAGAAGAAGACGAAGACCTAAATATTTCTTTTCTAATAAAAACAAGTTCTCAAATTGTTGCAGTCATATATTTAGAGTGTAGTAATTGGTGCCCTCATGTTTGTTGTTTGCTCTTCAATATACGGACTGAGTTCTGAGTGCTTTGGACATGCGGAAATTCTCTCTCCATTCATTTCTCCAGGTTGCTCTCCTGGTTCTCTTTCATGTGGATCTAAGAGCATGTGGCGTATGGTGTTGTCCATTATCGCTTGTTGCTCACCACAACTGCATAGAAGCAATAGATTTTGCTGTAATAAAGCTAGTAGGCTTAGTAGCTTCTGCAGCACAAACTCAATCACGTAGTCCGCCATTATTGTTGTTGCTGTTACGCAGACAGGCCGACACGTGATGCGATGACATCATCGCTTTCACAAAATATACGGATTGGCTGTACACCACACTAAGACAGTGTCACCTAGGTGTTGTCGAAAGATTTATCCACTTTAGAACCCTGTTTCAAAAATAGCGATTCAGTCTCCCCAAAACACCGGACCTGTGGGATCCAAAAGGCCAATACGATACAAAATGTATATGGATACAGTGATTTTTGTCTCCGTGTGGACAGCCCCTGAGAGAGAACAGTTAGTGTGCATAAGCTTGCAGGTGTGACTTTAGATAAGGACATGGTTGAAATGGCCTTCTGCTGCTTACTTGCCTTCGGTGCTAACTTCAAGTCCCAACCAGTGACACTAAAGCCAAGTTCTGATTACACAACGCATGAGTCACAACTCCTATACCAGTAAAGTGAACTTAACACTTATGCTGTAAGGTTTCGTAACATTTGGAGCTAGTAATTGGAGCACAGTTGATCCATTGATTTACGTCTTCCAAGTTTACGACATACAGGTAACATTTGCTTCAAAATCAGGGCTAAAATCAACTCAGCTTAACAGACAGTTTGAAAGTGGTGACATACAGATTTGGTCAACATACACACTAGAATGTTTAGTTTCTTTGCAAACAAACCTCTGTTGGGACACCATATCATTTCTCCTCACATCTCTGTTGTAATCTGAATGACAAGGCAAAAAAATGCAGGATATCCCATTTGTCTCAGAATGTACCCATTTCTTTAGATGACGCTTGGCTGGTTTCTCTGACAGCCCAATCACTGCTGGAATCCTAACAGCCAACAACATTTCCTGTCTCATTCTCATTAACTGTGGTGTAGCAAGGCCAAAACTAAGACAGTAGAACATAAGTGTGTATGTGTCTTATTAAGAGGCACTGATTTGAAATAATCGTCTTCATTCCTGTTGCTGCTGTTCCTTTTTTCAATCTAACAGTAGTGCTATTTTGTTCCCTTTTCCGTTACAATGTCTGTGTTTGTTTCCCATTCTTTGGGTTCAGACTGTATTTTTCATTTAATTCAGTGGCTTCATTATTTGGTTTCTTTTATTTCGATCACATGCCACACACACGGCAGAGATGAGCATCTCCACTGGTACTGATCTCTCTTATCAGCAGTCCAACAGACAGGCATGAAAAATAATTAATTCTTCCTCTTTTCCATCACTCTGTATAACTCCAACACTTGCCATGCCTTTTTTATGTTTCGCTCTTGTTCCGGACCATTTATCTTCATGTTTCAGACGAGCACATTTCCTGCACTCTTCCCTCAATGAAAAATGAAAATGTCTACTTACTTGAATTATAATCTAACCCATATAGAAAAAGTCACATGCAGTAGCCCACAGCTTGTGAGTTGAATCTCACAAGCCAAATCTCTCCTGATTATTGTAATATGATGCTGAAATGGTCCTGAACTGCTCACAGGGCAGCAAACTTGATATCAAACATGCTGTCATTACAGCCAAGAGAATGAAAGAAAGAGGCCAATGCAGCAACCTGATTCACTTTGCTGCCATATTTTCATCCTGTTTTGATTGATTTGGAATCTAATTCTACTGAAACTCCAAGCAGTGATAACGGGTCTTCGCACACGTTGCAACCGCAGAAGGACGTACATCAGTGGAGTTGAGGTTGGGGGCAACAACAACCTGTTAACGAACAATACATTAAAGAACAAATCAGGTGCAGTGTCAGGTTCTGCGTCATGGAGTGTTTTCATACATAGTATTTTATTTGCAAAAAGGGGGGTGTACTCAACATATTATGTCATATGCGCATAAAATGCATATTTTACAGTTTCACTATTGATTTTTATTCTTATACATATAATGGAAATGTAACCAAACTAAGCATAATGTGGAATCAGTGGGCAGGAAACCCCTGGGCTTGTTTCCTTGCAACAAAACGGTCCCCTCTAGAGCTGATGCGGAACAGTGACACTCGAAGTGTGTCCTTTATGTCCATTCTCCCACTTGCTGTCATAAACCATGCCTCACAAAGATAAGATGTTGGAAAATGTGTTTTTAGTGCCTTTGTAAGTTTTTGTCATACTTTTTTAAACATTCTGTCTTGAAATAAACCCAGAATGCTGTGAGATTTGCAGTTGTCTCAAACACACTTTTAAGGCCACCATCATTTGCAGTCTCAAATAGCTGCTCTTTCGCAGGCATGGATAAAGTCAATTCACCAGTTTTATCTATTTCTTCCCAGTTTGAGGGTCTTTTGTGGTTGGGAAATGAAATTGGAGGAGTTTGTTTTGTTTGGGTTGAAATCATGGAAAAGGAAAGATGTGGCCTCTTTGATTGAAAATGGCTGCCTTCTTGTTATTGATTGACTTCTTTCACAATTTTGGGGTGTTGCCATGAAATCAGTTTGCTGTCAGTTCTCATAGGCCTAGTGTATTTGCTTTTCAGGGACAAGCAATACTGTTTCATGCAGACTTCAAAAAGGTTCTTTAACAGAAAGGTCAGATACTACGTCAGGTGTACTTCAACAAGTAGTGCTCTCATGCAGTCAGAAAGAGTGAAAGGTCAACTGCACCCCTCTGTGTCTCTGAGTGTAACAGCCTGACCCTCATGACCATCCTAATATTCAGCAAAAGCTCTGCTTTTATGTCCACATGCTTGTCATTTATCTGCAGCCTGTATGGCACTACTGTGCTTTTTTATTAAATGACACGCAGTCATTTACTTTCTTCATCTGTATTGAGAAAGGCCACTTTTTAAATCATCAGATCAATGCAGCAGAATGTCACTAAGCCTTTCTGTCCAGCAGCGAGAAGGTCAGTGTGTGTCCAGGTAAATATTGGTTTCTTCACCTCGGTGCTAAGTCCTTACTTTCATAGAGGACTGTGATAGGAATATAATGGAAGTCTTTGAATATTCCACTCATTGAAAATAGTTTGTGACTTATAGTGTCGTCAGTCTGGGTTTGAGTTCATGAAAATGTGTCTGTTGGAGAATTCAGTTGTGTTCTGTTTTCCCAACCATTCACTCCTCACACCCACAAGTCTAATGAGCTTCATCTGGACAGAAACAATCAGACCTCACTCATGTGTTTGTGTTTTGTTTTTCTATTTTCTAGCTTCTATTGCAGCCCAGAATTTGTGTGACACACAATTCACAGAGGCAAAAAGGCACAGCAGTAATACAAAGGAATGTGTGGTAATGAATGAGCAGAAGTTCAGACTGTTAGCTTGTGGATCGAGAATGTGTTTTCCCATTTGGCTTAGCTACCTGACTGCTGACTTATGCCAAACGTTATCTTTCAAATTAAAAGTCATATACATGCGCAAACACTGTGCACCAAGGTTTCCTCTAAAATATATTTCACTTCACAATAAATTCCAAAGGACAAATTTAACCAAAATTTTTTCCTTATGTTACATTTTTTCTATAGTTTAAAATTAGTCCTTTTATAGGCCACTCTATATGTATTTTACCTTATACTAACTCAACATGATTCATATGCAGTAGCATGCAAAATGCCAAGCAACATTACAGCACGCCAAGTGTCAAAAAGAGCAGAGCAAACAGATTGATAACAGTGGAGCTGCCTGTCTAATGGAGAGCCCAGTGTGTTACTTAAACGTTTGTTGCCCCAGTAGCTGCAAACACAGCTGCTAAGATGCTAATGCTCTGAGTGTAAAATGAAGGTTAATGGCCCGCATTAGCTCTTTGTGTGGTCTCATGGCGCAGAAGAGCTAATTTAGTGAGACATACACGATGTATGCATTACCATCATTCCAGGACAGCCTCATATGGATCTACACATAACGACAATAATAATGTTAACCCAAACAAGTGCAAATCTGCGCAATGGTCTTTGTGTACAACACCTAACAATAAGATGATATAACTTTGTTGTTTAAATACAATTATATAAGCCAACTCATCCACCCAACCAGGGAAGAGGAAAAGGTGTGTATATATATATATATATATATATATATATATATATATATATATATATATATATATATATATATATATATTTACAATTTCAAATAGAAGGAACACTGTTATGGCACTGTTATGAAGACAGATGCCTTAGTAACATAGTCACCTGTATTAATAAACCCAATATGTCAGCAACTTCATTTCACCGGTGCAATATTTTTATTTAATGTGCAATTTCACTACTAATACTTATTCATATCTATGTACTGTACATATGCATAGTTTTTATTTTAATTTTAATTTAGTTTTAATAAAATCTTTCCTCTGTTCACACTAAATGCAATTTCCCAAAAGATTTTCTTATCTCAGCTGATCTTATCTTAATATGTTCTAAACCAAAGCTGTCCCAGAAATGTCTCTATTAACACTCCACATTGGCATGTTTGTGGAAACATTCTGATCTGAATACTGGGACAATAATTCCTATTGAATGCACCATGATTACGGTGATACATTACATAAACAGTGAACACGCATTATAACCTTTTTGTTATACAATTACCCTTCTGCAAAATTGTAGCTTGTGTGTAAAGCAGTGCAGAACATTTCATAGTCTATAAAAAGGTTATATGGACAGCATGTTTGGATTCCATGTTGTATAAACTGAGTAAGTCACTGGCTTAATGCAAAAGTATGTGCCTGATAAACATAGGGTGTTTTTATTGCATACCAAGAAATGGAAACGTTTAAAGCTGTGGTTGTGCACACGTTAAAAATGTAATCATTAAAACCTGCCCATGTGAAGACAAAAGCAAGCCTATTAAAACAGGAGAAAGAATGTAAAATAGATTAAGATATTTAAAGTTTTTTTTTTTTTTTGCAGAATAGTGACTACAGGTTATGGGGAAAGCAAAAGCTAGAGAACAGAGAACAGAGCAGGGACTGACTGATATGAGAAGTGAAAGGAAGCAACAGTGTGTTATATCTGGGCTTACGGGGAGCACCAAGAATGAACAATCCATCCTTTCTTATTATTGGAAGCAAAGAAATAGACAAGAAGGCAGCAGTGCACCATGGGAGTGCTGAAGCATTTAATTGGACATGAAAAGGACTTGGATTTGAGCCCAGAAGTCTTACTTAAAACAGCGTAAAAACCAACAAAAAACAAATGCTATATATATAGTATATGAACAAAACACTATTGCTATCTAGAACTTTCTGAATCTGCAATTGGGTAATGACTAAATGGAGAGCCTGGGGTTGGCAGAGAAAAATGTGCAAACAGACAGATAAATCAAAAAATGCTGTCTATAGCCACAAGGCAGGTGAAAAACTAGTGGTAAATTAGAAACTGAAGAAAAGAGACAACTCTTTTGCCAGATTAGTGGATGAATTGATTGTGAAGCAAAAGAATGCTTCACAATGAAGGCTTCCTCATACTTGTCAAATAGTGGCACTAAGCTAATGAGTAACAAGCAAACGTACACACCACCCATGCACCACACAAGACATTAATCCTATTTTGTTGTGATAAAGACACATGGGCTGTTGTCCTGTACAGTCTTTAATGTCCTTTGAGGCAACTGTGACGGAAATGTTGGGCTAAACAAAAATACTTGGCTTGTCTTGTGTGAGGTATCAATTAGAATATATGAGATGTTCAAACCCCCACCCGCAACAAAAAAAGAGCAAACTACCTGCGTTTATTTCTATTTAAAAAGTTAAAATGAACCAATTGGCCAGACATAACATCTATAATGCAGTTTATGGATGGATGGATGGATGGATGGATGGATTAAAAACATGACTTTTCAAAATTGGATACTCTATACATTATATACAAAGATATTCAGTCAATTTAACTTTGCACATTTCAGTACAAAACAACTAAAGAAGAAGTGCTTTATCTTAACCTGGTAATTGTATTTATTTTCTTAAATTTCTGGAAACAGTATTTCTGGAAACATAGCATCTCTACACAGTATACTCTATTAGGTGTTTAAACAGGGAAAGCCAAGGCATTTTTATTTACATAGCACAATTCTAGCACAAGGCTATTTTCTGACTAACAGGAAGCCAGTGAAGAGATTTTAAAACTGGACTGATGTGGTTATACTTTCTGGTTTTGGTGAAAACCCGAGCAGCAGCGTTCTGAATAAGCTGCAGCTGTCTTAACCCTCGTTTTGAGAGACCAGTGAGCAGGCCATTACAGTAATCTAACCTGCTGTAGATAAAAGCATGAATTTAAGTCTCTCTAAGTCTGGTTTAGACATTATCCCTTTGACTTTGGAAATGTTTTTAAGGAGATAAAATGCAGATGATGTAACTGATTTAATGTGACTGTGGAAATTAAAGTCTGAGTCCATGAAGACCCCTAGATTTCTAACCTGATTTTTAGATTTTAGAGAAAGAGACTCGAGGTGACTGCTGACACTTTCTCTTTGTTTCTGTGGCCCAAAGACGATTAGTTCAATCTCGTCTCTGTTCAGTTGGAGAAAATTATTTTGCATCCACACATTAAATTTGTTCGATGCAGTGACACTGTGAATGGATTGGTCCATTTTCACCCGCTGTGAGTGAAATGTAAATCTGAGTGTCATCTGCATAATTATGGTAGGATACGTCACAGCAGCGTATTAACTGGCCTAAAGGAAGCATGTAAAGATTGAATAATAGGGGTCTCAAGATAGACCCCTGTGGAACCCCACATGTCAGGGCCATTTGGACTGATATACAGTTACCAACCGAAACAAAGTACTTCTCTTTAAGATAGGACTGAAACCATTTAAGGGCAGTTCCAGTGATACCTATCCATTCCTCTAATCTTTGTGACAGGATTTCATGGTCCACTGTATCAAACGCAGCACTCAAGTCCAACAGAACTAAGACAGAGACTTTGCCCACTTCAGTGCTCAGACAGATGTCATTTGTGACTTTGATAAGTGCAGTCTCAGTCTGGGATGGGGCCTGAATCCAGGTGGATAAACTCAGGCTGAAGGGGCGGCAGTAGCTCAGTGGGTAGAGCGGCCGTCCTTCAACCGGAAGGTAGTAGGATCGATTCCGCGCCCCACAGTTCATACTGTCGTTGTGTCCTTGGGCAAGACACTTAACCCACCTTGCCTCCAGTGACTGTAACACTGGTAATGTAATGTAAGTCGCTTTGGATAAAAGCGTCTCCTAAATGAATAAATGTAAATGTAAATGTAAATGAAGACAGTTCCCTTCTCGAGGGAACTCACACTGCGTCGTAGAACGACACTATGGGGAACGCCCTCAGCGTGACGCATCTGAAGCATGAATGAAACTTAGACCGATCCTGATTGGTGCTACGTCATGCCATAGCAAGTGACGGCCTACCCGGAAGTATAAAGGGACGCCGTATCACAACCGCGCTAGCTTTTTCGCTCTTCAGCAAATGCTCTGTGTATGAGACGAGAGATCGTGTTGATTTAAAACTTTTGAATGAAAAAGTGTGTGAACAGTTCAGAAAGTGTGTGTACCCCTGCCCTCGTTGTCTCACGGGTGGGGACACACACTCGATGTGTGTGATCTGTTTGGGAGCGCAGCACGCGCGGTTATCTCTTGAGGGAGCTGACTGCGAGCACTGTGAAGCACTCCCCTGCAGAGTGCTGCGCTCCCGCCTGGCCGTGTTTGACGAGGCCGGCCAGGCTGGCGCTCCCTGTGGTTCAGGTCCCGCGTCTGCCGAGGTGGCGCGGCGGCTTAGATTGTGGGGATTGCAGCGGGAACTAGCTGATGTGATTGGGACTGCTGAGGCTTTTTCCCAGTCATCATGAGCCAGTTCCGATGCCCTTCTTCCCTGTGCTGGAGCCCGCGAAGCGGCTTCTCCTGCACGAGGAGAGGGTCCAGTGCTTGAGCTGTCTGCATCTGAGGATGTGGACGTGCTCAGCCATTGAGGCGGGTGACGTGGAGGCTCACTCGTCATCTCACGTGCCCACTTATGAGGAGCTCATTGAGGTTGTGACTCGTGCGGTGGCCAGATTAAGCATTAGCTGGCCATCAGTACAGCAGGAAGAGACAGTAGCTAGGAGTAGACTGGATGAGTGCTTCCTGCAGCACAGGGCACAACCTAAGCAGCAGGGTTTACTATTTTTTCCGGAAGTACACAACGATTTGTGTAAGTCATGGACTAGGCCACACTCCTCCCGCCTCTCTAATCCAACACTGTTGGATTACAGTAATATTCTGGGGCGGGGAAGAGGGCTATGGGAGGAGGCCGCGGGTGGAGGAGGCGTTGGCCAGTTACCTCTCTCCCGGTGCGGCATCTACATTAAAACCCCGGCGCTGCCCACCAAGCCGTGTAGAGTTACATCGATTATGGTGGGCGGGGCGTATATGGCAGCAGGTCGGGGCTGGGGCATGTCTGCATACAATGTCAGTATATTGCAGGCATACCAGGCCGACCTGTTAAAGGACTTGGATGAAGGCAAGGGACCCACACCTGAGGATGTGGCTGAGCTCCGCAGAGTGACAGATTTGTCTCTCCGGGTCAAGAGAGGCAAGATCTGTCGGGCATCAAGGAATAGGATATGGTTCTCCTCCTTGATGCTCCTCTTTCACCTTCTGGCCTGTTCGGCGACGTCATTACTGGTCGTCGACGGGTATCAGGAGGTGAGGAGGCAATCTGCGGCGTTCCAGCAGTTTATCCCTCACCGCGCCAAGTCTAAAGAGGCTGGTCCTAAAACCGACCAGCCCCAGCCGCCATCGAGCTCCTCGTACCGGCAGGTACAGAATGAGAGCGTCGCCTCTAGAGCTCCTCCCCGGGGAGCTCGGCAACAGAGGCGGCGTTCTCGCCCAAAGCCGGCTCAGCAGAAGCGGGACCTGAGGGCTGTCCTTCAGGCTGAGAAGGCTTTTGGGGAAGTGGTCCTAGCCTTGGTAGGATCTCTGAGGGCTGTCCCCTCAGGGGAGAGGCGGCTGAGGCCGTTTTCTCTGCGGAGCCCTCTGGAAACCGATGTAGTAGTTCCGCCGTCTATGACGCTTCGGGTCACATCGGTCTCCAGCATACGCGCGCTGCCTCGTCCACCCCGAGGGGTTTTGGGCAGACAGCGATGGCGTGCGAGCACCGAAAATCGTACACGACTTCTCTCTGCACTGTAGAAGAGAGCCCACCAAGATTCAAGATTGGGGTGGTCTGGACTGCAGTGGTCCCGGAGCGGGCTCGGGATATGGAGCAGGAAGTACACTCCCTGCTGGTAAAGGAGGCCATAGATCGGGTTCCTCCACCAGAAAGGGAGTCGGGGTTCTACAGCCGGTACTTTATAGTTCCCAAAAAGGACGGAGGTCTGTGTCCGATTTTAGATCTGAGGTATTTGAACAGGTCTCTGAGGAGGTTCAGGTTCAAGATGCTAACAATACCTATTATCGTGAATCAAATTCGGTCCGAGGACTGGTTTGTAACAATTGATCTGAAAGACGCATACTTCCACATTTCTATCAGTCCTTCTCACAGGAAATTCCTGAGGTTCGCTTTCGAAGCGTTCCAAGATCAGGTTCTTCCATTCGGCCTAGCTCTCTCCCCTCGCACGTTACCAAGTGCATGGATGCGGTTCTGGCTCCACTGAGACTCCAGGGCATCCGTGTACTGAATTATATCGACGACTGGCTCATTTTGGCCCAGTCTCGAGGGATGGCAGTTCGGCATCGAGATGTTGTCCTTGGCCATATTCAGAGCTTGGGGTTGAGACTCAACGCGAAGAAGAGCGTGTTGATGGCCTCCCAGAGGACCACGTTCCTAGGAGTGATATGGGACTCGACGACGATGCAGGCACATATGTCCCCTGCGCGCATCGAATCCATGCGGGCGATGGTCTCCAGCATAAAGCTAGGCCGCAGCTGCAGCCACCGTAATACATTTTTGGCCTGCTGTACATGAGACCCCTGCAGTGGTGGCTGAAAGCCAAGGGGTTTTCCCCAAGGGGAATCCATTCCGGATAATCAGGGTTATGCGCAGATGCTTTCGTTCCCTATCAATGTGGAAGAAACCTTGGTTTCTGTCCCATGGGCCAGTATTGGGAGCGTCATGTCGCCGGAAATCCGTTTCGACAGACGCTTCCCTCACTGGTTGGGGCACGGTCATGGACGGCCGCTTTGCCCAGGGTCTGTGGCAGGACCATCATCTTTCATGGCATATAAATTGCCTGGAGATGTTGGCTGTGGTTAGGGATCTACAGGGAGCTTCCTGACAGATCTCAGGGGTTATCACGTTCTGGTGCGCTCCGACAATATGTCAGAGAGCGATATACATTCCAGGGGACCAGAATCAGGGGGCAGACATCCTGTTGAGGCAGGGGCTGAGGCCCGGGAAATGGAGCCTTCACCCAGAGGTGGTGAGGTCTATATGCGAGAGGTTCGGCCCAGTGGAAGTGGATCTGTTTGCGTCTCAAGAGACGTCCCACTGTGGTTTTCCTGGGTTCCAGCTTCACACTAGGGCAGGCATAGATCGTTGTGGCATAGTGGGTACTCATTCCCCATAGTGTCGTTCTATGACGCAGTGTGAGTTCCCTCGAGAAGGTAACGTCTCAGGTTATGACTATAACCCTTGTTCCCTGAGAGGGAACGAGACACTGCGTTGCCTTACCAAGCCTCTCCATGCCTGAGAGGGATTTGCTTCATCGCGAAAAAGCTAGCACGGTTGTGATACGGCGTCCCTTTATACTTCCTGGTAGGGCGTCACTTGCTATGTCATGACGTAGCACCAATCAGGATCGGTCTAAGTTTCATTCATGCTTCAGATGCGTCACGCAGAGGGCGTTCCCCATAATGTCGTTCTACGACGCAGTGTCTCGTTCCCTCTCAGGGAACAAGGGTTATAGTCATAACCTGAGACGTTTTTTTTTTATTGTTCTGTCATTAATGGGTGAAAAATCCTGGATAGCTGCAATGTTGTTTTATGTCCTGTGGACTGTAGCATGTTTAATACCTTGAAACTTGTCGTTGAAAAACAATGCAAACTTATTGTATTTAGTGGTGGAAAGGTATTCTGGAGGAAATGGAGCAGGAGGGTTTGTTAATCTGTTCACAGTAGCAAACAGGACACGTGAGTTGTTACTGCTGTTGTTGATGATCTCTGAGAAAAATATTTCTCTTGTTTTTTGCAGTTTTTTTGAAAACATGCTCTTTTTCTTTGTATACTTCATAATAAATTAATAGTATCAATTTACACCATTTTTTCCCCTGGCTTTTCGGCTTTCCCTTTTCTGTGCCCTGATAGAAAGAGCATTGCTCCACAAAGCCTTCTGCCTCTTCCTGATCACTTTAACCCTAACAGGGGAAATGGGGTCCATACAATTTAAAACACCTGAAGTATAACAATTCTATAAATTATCAACTTGACATGATGAGGCATTTTCAAACCTGACTGCCTTCACAAACGGTGTCCTGGTGTTATCATTAATGTTTCTCTTCTGAACAACTGTAGGTCCAGCAGCAACTTTTGGAATTATGGACAGATGGAAAAAGATGATCAGATCAATCACAGTGACATCTGAAATATGCACAGCCTTAGTAATGACCAGGTCCAGAGTGTGACCTCTGTTATGGGTCGGCTCAGTAACATGTTGACAAAGACCAAAAGTATCAAGAATTGTTATGATAGAAAGTTCTTTGTCATTCTTGTCACAGACATTATCCACATTAAAATCTATGGGTTGATATTTGTGCCACTAAAAACAGAAACTGAATACGTTGTTTTTGAATTTGAAGTGCTCAAACTGAATCTGAATTGCTCAAGTTGAATGAATGCTTTCTAAAAACTGAATTTAAAGAACGTATTCTGAAACCAAATGCATTGTTTTGAAACTGCTTATCCCAAGTTGATAATTCAGTTATCCAATACCTACAGTTTCAGTTCTCCACTTCAATTTCAGTTCTTCAATTCAGTTTTCTGAGGCGCACATCTGGGTTTTGGTGAGAGCCTTAGATAAAAACCCAGATTTAGAGAACTTTGGTACTTGGAGAAATTTAGATTTCTTAACTATTTGTCCTCATCCTCAAATGTTCCTGTGAGATTCCACCTCACCTTGTTCCAGTCAGCTCCAATGACAACAGGTGGGGCACATTCACCTGCCCCAATATAGTCCACTTAATGCAGGCTAACGTACACATCAAAGTAATACAGTTCTTTGCATATGGGCTTAATGTCTAAGACCCGGATGAGCGACTCAGAAAACTGAAATGTAGAACTGAATTTTTTGTGAAAAGCAGTTCCAAAGCAATGCATATGGTTTCAGAGCACGCTTTTTAAATTCAGTTTTTGAAACGCATTCATTCAACTTGAGTAATTCAGATTTAGTTTAAGCACTTAAAATTCAAATACAACACATTCAGTTTCAGTTTCAGTGGCATAAATATCCACCCATACAAATCCCCTGCGAAAACAACCAAATGCATTTCAGTAAACTCATCAATAAAATCTTTTGTTGGGGAGGTTTGTAAAGAACTACATGTAATATAGATGAAGAAAACCTCAACTCTATTTTGAATGACATGTTTCAATGATGAAAACACCTCAAGAATTAGAATGCATAACATTCAGTCACAGAAGAGCTTTCTGGTTCATTCACATTTAGAAAACTAAGACAAAAATATTTTGTCAACAAAGGTTTTTTGCGGACAAAAAAATAAAATCAATAAAAAACAATAAAACTTCAGAATGACTAAAGCAATAACTGAATGAATAAAAGACGATACGAAAACAGCTTGTGACAAAAACCAGTAGAAGAAGGAAAGATTAAGTGGAACGGGCGGGATGGTTTAAGAAAGCCAATCAGAGCCCGCCTTGTTGTCACGCGGCAGTGCCAAGGAGCAAACCGGAGACGACAACGCAACAAACCGTTAGCATTAGATCTTTTGGCAATGTCAGCTTCTCAAGCTTTTGCAGAAAGAGTATTCAGTGTCGCAGGTGACCTCACTAGAGGAAAGCGTTGATTAGCACAAAGCGCATTTGCACATTTATTTAATTTAAAACAAGCCGGTTTCGCTTTGGCACCAGTTTTATGTCAGGTGGCATCATTTTGTTTAGTTCCCATCACTTTGCTCATTTTTGGGAAGGACACTGTATCATCCAAGTTTAAGTTTGATGTGATCGGGACCTTCTCATGAAGTCCTCTTTCCGATTCCAAAACAAAACTCTTTCTTGCACACTGCTTTCCTGTAAATATGTCCAACAATTTTGGCTGAAAAGATTTGTAGTTGTTTTTACCCCGGGCATGTTGAAAATTCGATACCAGGGCTGCAGTCGCTCAGCAGGTCCAACGTGTTGTTTAAAAAGTAAAAATAAGTAAAAACATAAAAGAATGTAAAAATGATTTAAGAGTTGATCATAAATCACTATAAATCACTATAAATAAGTAAGTAATAAGTAAAAAGCAAAGTAAAGCTGGCAGAAGCAAGCAGAAATGCGTCAGCACTTTTCAGAAGCAGGAAGGGTGAGGAGAGGTGAGGATGTTTCACTTTTCAAAATGAGAAACTGGTTTAGTCTAGTGTTATTTATTTATTTATTATTATTATTATTATTATTATTTAATTTATAAATGACTTACTTTTATATTTTTATATTTTATACTTTTTGCATTTTATGCTTTTGATTGATGTTTTAGATTTCTTCACAAAATACAGTCGAACAAACTTGCATTTTGAGATTTCAATTTAGGCTATGTCCACACGAAGCCAGTGCATCCCCTATCCGATCTTTTTTTTTTCGTAAACACGGCGTCGTCTCAAGAGATATCTGCGTACACACGAAACCACTGAAACCGACTGAAAACGATGTAGTATATATGCCAGACCAGTATGGGGCGCTGTAATTCTGCCACAGATATACACTATACACGGAGAAGAAGACTTTGAGCATGCGCATAACCTTGCGTGCTGCAGAAGAAGACGAAGACCTAAATATTTATTTTCTAATAAAAACAAGTTCTCAAATTGTTGCAGTCATATATTTAGAGTGTAGTAATTGGTGCCCTCATGTTTGTTGTTTGCCCTTCAATATACGGACTGAGTTCTGAGTGCTTTGGACATGCGGAAATTCTCTCTCCATTCATTTTCTCCAGGTTGCTCTCCTGGTTCTCTTTATGGATCTAAGAGCATGTGGCGTATGGTGTTGTCCATTATCGCTTGTTGCTCACCACAACTGCATAGAAGCAATAGATTTTGCTGTAATAAAGCTAGTAGGCTTAGTAGCTTCTGCAGCACGAACTCAATCACGTAGTCCGCCATTATTGTTGTTGCTGTTACGTGTGACGAGGCCGACACGTGATGCGATGACATCATCGTTTTCACAAAATATACGGATTGGCTGTACACACGACACCACAAGGGTGTCGTTTTCAGATTTATCCACTTTAGAACCCGGTTTCTAAAAATAGCGGATTCAGTCTCCCAAAACGCCAGATCCGTGTGGACGAAACGCCAATACGATAAAAAATGTATACGTATACAGTGACTCGCGTCTCCGTGTGGACACCCCCTTAGACTTTATTGTCTTTCAGAAATACAGCAAGTGTGCACAAAACTAATTCTGTTGCCTTGGTTCAACATTGGGTCAATATATACTGGAGCAGACTAATTAAATATCACAGTAGGTATAGTGATGCTTTAAAATTTTCTTCGATCCATCCATCCATCTTCTTCCACTTATCCGGGGCCGGGTCGCGGGGGCAGCAGTCTAAGCAAAGATGCCCAGACTTTCCTCTCCCTAGATACATCCTCCAGCTCTTCCAGGAGAAAACCGAGGCTTTCCTAGGCCAGCCAAGAAACATAGTCCCTCCAGTGTGTCCTAGGTCTTCCCGGGGCCTCCTACCGGGGGAAACACCTCCACAGGAAAAGCGTCCAGGAGGCATCCAGACCCAGGCCCGGTTAAAAATTTAAAAAGAAAACAATTGTTGATTAAAGTAAAATTACGTCACTCATTTCTAAAGCTGATTTTGAGGAGTTTTAGTTAGTAAGTTTAGTTACAACTAGATTAGCTACAACAAAAAATGTGCATCACAACAAATCTGCACTAAATTATGCTTCACATTTAAGTCTCCCACATTCCTTTTCTTCCCTGGTCCCAGTAAACCAAAACAGATATGGCACCTTTAACTTGCAAAGCCTCACATTAGATAGCTACATGGTCTGGTGAGCACCATTTTCCAAGCCTAATAAGGTTAAGAGAAAGTCAGCACAATTTAAGTTTCCAAATACTTTCTTATTATTCAAAGAAGAGAAAGTCCAAAGTGCTCAGGAAGCTTCAGTATGATAGTCATTCTGTGCTGACGGTGCTCTTTGATATTGAAAACAAAGGTTCTTTCTAGAAAAGGTGCGACACCCTAAAAAAGCTCTTTGTTGGCCGCTACACATGTGGAAATTATACCCTGCACGCAATGCTTTTAATATTTTTCTGTAGGAATTAGCCACATGCAGTATACTTTCCTATTAATGAATTGATTGAATGATTCTGACTGATATACAGATGAAAGGGATTAACTATAAACAGGCTATTCCAGGTAGAATTAGAGCAGTTGTTTGTTGAGTCACATACAAGAGAAAGTGTCTGAGGTTTGGCTGCCAGCATAAATACAATCTACATTGAAGGTCACTGAAGAGAAAAGCAAAGGGCTGGGCTTTGGAACAGGAAATAGCAAAGAAATTACACTGAACTGCCTGAAAATACAAAAACAACTGCTGCACAGATTTCTGACCCTAGTATAACCCTTGTATAAAGCTCAAGCTTTGATTTGATAAAACCACATCAGTAGAACATTTCCTACATGTGGATCACTTCTGTGTGAGAATAATACACTGTTTTAGGTTAACATATACTATGTGCATTGTACCATTGACGCCCTGGTTTGGAATTAGAGTCTATAGGCATTTATGTTTTTGCAGGACTTGTCAGGCTGCATTGCACTGAAAATAGCAAACATCATTACTAAGATGTCGAAAGATGTATATAACATTTGTGGTAATAAGAGCTAATGTATAATTGACACATACATTAATAACAAATACAGGGTTTGAAGTAAAGCGATAAAGGGAGAGTCACAGTATGCCCTATTTACATGCTGTAAGATGATTCTTATTGTGAGCAAATTTTCAAGCCATCTCTCATTTATCTTTATATCATTGTGGAGGCAGAAAATGAGAGGCATACTCAAGAGAGAGAGGGGGAAATGCATCTTAATGAAAGATTCCACTGTGATAGAAGAGCCCACAAGAAGAAAATGTGGAGGAAAAAAAACTGTTGTAACAGCTGTGCAGTGAGCTAAACTCCATCTCTGTGGAGGATACATGAATGTGGACAGTTTGAGTGCAGTGTCACCTTGGGGTCTGTGAATGTGTGAAAGGGAAGGTCAGCCTTAGGTGCTCAAAGACAAATTGTCTGACACTAAAAAGTGCACTTTGGGCCAAGTGTAAATCAGTATGCTGCCCATGTTCATGTCTATGTGTAATGCCATTTTACCTTTTCCTTCTCCTATCTGAAGACAGCCACCACCTCGATATAACTTGCAGTATGTGTTATGGCATAAAGAACAATCACCACTGTGTAGGGGAAACAGCAGGATGGCCATTGTCTATTCATGCCCATCTTATTATAGAGGCATGAAGCACAAGAGGCTGGGGGAATATCCATATGCTGCTGCAGTAAACACAATGTACGGACTCACTATTTAATGTCAAAACTTCTGCTTGTGTTTACAGCAATTCAGAAAATACATGGATTGTTTTATATTTGCAAGTATTGTATGAGTGTGTGGGGCTTTCTTCAGGGGGACGAGCTGCCGTGCATCGAGCTCATTCCTCCCCTGTACCTAACATACAGGAAGAGGTAAAGGAGGGTGGGAAGGTGGGGCACGAGAGACGAGGCCTAGGACAGAGGTGTGGTATGAGGTATTTGATCCTCCTCCTTAACTTAAGATTGTTTTTTTTTGTTTGTTGTTATTGTGACTTCATCTTAAACCGGACTCAGCTATACACATTGAACCACTTTGCCAATGCAAAAATACTATTTACATCAAACCAAAGTTACTTACCTTAAACTTCTAGCGCTATATTTCAGCGTTAGACCAATTCAAATCGCGCAGATATTTCTACTTTGTTAATCCTCACATGAATGCATCGCCAATATTTATTTGCGTTTCACTTCTGCCGGAAAGTTTTCTAAATAATTAAAACCTATCTTTGCAATGCTTTAGTTAGTTTACGATATCCATTAGAAGCCCTCAAAGAACTTGTTAAAGAGTAAAGTAGAGGAACCATCACATCTGGGCATAAAGCTTCAAAATGTTGCACGGACGGACAACATTTTGGTTTGCATGTTTTCCACATTACAATGTGATGTCAGTGAAATGTATCCCTGTTGAGGATGTGAATAAAGTGGAGCCTTTTAGAAGCTGGTTGTGCATCCTTCACTAACTTCATTAACACTAATGGAATGTTAATGGTAAGCTTTGTAATGAGTGGGAAATAGTGGACAATCTGCATGGCTTCTCGTTATGAACAGGTTTTGTCTTGGAAATGTAACTAGAGAGCAGGGAGGGATTTGCTGACGGTTTACACCACATGCGGGATGCAGATAAGTGCGTATGAGGCAAGAGTGGATGCACTAAAAGAGCAGTTCCTTTCATCAGACATGGTGGCTATTACCCCAGAGAGTCCACAGTTACCTACCACTACACTGATGAAAATTTCAAGCCAACAGTCCTGCTAACTCGAATGGCATCAATTTAAAAATTCAACAGATAACTGATAATTGTACATTTTATTAAAATTGTTAGTTTAGAAAATATATATTAAAATTACTTCTAGAATATATTGCCAAACAGAATATATTTTCCTATAGGTAAACAGTGTTAACCTAAAGTTGTAGAGGACCAGCTCTGGCCCCTGGGTGTTACAGGCTACAAACCCACAGACCATGGTTTTTTACCTTGTTCATTATTATATTAAATATTTGATTATTCTGGTAATAACTGCAGCAGATGTTGCTAGTTTTATCTGAGGAGGGCATTAACAAAAGTTGTACAACATCTTATGGGCTGTATTTCAACGAGATTAATTGTTGTAGTAATGCTGTGTTCTTGAACGTCCCATGAGCCTCACTGTGGAGCCCTGTGCATGGCTCAACATTAAGCATGTTCAAAGTAAACACCTGCGATCTAGTAAAGAGTAGCTTTAAACAGCACATAAAACGTTTAGCTCTGCTCACGTTTGTGCATCGCTCCAACAGCAACCTCGTCTAAAACAGGCTGAATCAAATAAAAGTTATCAAATAAAAGCTACTTTTTGTAGTTTCCTCTTGGGCTGAATAACATGACCATCACTCAGACAGTGTTTGACTGGGCCATATATCAACAGCGCCCAAATGCCACCAAATTTTCACTCACATATGCATTTTAGTCGCAGTCTAGAGCCCTGTCATATTATAACCACTTTTTTTAAATGTAATTATTGTTAGTTATTTTACATCCATACTGCTAACTGCACTACCTCTCCACCACATGGCTGATAATTTGACTGAAAAACTGAATGGCCTATCGAGTAATAAATAACATGGTCATAACAGTAAAAATCTGACTGGCATTTTATTCCATTATTTGCTCTGACATATCTTGCCATTAATGATGAAATTTGTTTTTTCCATCTATATACATAATAACACAAAGGGTCAGTTGTGCACAACAAGGTTGGAACAATGTCTGTGAGAGGTTTGAAAGTCTGTTGGAGCATAGCTGGGCAGATACAGTAAAGGCTCTATCTGAAAGACACATCCAATCACCTTGAGCTTAAATGTTTGTTACTGATGTTCTGCTATAATGATGAATCTACTAATGCTTGCTAAAAACTGAAGAATTACATTTGTTACAAGTCTCACCCAATAGAATCTGACTTGATCACAACAACAGTATCACAGGGCTGGTGTTATTCAGTTCAGAACCAAAGTTGGTCAGATCGATATCTTTCTCGTCCAGGAAGAATGTGATTAGGCTGACCTGCTGCATCTCCTTTGTTTTCCATCAACACAGCCAAGCACTTGCACTTACCCAAGGCCTGTGCACACACTAAAGTTCACTCCCCGTAATCACAAACACATTCTTACTCACATCTGAGAGGATGAGACAGAAACTCCAGGGGGCACTCAGTGTAAGTCTAGTAATGGCTCAGCACACAGAAGAAGACTAGAAAATATGACTTTGTGTAAAAGTGAAAGGAATGGCCTCTAGTAATTAGTGCTGATTTTCTGTCAAATAAAGTTTTATGGTCAGAATTCTTTTTATAAATCTCATCAATAATAGTATTATTTTAGCTGGTATGCCCAGTATCACATAAGTCTGTCTTCAGCAGCTCTGAGCTCAAGAATTTGAAAAGTGGGTGGTAGAGAATGCACTATGTCATGGTGGGGCAGAGAAACATCAAAAGTTGACAATTAGGTGAAATGGAGTAGCTACAGTGCTACTTTCAGCAGTGTAATGTAAAATATCAAAACCTCTGAGTTAATAATTGCTGAAAAATGCTTATTGCTTATCAGCTGCCAATTTCGCCGCTAGCTGATAAATAAACCCATTGCTAACATTGGGTAACAAATCCAGAGCCTGTTGCTGCTCCAATCATGTCATCGCTTCTCACTGATAAATTCAACAATTACTCACTGCACACTTCTTCTCTTATAGGACCTTGTTCCTTTTGAAAAAGACAAAACCTTTGGTAGATCTGTGGGAACTTGCAGTTTGGATTGGCTCAGACTTTTTTAAACCCAAATGAATCAGAAAAACAACTGTTCTCCAAAACCTCAAGGTGGTTTTCCCCCCAAAAATTAAATATATATAGAGTTGTGGTTCTACTTCTGTCTTGGTGAGTGTAATAACCTGTCTATATGCTCTTCTGTGTAATAAACAGGTTAACTCTAATTATCATTTTAATTGAATACTTGTTGAGTCATGTTGGTTACTCTAACCACGTCTGGTTCTGCATCATTTCATTTACTGACTTTCAAAAATTTCTCTAATGTTTCTCATTAGGGACTCAAAGTCATAGCAAAAAGTTGCCCAGAAGGGAAATTCAGCGGCTTATCTAGTGTGCCTTTAATTGAACTGCCGGCTCACGTCACACTGTGTCTATATCTCTCACACAGAAATAGAAATAGTCTAACGTCTAAAATTGGATTTCTCTGCAATATCATCCCCTGAGAAGTGATTCATTCAATTACATTTATTGTGTATTAATGAAAGCTTATGGCTGAGTGCTCACCGCATGACAATTTTGCTGGGAGAGATTCACAATAGAGTGTGTTCTATCATTTTAGGGCTAAGTGAGATTAACAGCACATTTTCAGATACAGACTTGTAGCTCATAGGCCATAGAATCTGCCATTTTGGTTTAGCACTGCTTCATTAAGCCACACAACACAGTGTGCTATGGGTGCCTCTGGACAAAGAGAGTGGGGACGAGGGGAAGTTAGACTTCAGAAAGAGGAAGGAAAGAACGGAAGCTGGCAGTGGAATGCAGAGCAAAGAGAGTTCCTTCAAGAATGTCACAAGATTGATTAGAAAGAAAATGTTATAAAAGTCTGAGGACATAATGCATTAGAGATAATGGCCAGCGACTTCCTGTTTTTACTTCAATGTACACATGTCCACTGTGAGCTAAGCAACAGCCTGGGCACAATGTTGTCAGCTCTTTGTTGAGAATTTATAATCAGAACCCAAAATTGTCAAATTTTATGTGTGTATTAAAATGAGTCTTTACTGAAAGTGCGCATGTATTTTCTTTTAATCAAATTGTGCTCTCTGGTGGTTGTAACGTGCATCACAGCCTTAAAGACAAAGTCCAGGTATTACAAAGTAGGGCTCTATGATATATTTTAGTCAGCAATAATTCCATTGAACTTTATTTATATATTCCCATATCCCTTTTTCTTCAAAGGGCTTTACAGACTGTACAGCCCCAGTCCTTAGATCTTCTCTCAAGATAAAAAAAAATACATATAAAATACACCAATTACTACAGTACTACTCTGGTATGTACTGTAAACGTGTTCCAGCACCAAACATCATAAATATTGTTATCTCTGTTCGACTTTAGTTGTGCCATATGCAGTGCTTAAGTTGGGGAGGAACACGGGTGAATATATTCCTCCACCTCCTAACCTCCGGGACCTATTTGACTGGATCTGCCACCTCTTTTAACTCGGCCTGTAGAAAATGCCCATTAGTTTGTTAATAGGGCATCATTTAGAAACAAAAAGCTATAACGCAGTCTTCATTACAATATGTTCCTTTGCCTTTATTTCCTTCTCGACGCTGAAGGAATACTTCCCCTAAATCTTCTCTCTGTGTTCCCCACCTCCAGCTTTACAAATTAAGCGCTGGCCATATGTGAGGGGTTTCTAATAGGACTTGATTCAATGTCAACTGTTTTTTTTATTAGTTTATGAGGGAAACCTGTTTATATAGTATATGTGTGTGAAAGAAATACACATTCTGTATATGTGTTGGCAATGCAGTGAACAAGAAAGCATTCTCTAAATGGGAGCTATGTCATCTGGACCCAAGACCTTATTTTTTGATTTGTGAAATAGAACTTGCCTGTAAAGGACTCTTACCTCAGTAGAACCATGTGAGCAAGGTGGCAAGATGAGCACTTGAATTGTAATATAAAACATCTAAATTGGATGACCTTCATATACAAAGTATGTCATTGAGTATCAATGCCTCAAGCAAATTTTGAATTTTTATTACTTTTTTTATTCATTACAGCAAGAATTAAATATAGCAGAGCAGGCCCTGTGAGAAAATGTGTCATGGACATATAATTCTTGAAAACATAGACACTATCACAGTTTCCCAGCAATCAGCTATCACCAGGACAATGATGTAACAGTCTCCACCTCTGCGTCTTCAGCTCCTTCAACACTTCCTTTCAATGAGTTTATATTTTATGGCTTTAGGCTGTGGCGTTCGGCAGGTTTGTCCCTACAGGTGCTTTTCAAAACGAGGTGGCCAACATGACACATCTTTTCAGGGGCCTGCAACAGTAAAACAAGCAGAAACAAACCGCGGCAGGAGACAGAATACATCATCTTAGCACTACAAGCAGAGAAAACAAACAACAAAGAGAAAAAAATGAAAACTTCAGTTTATATCATATTATAAACGTAAGCATGCGTGCTTGTAGGAGATGACTGTCTGGAGAGAGAAATATTTTTATATTGTGAAATTGTTTTTTTTTCCTTTGTGCCGGATGTTGACGTACAACATATTGACATATTGGTGTCTGGTCGGATTCATCTACTAAAAGCACAGCTTACAAACAGAAAGAACATACTTATAGCTATGGTTTTTGAGTTGCATGGATTTCAACTCTCCGAGTGGTGAAACCTTTGTGAGTATATTCTCAGAAATCTTTATTTTTTTTAAATAAACCACTATTCTATTTTTTTATTTTTATATATGTATATATTTTATTCCATTACATTGATAGAATATTGTATAGTGTAAATACATCTTTCTGTGTAACATGTTTTCTTATTCAATAGTACTGTGTGGTGATCTTTTAACGGTATATGTATTCTCTTTAACATGCATTGCTTTCTGAGTAAAGTAAAGAAACAGGACGAGTTGTGGTTGGTCGGGCCTGGGAGGGCGTGGCCATACAGACAAACCCAGTCAGACCCTTGCGCTCTGGAAAGGTTACCTGGCAAACTACAAGCTGCTGACAAAAAAGAATAGCAACACTTGGCCTTTTCTGAAAGGTGTTAGGAGAGTGTCAACTCAGTGCCCTTTGATGCAAGCGTTTTGTTCAGCCTTTCATAAGATTTTTTGTTATCCTAGCAAAATTTCTTGTCATTATAGACAGATTTTTTTATTCAAAATAAGATCTCAATATACACGATTCTCTCTTTTTTGACTATGTACAGAAGTGCAAAAAAGTCAACCTTCTTCGCCTTTATCGCCCCTAGATTTCCCCAGTCCTTGCAGTCAGCCACGTTAAAAGAGGTGAGCACACAGACTCTGCCTCTTTACTGGCTGCATTCAAGCACCCCCCGACAAAGTGATCAAATATGCAGCTTGTTTTCCAACATGGCCCAATTTCCAGGGAGAGTAAAAATAGTCAAACAATAGTTACTATTTGAAATGGATACAGTAGAAAATAACATCTTTACTCTAAACATCTAAGAACTACATTTTATAATAATCTTTTTTTTTTTTCATATGACTAGTTACAAACCTTACATCATTAAAATATTACTCAGTTGGCGACTGTTGCCACAGTGACAACTTAGCCTCTCTTCTAGTATTTCATCACTGTTAGATACTCATATAAAACATCTTTGTTCAAGGAACACAAAAGACTTGAGAAATGAACAATATGCATACAGGTCAACAATATGCATAACATAGAAAATACTGAGTCTACAATCATAATTATACTAAAATGAACATTACATGGAACCTTAGGAAACTGTGCATGAGCAACACACAACACACACTACCTTATTTTCATTTTAAGAAAGATAAATAGAGTTGAATTGGCGGAAGATTCAAACAAAATACCAAAATATCATTCAAATAACAAAACATCAAAGAAAACTACAAGGAAGTTAAGAAGTAGACAAAAAGTGACATTACATAGTGCTCTGTTTTTATGGTGGGGATTAGGCAACTGGATGGTTTGAGATGGCATGTTGCATTGTGCTGACCTGGTGGTACATTCTAAGGCTTTGGATGAGTTATACAATCGTTGCTTGATTCTTGCCATATTCCCTGTACTAGCCACTGATTGAATATGCCTGAAAAACACCCAGAACACAAGGAAAACAAAGAGTCCTAGAGATTTACTCTAAATGCCTCTTCCAACTGTCTTTTTAAATACTAGTTCACTGACCATACCTATCAACAGTGACACAAATAAGACTTTGGCTGACTATCTGAAAACAGTTCTCAGGTTTGAACAAATATTATTAAATATGTCTCATTATATACACTAAATTAAATCTAGGTTGAAAATCTGTTATAAAATATCCAATACCATACAAAAAGAAAAACACATATCTAACACCAATTGCATCATGTCACAGCAGTTTGAACAAATCATTTTTCCTCAAGTCAATAGACTTCATAATCACACAGAGACCTGTGTCAGCACAGGTTCACTCATTTCCCATTTCTGATCAACTGTCATCAACACTCAAGTATAGGAAAAAATATATGTAGGAAAAACTATATTTGAGTGAAGGAGTTGAATTAAGCAGACGGCTTGGGGAATCCAATCACTAGCGATGCTATTGAGATCAAAGGTTATGAGGGGTTACAATATTAGATCCTGTTCAAGAAAGAGTTCAGATTAAAGGGAAGGGTTCTGTTTAGACTTTGCATCACTGCTTTAATACCATTGGTGTGTTTTGAGATGTATGGCACTACAGGGACGACCTGCAAGCTTAAAGACATGTGCTTAAGAGAGAAAAGGTAGGCTACAAAGGTTTCAAAGACACCTCACAGACATTCAGTTGCTAGTTTGCCTCTGAGTGCACTTCCCTTATTACTGTTTTAATAAACTAAAATCAGAACTACTGTGCATGCATATGTGATTCAGTCAGATTATTCAGTACTTTCTTAACTGAAATACAAGGTGCACCTTTGTGTAAACAAATGAACACATTTAGGTCAAAGACCAACAACCAATGAACCCACAAATAAAAGAAGTCATGATTCTCGGTCAATGAATGTAACAATCATACTCTTTCCATGACTGCTCCACACATTCATCCCTTAGTAACATTCAGAGTGTGTCTGGTGAATAAAGGTAACTTGCCTCTACAAAGTAGGCAGTCTTTGATGTAAATGATGTTCTTTTTACTTATAGCACTAATGTGTAAAAAATACACATAAAACAGTCCCAGCAAATCTCAGCTCCTATGGCGACATGCAGATTCATCCAAACCAATTCCCATTGGCTTCTACGTCCTGCAGTCTTTATTACAGGCATTATGTGTATCTTCTTCAACTCAACACCAGTACACTCAAGTCCCATCTGGAAAAAAGTAATGCAAATGTAACAAACCACGTGTGAAAATGCTTTAGATGACAAAACAGACGTGCCATTTTCATTATATTATTTCCTGCACTTAGACATCAAATTTCTTATGTATGTTGTATGCATGTTGATTATGAATAGATTTTTTTGTGTGTTAATTTATTTTAAAACTTTATGGCTTGAGTTGAAACAGTGAAAATATTCTACAACTAAAAACAATACGAGAATGTCAGTCTTAAGTTACTTGGTGTTTAAAGGTGGAATGTGGTCAGAGTAGGAAAAAAGAGGTGCGGTACATACTGTTCTGATCCTCCTACATCTGGGTCACATACTTGTGACTAGTCAGATGGTCTGCAGAAATTATTGGAATCTGATTGGGAGGGAAAAGAAAAGCAGAAGAGAGGAACAGAGAAAAGACAGCGGTGAAATGGAAAGAGTTTATCTTGTTAAGGCACTCCATATTTCTCATAAAGACCAGCAGAGCATTAATTTAGAATCACAATATCAGATGCTCTCAAATGCTTGCAAAAATTAAGAGATGAGCCCATGCACTGAAGTCTCTAATGCACACTTGGAAATAATAAATAAAAAAATATAAAAAGAGAAACAAACTAACTGGAGAAGACAAAGCTGCAAACCAAAGTGTGACGAGAGAGGCAGAAAAGGCAAACCTGATTGGCTGTTGCAGTTGCAAAGGGAACACTTGTGGCAGATGTGGTGGCTGCAGACACAGTGGCTGGAGTAGCACCGTGCATCAGGGGTACTTGGGGGGGGGGAAAGATCACACAGGGACTTGAACCAGAGTATACTCAAAGCTTTCATGATCACACTTCATTTCATGCCTGCCTATAGATTACTGATAAACATGAGAAAATGTGATGATACCATAACATTTAAAAGCTTAAATAAACTGTTATAAACACAAAACAAGACATTTATTCTGTTTATTTGTTTCCATATTAGAGATAAATAGGTTTAATTGCATTTAAAATCCAACTCCTCATGTTTACATGGCACGTTATAGCCAGACATTATAATGAGGTGCTCTTTAGGTTAGAGAGGGTGGGTTGGCATTGTAATGAAGCAGACATATTTAAACTGCAACAAGCATTAGGTGACAGACAGTTGTGGCAAGACATAATAAGATATTGCAGATAACTGAATTTGCATTTAGCCTTTATAATCCTAAATGTTGCATGAAAAAGACAATACTTTTTAACCTCATTTTTAGATTTAGTAGCAGGTTGAATGAAAAAGTAAAACAATCAGTAAGAAAAGCTGGCACCTACCAACACTTGTTGCAGGTGTCATGCACAATATCGAGCCTGTCCATCATGCATTGCAACAGGAAATGAATTGGGAAGAGAAAAAAAGGAAAACCAATTAGCCTTAACGACTATTAAATGTTGAATTTAAGGTATACATGGTATAAATACATTACATGTTAAGGTGCCTACTTCAAGACAATTTTGTTTAGAAATAATTACATAAGTAATACTCTATGTATCTGTGTGTCTGTGAAGGTTCTCAGTCATCCAGGTCATCTTGAAGAAAGGGTTAGAGCAAATGCAATTTGACCTGAAACTAACTCTGATTGGACAAGGCTGTTCTGGTAATAATAATATGTAATGACACACAAAGCTTGAGCTTATATTAAATACTTGTGTAGAATACTTTGTCTGTTCCAACCCAGTTTATCACTGTCTGCTCTATTAAATAGAAGGGCAAATCAAACACTACCCGTGGTCCCATTTTCCTGACAGCAGAATGGCAGCTCTTAACACACTGCCAGTTTTGTGTTGCAGTGACCTGACAGTCCAATAGTGTGGGACATATAAGATTCTGAGTATCCAGATCTCTCACAGGAGGGAATCGATGGCAGGCTATTCTTAGGCTGTCAGATGAGAATATGGGACACAGTGTAAGATGACTATGCAGCGGCCAGAAACATTGAGGTCAAATAAGCTATGTGTGTGTGTGTGTGTGTGTGTGTGTGTGTGTGCAGCCTACATGTAATCATTCTTATAGGCCGCTGAACTAACTTAAGGGGGCACCCTAACTAAGTTACTTGGGCATAAAAATGCATTTGTGTAAAGTTGTGTAGAATCAGTTATATTGTTGGAGTATGTCCAATGAATCAATTAAAAGCTATGTGAAAACAAAATGATTTACGGAGAGCTTTCACTACTATGTAAGTAGACAGAGGGCGCTGCACACTCTGCTGTATACTCAGCGGACAAAATGTCAGGGCACTTGTGTCAAAATTAAAGTATGGATTAAATATATCTGGAAAGTCTTTTAGAACAGCACTTACATTTTATGGCATGTTTTTCAATGTAATTACATATTTATAATGTACAATAAGTTGTTTTTACAGCAGAATATCAACATGGTAATAGTCCAATAAGTGGCCCATTATACTTTGTCAAAGTCAGTACATCCCTTTAGGCTAGAAATGTCTTGTGTCGATGGCTCCCAGAGGAAGAGACATACAAATGAGTTTGTGTGACATTACATTCTGCATGCATTAACATTCGTGCAGTGTAGTTCCTTTTTGTCACAAACAAAAAACTTTAGTTATGGTGGAGTACAGCTATAATAGCATTTCTAAAACAACAGGCCTTACCTGATGGTATGAAAGCAGCCTGCTGCTGGAACTGCATGTTGGCCAGGGCCTGTTGGTACTGGAATACACCAGCATTGAACATAGTGGTGGCACCGTTGGCTTTTTCAAGTGCAGGTCTCTTTGGTAAAGGAGGCAAAACAGGAGGGAGCCCCTGATAGGGGACAACATCGACATAAAAGGACGAGAGTGAGGGAAATCAAAGGAGGGTGGCAGTGACATCCAGGACAGAGAGAAGAAAGAATTTTATTAGAAGATTAAGATGACCCTTGAAAATAGCTATCACAAACAATAGCAAGCAAGCAGTGGCTACTCTACCTCTATCAGAACACTAATTCAAACTATCTGGCTGACCCCAGACCTAAATATCAACAAATTGAATTAATACAATACTCCCCACATACAGGTGACATTAGGATTAATTGTTCAGTAATTGTCATTTTCTGACTTAAAATTATTGTAGTGGTTGTGTGGCAGAAGTGATGTAGTTAGGGTTAGCTGCGATGCCAGGATTACTGTCATGACACATTTTACATGCATTATGGGAAGGGACAAAAGATCATGCAAAGACTATTAAACTTTTAATTTAATTATTCAGTGTCATATTTAATTATGACACTGAACTATTCCATATACATGCCACCTTTTGAGGCTTAACCTAAGGTCATGAACTGATTATTAATGAGAAAGTTTCTCCGGTTTTCAAATCTAACTCAAGTTGGACCTTTTTTAAATTGTGGTACAGTAAACAATACAAATCAAATGTTGACAGTCAGTTCATGACCCCTCAGCCTCCCTCCTTTTATTCATTAGTCACTTGAAAAACCTCAACCACCATCCACCACAGCTACATGCCAAGCTAAAAGGTGAAAGGTTGTAGTACCAGGTCTAGAGCTGCGTCGTGGGGTCGCTTCGGTGATTTGACAGTCGACTGAGTCTTAATTAGCAGGCAGCGAGCACATGATGGCAATGGGCCAATGGGGTTCAAGCGCATTAACATAAACCAGCAAGCGGAGGTGCGTCATGGGGGCAGCAGTGCAGTGAGGGTTGGTGAAGAAAAAAACAACAAAAACAAAAAAACAAACAAATAAAAAACAAATCATTGAAATGCAATATACAAGAATAACAAGACTAAGGCATGCATATTCATGGCTTTAGTGTTATTGAAAAGAGTTACGGCCCTCCACAATAAAAAGAACAGCGAATTTCATATTAGTCCTGATAGTGGGATGTTTGGACCAAATTAATGAAAGTGTTTGTAGATTATTTTCCTGGCTTATATATAAGTACGTAAAGGTGAAGGTCAGTGATGGTTCATTTAATATCATTATGGCTCCAATTTGGATTCCTGCAATGATTTAAGCCCAACTCATTTGTAAATGTTAACTGAAATCAATGTCTCCAATGCTTCCCTCCAGAATAACAACAGATTAATGTCTATATTGTAGAGTCTGAGCCTCACACGGTTACATCCTTGTAAAGAATGTTTCAATGTATTACTGAAAAATGAAATTTCAATAAAACGTCAATAAACCTATTGCGTATACAAATAACAGCAAAATGATACCAACAAAGCACCAGCACAAAGTCGAGCAGAAAGGGGAGCAATACAGGGTCATCACATACCAGCATTATCATTACAGCATGCTGCCACGAAAACCTATGATAAATCTGTATTTTTTTCATGTCAAAGCCAATAAGAGCAGGAATAGCAGACTGAAATGTGAAGTTAAAGCAAAGAATAACTGATGTTTCTATTTCTGAAGAATAGTATATGAGCTTTTAGATTAAAATTATTCAACAGTAAATAAATCATGCTACCAAGTTATACTTCTTTTTGCTGCTTGGGGGCTTGAACGTCTCTTGAAAGTGCTTGAAAGTGTCAGATACCTACCATGGCTGCAGCGGCCGCAGCCTGGTTTACTTGGTGCTGGGCGGCTTTGATCTTAGCCTGCAGGTGAGCCGGAGGGTGGAAGTACTTGCACTTCTCCCTGGAGCAGCGACCCTTAATGTAGTCCATGCACACAGTGACAGTGTTGTCGTTGGTGTCGATCATAGTGCTATCTGCAGGGTGAGCGAAGCGACAGTCGTTTTCCCCACGAGTACAGTTTCCCCGCTGGTATTCCCGACATACCTGAAGTACATGGGTACAAAACAGTGTGATAAATCTTGAAAACATCACAAAGCTGTAAGTGTACAGACACATAATATCCCTCCCGTCTACTTCATATTTGATGAAGTCAATCAATCAGGCCATGACAATCACTTTACCATTTACAGCCAGGCTCAACCATTAGAGTTGATTGATAAGCAGAGCAGAATGGAACCAGGGTTTACATGCTCATCAATCACATAACATTTAACCATTATTCAAATGCTATGTTGACTGTTCTTCCTGTATGAGACAGAAGGGGGCAGCATGTGCGTAAACAGTTGGGGGAGTGATTGCTTCAGTGTATGGGCGCAATGAAGCTCATGGGAAATATGGGACTGGTAATTCTCTGAAGGTTGTGCCAAAATCAGCAGCACACAAACACTCACACAAGATGCACATATAAATTATGAGGCTGCATTTTTTTTCCCCCAGAATTAAATTTTGACACTTAAAGAGTTGAGCAATAACTTCAAGATATTGGAGCACAGTGAAGCACGGTTGAATCTGAATTACATTTACTGCTACCTCAACCAAATTCAATTTCATGTTGCTCTGTATTATTACCAAATGTCTGTTTACCGGTCTTACTGTCTGCACTGTCTGCAGCTGCCAGACAAAAGGCCACCAGCGCTGTTATCTACAAACTAACCCTGCTCTGTCTCCTGTCATGACAGCTCATCATCTACAGTCACCCACAATAGGGCTAGAATTCTGTCTGTCTGTATGTCTTTCACGAGCTCAATCAACATTCACATCTGAATATACCTACACATGCGCACACTCATAAACTTCCCACTACTGTCCCCATAATTGCTCTTGCTACTGGTCTTATTTAGGAAAAAACGAGAGAGAAAAGAGACTGCCTTGTTGTCAGGCAGATGTCAGAAAAGTGGGTGAGGGAGGGAGGAAACAAGAGAGAAAGGAAAAATGTAAGAGTGTCTGATGAATAAAGAAAGAAAGGACAGAGATGGGATCAGGGACACAGAGGGAGAGTCTGTGGGGAGCGTGTGTGGCTGGCACAGAATAAAATAAAGTAGGATGGGAGGGTAAATGGAAGCAAATTGGTGGTCTCCGCACCAGGTGTGGACCAGCGTGTTTTTCTTAACAGTGGTTAATCATGCATCACAGACAGCTAAACAAGTGAAAGTGCTTAGTTGGACAAACAGATAAGCCTGTTAATCATATTTCAGTCCCCATGGTAACTGTCCCTCTGGGCCATTTACATCACCATGGTTGCAGGTAAGTAACATATGACTTTATGCAAGCTGAGCTGCTGCAGTATGGCTTCATTTGAGACTGAAACAGAGAGTGAAAAACAGTCTGAAAATTGTCTTCTAAAATAGGAATAAGAATTTCTCTCCGCCTCAAGAAAATGGCCTGTAACATATCAAATACGGGCTGGTATGTGTGGTACTCAAAGCTCTGTTTATTTTGAACGACACACAACTGAAATAATGCTGGTGGTTTTAAAGTTATTTTTAGTTGTTTCTCACAAGACGATGTGATGTGAAAATGTATTGGTCAAAAAGCCTCACTATTATGCACAGAGTAGACTACAGGCTTTGTATCAAAGTGAGGATAGTATTTCAGGAAAAAGTAATAATCATTTTTGCCACTATATGTGAATAGTGTATATTTCATTTGGTCTCATTTTATTTGGTCAATCATCAGTTTTATCAATGCTGTCTTAGTCCTAAACTGCATGCTTTTAACATAAATTTAGTTATTTCTACCTTATTTTTGTTGTGTATTTGTGTCCTTCCCCTGCCCCTCCCAAGATGGCCACATTAGGTCTACAGATTGATTTCCTATCTCCCCCACCGTCTCTTTTTCCTGTCATTGACCTGTTCCCTGACTCTGCATGTTGTCCACTTGTTTATCGGCACTGGCAACTTCCTCAGCCCAATAAATGACCTAAGCTACCTAACTTTACATTTAAAACCTAACCTTCCTAACACTCTCTCCACTGCTCGCCTGCTGTCTAACGATTTCCACATTATTTGCTTGCAACTGTTTCCTGCGTGGGGATGCATAATGGATGAGATTGACTTACTGCCCAATGAATGATTCTCTGAACACAGCTAGTGGACCAGCCCTCGTCAAGTTTCACATGACTGATTGCTTTCATGGAAGTATTAAGATTTTTTCAGAAAATTACAAATTGATAGAGTGTCACATGGGCTTGTGGCAAATAATGTCATCTCCTGCTTGTTGATGCAACGCAGCATTTACAAGTGTTTGCATGAGATACTCTCATTACCGTCTTTTCCTCTTTGCCTAAGCCTTGGTAATGGCTGTATTATGGTAATGGGATGTAGTTACTGTAACAGAAAGTGTAGCAGCTACATAATTAAAGTCAACATGCACACTGTTGAGGCAAGATTCTCTAACCCATGCCTTTAATATTCAAACAGCCAACATTTCAAAGCCCAATCTGTTTGCATAGACACTAAAAGATTGCTATTGGGTACTTGGGAGTTTTATTAATCTAGTTTCTAATCTGTGGCTGATATTAGAGTGACAAAATGATTATGCAAATCCTCTTGTCCATGTGATGAGTGGTGTGTTCATGCTGTTGTCTATGTCTCACCTCCAGTCTGTCTGTTCTCATGAGTTTCTGAGCAGCAGCGGCGGCGGCAGCAGCTGGAACGGGGACATTGGGGTTGCTGGTGACCAGTACAGGAGCACTGGGCAGGATGTCAGCGGGCATCAGACCAGGCGACACAGGGCCAAGGTAAGGGTTAAACACAGCAGCCGCGGCTGCAGCGGCATTGGCATTGGTTGCAAGGCTGGGTGTGACTGAAAACATGGGCTGTGGGTAGATGAAAAATAAGAGAGTCAGTCAGAAATGAAGAACAGATTTTCACTTTTATCAAGTAGATATATAAAAAGTTAATATTTAATCATTTCTTGCACAGTATAATGCCAGGCTTTCTATTCAAATCACAGCTTTATGATGTGTGTTGAAATCAAAGATAGAGCAGAAAAAACAAGCTGTTAATTAGTTGGCTCATTTTTGAGAAAAGCTCTTGCTTGTCTTTTATTTGCACTAACGCTATTAGATCTAGGCTCAGTACGTGGTGTCACCTTCTCCCATTGCGGAGCACATAGAATCACATGCTTCATACGCCAGAGATCACAGGAGAAATGAGCATGTGAGGAGTCAAGCTGTGTGTGATCTGTACTGTACACCATGCTGGGACAATACACCACAGTCTTTCATTTGGAGAAAGGCTAAGAAGTGTGCTCGCTGATGTAGCACACCAAACATTTCCCCTACACGTTCCTGACCTCAGTCCTGGTCTGAGGATTGTCTCTTGAGCCCCCGCCAACAGGACACAGTGAGTAATAGTGGCCAGGCCCAGACAGCTTACATTCTTCCCAAAGGCTTTTCTCTGCTCCGGGATGAAAATCAGAAAAAATGGTGCTCATTCTTCCAATGGTCCCCTCTGGAATGCCCGAGGAAGAATAACCTGTCACAAAGCACTCTGGGAAAGATATAATTCAAGTTACCCATGTATCAGTTTACAATATTCAGAGCTTGAGGCTGGGATGAAATAGGCATGAGGTCATTTTAAAGACTCACAGTCTTCATTGGCTTAAAGCAGGGTGATGATACTGGAAGATGTTTGTCACCTTTCCAGATGTATTGGAAAGTCTAAACTGTCTGAAATAAAATATAAAAACAATTAAAAGTTTGAAGTTTGGCTGTGTTATGAGAGACTGTAATTTGTTTGTTGTCATTATAATGGAAGGTGACAGGTTTTTTGAAAATATTGGTGAAAGTGAGTCATAACTAAATAATGAGATAAAAATGTGGCACCCAAGATGAGATCAGTGTGTAGCTCATTTACAAATTACAGAAGAAAAAAAAACATTGCAAAACTACATGACAGATAGCTAAAGTTTGTTTAAAAGTAAGACTCATGTGCACGGGACAGAGTGGAACGAGTGCTTTATTTATTTTGGTGTAACCACTCCTTAACCATGTGCCCAAACATGGACGTACACACTTTTAGTAATGAGACACTGCTGGAATGTCTGTTGCTTGTTGACTTTATGGCTATATTTCACCATTTGTTTTTTACACCCAGTTTTCTCACAGGAAGTCTCCACATAAACAAGCCCACCATTTTATAATTAGAGAAGACTTTATTTAGACTCTTTAAGTGTTGCAGTCGACATACGCAATTTATCTTTCTGCTGGTCTGGGATCTGTAATAAAAGCATCATAGGCACCATCAGTCACACGCAGATAGGTAATAGACCCTGTTTACTCCGCCCTCTGCACAGCTCCAAATGTGAAATGAAAGCACCCCCCTACACACATGAAGGGGCATCTACAGAGAAAACAGGTGGGAACGTAGCAGATAAAAAGTAGTATAGACAGAGTAAGAAACTAAGCTCAGGCACAAGGGACGGATAGAGGAAGAAATCTAAGCTAGAATGGTTCCTGGAAAGGGCTCACATCATGCCTTGGCCTCTTTTCCCTCAGCAGTCAACACAGCTCTGTTTTCTTGACTTCTCTTTATAGCGCAGCTGCCTTACTGTTCCTATCTCCTATACCTTACCTACCTGTCTTTGCGCTGTCCATTTATCTCTTCCTGCCTAGCTTGCTTCTTTCTTTCTTCTTCTGCTGTGTCCTTCTTTGTCAGCCTGTCTTTTTCTTCCGACTTTCTCTTTCCACCATGACTTCAACAGAAAGGGAAGGCTTTGCAGTCTCAGGGAGATCAATTGCTTCTCTAAACCCTTTCATGGTTTCTTTTCTCAATGGGCCTTCCACTCAACCCCTTTTCCCCAGATAAGGGTGATAAGCCATCAGCAATAATGTGTATGAGTGCAGGTGGGTGTCCAAGCATGCAGCATCTCAAACTCTTTTGAATAGTCTGAGACAAATTCACTCTCCAGCACTCACTTTACCATAAAATAGCAGAAAGGAGGACAGTGGAATTTCTTCAAGCCAGACAAACAGGTCTTATTGACTCTGTAAGGTCTCATGGTCACCATAGGAAGCATGCATTTGAATAGGCTGACTGCAGCTGTAGGCGTTCAGCTTTATCACAAAGTCATTTCTGATGTGCATGGATAATATCAAAATTGTTATCTTTTATTTTTTATTTTTAAGCAAATATGTTAAAACTGTTTTTCCCCAGCTTATTAACTAATACATACATGACTTTAGGACTGAGTACAGATTATTGTATAATCTAATATTTAACTATATATATGAAGTAGAATAATACATTCTGCCATTTTGCTGTACATGATGAGAATATGGTAATTTTGCTCTCATGATTGGCTGTCATGGCATACATAAGAAGCCTAAGTTAAAGTTGAGAGAAAATACCTTTGATGTATTTACATTTACATTTATTCATTTAGCAGATGCTTTTATCCAAAGTGACTTAGCTGAAGCTTCCATTCACCAGTGTTACATTTTTTAGTCATTTTAGCTGACACTTTTTTATTCAAAGCGACCATTCACCAGTGTTACAGCTGAACCACCACTGGAGGAAACGGTGGTTAAGTGTCTTGTCCAAGGACACAACAACAGTATGTGTGTGGGGAGAGCGGGAATCAAACCGCCGACCTTTCGGTTGAAGGACAACCGCTCTACCACTGAGCCACTGCGCACAGGACTTAATTATGTTAGATTTTAGATGTTTTGAAGATTCTCTGTCAGTTTAGTCTTAATTAGGTGGTACTGTAAGTGTAGATGATACAAAGTGTGAGAAAGAGTGTAAATACACAAAGCTGTGATTTGAACTCAGGTCCTGTTTCATTTTGCAGGATCAAGCACAAGGTGAGGCACCTCCCAACATCACCTTAGGCCTTGTTGTTACTAACCTTTTCTTTAAAAAAATACTCATTATTGACACTTAAAAGTGGTGTTACTGTGTTGGTCAACATTTGCTAAAGCACTATGTTGACACCATGAGGTAGGACATACAGTATTCTGGTGTGTCCCAATGCATCCTGAGCAATCAGTTCTGAGGATTAATTTAGTAAATTGAGTGTGTTAACACCTGGCATTGAGGTGTTACTTATAATCTAATCAATCAAGGTGGCATTTGAATATCTAACCAGGTCTATAGACATAGTGCTTGATCAAAGAGTGGTCTGAATAATGACTCAAAGGTACACAACTAAAGATATGACTTCCTTAATTAGAATAATCGGCCTTAAAAGCTTTTTACAGTGGTAATTCTATTGACCTTTTGGGTTTGTGTGCATGTGCTCTCCTGCTTGCATGGATGGCTAAATGGATGTGTCCTCTCACCACTGGTTGTAGCTGCGTGCCTGGCATCATGGCGTTGGCAAGCTGCATCTGCTGGGCCAGCATGGCCATGTTTTTCTGTTGGATTAGATTATTTCTTCCGTTGATTTCCAGCTGCGTCTTTAGATGGGGAGGAGGATGCAGATACTTGCAGTTTTCTCTGGAACATCGGCCCTGTTAAAGTGACAGAAAAGAGAATTATAAACGGCTGAGGTGGATAGAGATATACAGGCATACTACATGCCAAGAAGGAAATTAGAACAGTGTTTTGTGTTTTTTTAATTTTTTTATTTACTGTGGCCTAATGTAAAGAAGTAATGAGCCTTGACCCAAGTTGCTGCCCTCCTATTTGGCAGGAGCTGACCTAACAGTGCTGACATCTGTGCCTGCCACTACACCAAGTTTGCTGTAAAGAAGACTGATCTGTTACGCTTACTCAAGCCCATCTGCAAACTAAGCTAGAACCTGCCTCTTTTTCTTTCTGATCCCACTAACAAATAAACTTAAATCATACATGATAGAAACATCTGCTTCACAGAATTGTTCTTTGTTTCTGTCTAGTTATTTTATATATTATATAACTAGTATGATGAATAACCAACCCATGGGCCATTTCAGAGATACCTTTTGCAGTTGACACATTAAAGATGGAATTTATGACACATTTGCACCAATGTTACCAAGTTATTCTGGCCTCATTTTATCTTATTTTTATTTTTTTATCGATACACCAACTTTACTAGAATATTCAGTGTTGTAAATAGTAAATACATTTGAAACTTTCTAACACCACCTCTTCCATGGAGTTTCTGCTATAGTCCTTCAATGGTCTACTTTCCCAATGAAGTTGCACTTGAAGCAGGATGTTTAACAAAGCCTACTAAATCACAATTGATCTCCTCCCAATTGAGACAAATGAGTTATGTGTCGATTTTTACACAATGAAACAGGTTGTGGAGCTGATGCCAAATCAATAAATGATTGGAGCCTTCTATGAAAATAAATATACAAACATTATGACAGTCCATTGAAAATTCTGCTGGTGTCTATAGACAGAGCAGTATGTGTGTGAATGCTTGATGCTGTGGGAGATTATATTCATCCAGCAGCCAGCAGCCCAAAGGAAGAAGGAGGGGAGGTAATTTACACTCTCATAATGCCTGCTCCACTGAACACTCCCCCAGATAGGTGTAATATCTCCTCCTATTTTCTCTCCCTCTTTCTCCTTCATTCCTTTCCTTTTGTCTCGATCCCCATACTTCCCAAGCCCCATGCTGATATGTGCACTCCTCATCCAGAATACAGAGCAGGAGAAGACGCAGAGGTGCTGCTGTGATCTGTGTAGCTCAACATGTTCATGGATGTGTGCAGAATGCATGAAACAAGGATTTTCTGTTCCTGAAGCTTTGTCCTGTCTTCTCTCTCCCCATCTTTAAACCAAATGCATCCGCTGTTGGATTTTTGGCCCATCTTTTACCATTTACCTTTAAATGAAATCTATTCCAGTGAGTAGAAACAACTGCAGCGACCCTGCAGTACAAACTCCCATGAGGAATTAAAGGTTGACTGTCATGCTGCTGCTTATCTCTGTGAGATTACCTGCTGGCCATTGTGCCCAACTATGAAACCTGCTTTCACAGCCTAACACATGCAGTTTCTTCCTCTCCCACCACGCTCCTCTCATCTCCGTACGGCCCCTTGCTTTGTGTTATCTCTCCATCTCTCTCCATCCTTTATTTCCTAAAGCAGCCTGTTCTGCCTGGCTACAGTGGGGAAGCTACTTTGCATTGGAGAGCGCCAGAGTTCTTCTAGCATTTTCATTGGCTGAGAGCTGCCACTGAGAGCCACAGTATTCCCAGCCCACCCATTGGCCTAAAGGCACATATTAACAGTGCTCCTAGTCTGGCTCATCCCAGTGTGGCGCGGACTATTGATCAGCACTAATTGGTTAATGTCTTTTGATTTTCAGGGCACATTCCCTCTGGGTGAATAGATACTAACATGTCAGCTTCAACTGTGTGTGTCTCATTAAATGTAACAATGCAACCATTAAACAGTCACTTTAAAGACACGTAAATAAGAGCAGAAATGTGTTTGCTGTGGAAAACAGTTGCTTATTTACACATGGAGCAGATAGAGCACAAGCAAACCCATTCATTTAGTGAGTGTTTTCTGGCCACCTGCTTTCAGTACACTCCTGAGGGAAATACCTGACTCGTTGTTTGACTCGTTGTTAAACGCTCCATTATTTATTTCTTTTTTTTCCACCTGCAATTAACTAACTTTGTATATCCATTAATTAAGCCAAGATTAAGCCAATGGGTCTTTAAAACTCTTCTGCCTGGAAAGAAATGTGTCCTACATCTGGAAATGATGGAGGTTGTTGACAATAAATCAACAGAGTTGAGCTGTGGGACTTTACCAATATATCAAACTGACTTGAAATAAAGTTTTGGCAATGCTGAAGGAGAATTTTGAAAATCCTTGGAAGAAAGAAGTATGAAACTTGATTTAAAAATGGCTTTGTTACATATTAGAAAAGAAGGCATTAGTCAATGTTAGTTCACTAAAGTGTCAGGTAGCTTTAGATTTACCTACAATGACTGCTTTAAAGTTAACATAATACCAACATGTATCCAAAGGCACAAAGAAGAGTTTGTGTCTTTGAGAAAAGTTTTGTTTTGTTTTTCACTGAAATGCAGATGACTTTTAAAAAGAATGTAAATCAGAATGATAGCTTATTGAGAATGTACCCAGTGCATTTTATCTGTTACATTCAGAAAGGTCAGAACCTTCACATGCCTCTGTGATATGAGCCATTGCCATATTATCAGCAGCAGTTGTGTTGTTGTTTCCTCTATTCAGCCCCATATGAACCTGTCATTCCTGCAGATCATTGTTGTGTCCTGGCTTCTCTCCTTTAATACACTTTTGATTTGGCCCTTATTTTTTCATGAGTTGAATTATGAGCTCATGGAGGCAAAAACAAAAGTATTGCATTATACTTTGTTCAGTATATTTTTCCCTGCTGTCCAAACAGTTTATTAGCAGGGCTGTCTGATCTAAAGCAGAGCTCCTTGTGTCTTCACCTGTCTGCCTGTTGGCCACTGAGACATTAATATGCACAGACAACAGGTGATGACTGAAAACTCACATCTGTCTTTCACATCGTCTCCTGATTGCTCTGTCTGACTTGTTGTTCCTTGTTGTTTAGATCAATCTGTTTCACATTCAAGCAACAAAAAAGTTAGTGTTCCAAATGTGAGTAAATTCTAATATTTAATTTTTTAACACCAAATTAAAAGCAAGTGAAACCTGCTGTCAGTGCCTGACTGTTATATACCTGTGTGATTGTGAAGATCAGCATGCCAGATTAAGGAGCTAAGCTAAGCTAAGAAGACCAAGTATATAGACAATTGACATGTCTTTATCAGAGGCTGCTGAATAACATTTGCTTTGGAGAAAGGACAAGAGAAAGAACTCTATTGAGGTGTAAGATGTCTTCTTCACTTGCTTTTTTAACCAGTGTTAAGTTTCTATCTGTTATTTAAAATCCAGCTGTTTCCCTTTCATTTAGTGACCACAAAAAGCTTTTCATTACTTTGTGACTGCAGATATTTTCATTGTGTGCTGTGTTCTTTGTCTGTTTTCCTTTTCTTGACATGTCTTCATTAAGTGCTTGATCCTGATAGAATGGAGAGGTTCATATGCTTTTGTTTTTCCCTCCATCAGCAGAGCTAATGTGATGGAGACATAGTACTTACAATTGATCTCAGCACCACTTTTAATAGATTTTGTTCTTATCTCAGATTAAAACTAAACATACAGTAAGTGAGTTATTATATAGTGATGACATTGGACTGGTGTCTTGTGGTTGGCACAGCACGCCTTTCATGGCATTTCCACTGTTAAAAGGGTATAGAGGATTCAATAAATGTGTTGTACCGTACCGCTCTGGTCACCCCTTCACTGTGGTTCCAACAGTCCGGTGTGCTAATAAAAGGTGGAGCTAAACTCTGCATGAGAAGAACTTGTGAAGAGCTTTAAGAGAAATCTGAGAAAACTGACAACTGATACCCAACACACACTACAGTAAAAACACAGGCCTTTTCCAGGGTTAGGGATTCCAAACCGTGCCAAGACGGACCTACCCAGTACCACAGCTGCCTGTGGAAATGCTGCTTTAGGTAACTATTACTCACTTGTGTGTTGTGTGAGCCTTTGTGTATTTTAACAGTTGCATTTATCTTTGTTGGCTTTGTTACTTGGTGAGAATTCCACTCACGGACTCACACCTTCGTCAAAATAAAAGATGAAAAATGTAGAAAGCAAGTGAGGGAGTGTTGGACAGATGTGGAATGTGCCTTTGCTATTAATATTAATCAAAGCAGTCTGCGCATGCTATTTGAGCGGTGTCTTTGCTGGCAGATATCGTCATCTTCCAGGGGCTGAATGGTGTGCATTGCTTTCAACAAGATCCTTGTACGTGCTGTTCACTTCTGTAATCACGCATTGATTTGAAATAATCTTTTAATCTAGCTGTCCAGAATGATTAATTTCAACTTAACGACGTGTAATCTTTCCACTCTCTCCTCTTTTACTGCCCTTGGCTCCTGACAGTGTGGCCGCTGCACTGTGAACACCGTGAGCAGTGTGGCAACTGTAGCGCTCATGTCTGGACGGCCGCCATGCCGAACCCCTGTGCATTATTAATTCTCTTCCAATGATGCCGCCTCTCCCTCCTGTTCCCAAAGACAACCATCAGTCAGGAAAGCGCAGTGAGCACAAGAGCTGTGAGGAGAATTAACAAGTATAGACGCGTTTGTGCCTTTTCACTAAAGGTTCTTGCTGGCAAGCATGTGTCAAACAAGTTATGACATCATTCAAAGCACAATGAATGGTCTGTCTTTGGACTGAGAGCGCTGCCAGGCAGACCAATAACAAACACATATAACACATTTGTTTAACATCTGTATTAAGCAGTGCACTCCAGCTGCAAAGCACTGGCCAAACAGGAGGCAAAATGTGGACAAGATTGTAGAATGTATCATTGAATGTAGAATAATCCCTAATACGGCTTGACTATATAAGACCAATTAAGGCCGTCCAATCATCTATCAAATCTAGAACACCGCTGGTGCGTTGGTATAATAGCCTGGATCACTTAATGACCTTAAAATCTCATTTGTGTGTGTGCACAGAGATAAGCTGTAGAGACAAAGACAGAGATAGATTTGTGGACAGAAGAATCAGCTAAAGATAGTCAGAGGTGACACAACAGGAGCAGTTCCAGCTAGTTTGGAATAAAACACCCAATAAAGTCATAGAAAAACACTGCTCAGGACAGTAAACCGGCCCTACGTCATGGAAAGCTTTTAGCCACAGTGCTCAATTAGACAGAACGCCAATTACTGCCCCCCCCCGAAAACACTACTTAGGCAGGCAATGCTTCAAATGTTTTGGGTACATGTACATAATCGTTAACACGGGAAGCTAATGATGAGGCAAAATCATTGGCCATCATGGCTAATGACAGCACTCCACCAATGTCAAAAACAACTGTTCTCCTTTTGGCATAGTCCATTGTATTTGTACATCCTCAGGCTTTTTGTGTAAAACTGACGACTAGGGCTAAAGTGTTCCAGTATTACCTACAGCTACACATTGCCTTGGTAACAACATTACTAAATGGAACTGGCAGACTAGTAAAATATTTTAACACTTTCTCATTTAAGGTTAGCTCTGAAGAGTGGATTCTGCTTTAGCATGGTGATTACATATTAGGGTTGAGGCCTTACACAGCATACAACATTGCACAGAAATTCTGTTTCTTTGACTCCTGAGCAGAAGGGCAAATGTTCAAATCCCCACTTAGCTGTCTGTTTATTAGGTTTCTTCAGCAGTTCTGGTTTCCTGCAGATTAGAGCCTGCAGTCTTCTCGTGGGCATAAAAGTCTCTCTATTTCATGTCACCTCCTGTGTCTTTTTATTCAGAGGTGCATAGTCCACTCTTAGCTCTGAGCAATTTCTGACATTGCATTTATAGGCAATAAGTGCCTCAGGGTGCCATCACCTTATGAAGAAACAGCGATTCTGCAACAGCAGCAACTCAAATCAAGAGTGTATCCTGTTCAGTTTATTAGTTTTCAGATGGCTATTACATAATATATGCTAACAATCTATTGCTAAAATGTTATTGTATATTATTTAAGGTTAAAACCACACATTATGCTTTGATACGCTACAAATGTTGCCTCTCTGACACACTGCAGCTAAGCAGAAGTCAAATTTATGTTTAGTATACTTTGGTAATAACATGCAGACTTCACGTTTAAGAATAATGAAAAAAAAAAAAAATTGCGAATATGAATGAAAATGAATAGAGGCAAGCTGAAGGTGAAAATATGTTGGTTCTCTCTCTCGAGGTTGCAGTATAGGTGGAGAGCACTGTCAGAAATCCAGTGGGAACAGCAGTGTAGAACGGCGCAAGGCAAAGTCTCTAATTAGCTTTGTTCTTATTAGGTCTACAACATTATCTTCCCTCAGACAGACAAACACACATTTCCCAACACTCACATAGACAGATAGCAATGTGGGGAGAGAGAGGCCACCCCAGGGCTCCTGAGATCTGGCCCGTCTTTTTTATTTCTCTTTCAATTAACCCTCTTCCTGCTGTATCTGTTCATCGCTTCTTCTCTGTATTCCTCTCTTCTTCAAATTAAGCCCCAAAAGTGTGTCCTATTCACAATCCCCAGTCTAATTCAGTTTTATCTCCCATTCAGAGTGGCAGGGAGGCAGCCCCATTAAAACTCTAATGGAAGACCGTTGAACAGGCAGGTTTTTAGGCCTAATTTCACACCCATCATTTTTGCAAATACTGTATAACAGCCTCACTGACAGCTAGGAACAGACCTTATTTTTTACCTATATTTTTCATACTCCTTCACTTTCCTTAGACTACATAGTCCTTAAACGTTTATCAGGTGTTAAATTTGTCATTAAGAGAGGCACAAGTCATAGATGGAGTTGTCCTTGTGAAGAAACAAAAGATGCTTACTGTCAGAGACCAGCAGCTGTGACTGGTTTGTGCTCTAATCTTTAGCAGCTCCCTAAGTGGAAGCAAAAGACACTGTTGGCAACAGGCTGTGTGCTGTGAAAACCGCATGAGTGGACACGTACGAAAAATCGAGACACAGTGGCGTGAGAGTTTTAAAACAAAGCTATTAACCTGTAAGGGATTTTCAATTTCAGTGAAAGTTGTCTCCTCTGCATTCCTGTTTGAACTGACTCTGGTTCAGTTGCGTGTCTGGAATAGGCTCCTCTGTTCTATTTCTGATGAGTCATGGGGTACGTGGCACCTAATCTCAAAACCACCACGCCCTGAAGCATCCAGCCTCTGCACATGGGTGTGTTTACTGCTCCGTACTTGTCCGTATTCTCCTTCAGCACTGGCTGCGATTGCTGGTGTCATGCCTCGAGGTTCAAGCAGATAAGAGAGGATTAGCATTCATTACTCCATAAAGTGATGATACCCACCACAAAACGCGCACATGCACAATGATGTAGAGACATGCTCAAGGCACAGAGCAGAATATCTTTTAGAATAAATGCAAAAATGTAATCAAATAGAATTATGGTCATTCTTTGTATTCTTTAAAAAAACCTAACAACAGCCTTTTCTCTCAAAACTCAAGTGGAGAGTGGATTTTTTTTAAAACAATGCTTCACAGTGGTGTCATGTGAAATGTGAAAAAAGTCTTCAGTAAAAAGATTGTGTTGGAGCCAGTCCCAGCCTCCTACTGGCTGCTGGGAAATCACAGTGAAAATGCAAATACTGTTTTTATAATACAACTCTGTTTAACCCTCAGATTTGATCAGTGCACCTTTGAAACATGCAAGATTTTATGCACCTTTTTGGGGGCGTATCAAAAAAGAAGACACAGGTGCATTCACTTTACGATTTACCTTAGAGATTAAAGGGGCACTTGGCTAAGAAAAGATATAAGAAAAAGATATTTTAAAGATCAAATATGTTCAGTGTCATGACTAAAGAATGAGAATCATAGAAGAAAAGATCATTGTTTTGAGCACCAAAGCATTACCATGATGTAAATATTGTGACCCCTAAAAAACCGTTGGGCTCGGGCTGTATGTGAAGTAGAAGAGGTAGATGTAGGTGTATTTTCCCTTCTTGATTGGCTAAAGACTGCACTGCAAAAGATAATCCCTCTTAGCTAAACAAAACAGAAAATACAGATCGCAAGAAGGTTAAAGAAAATGTCACCTCCTTATTGTTCTACAAAGACAGAAGAGTGGAAAACATATTGTAATATACTGAATACATTACCAACAAGAGTTCTGAATGCGTGTGAAAAAGACAAACCCAATTTTCAGTTAAATATGTTTGAATTAGTTTGTTTGATATTTTCAGGGAAATGTCTCACACACACAAAAGTCCAAGGGTAAAACAGCAGACACCAATGTCAGCAAGCACAGGTTAAACTGTAAGTGAAACAAAGATAGAGACGGTGACTGAGACAGACTCATTTATGGCATCAGGATGTGTTTTGTTAGTGAGATACGTCACAGGGAAAACTATTACATGCTCATCTTAATTCAATTTGCACACTTGGAGAGACACACACTGCGTGACAGTGCAGAGCGCCCCTCCCCACGTTCACGCTGCACCTTCCGGCTGCACACTCATCCACATCGATCCACAGTGATCAAAGTCGGGCTTGTACCACTTCAGCAAAGTGCAGGGGAACGCTGCACACAGTCATCACCTCCACTAAGCCTCTACACAACAAACCCTGTGTCTGGAAGTGCAAGACACAGGAGTAAGAATCTAAAGTTGCTCTCTTCCATTCATATTTGTGCTGTGCAGTTAAGTCTAGTCTTTACATATCACCAGTGGAAGCTGCTGTGGAGAGACAGCACGATGACAGACAGCATGTTGACAGTGGACCCAACACAACACAGCTGCTCCCTCGCTCTCTGACGGCTGACTCTGATAGGGCTGTAATCCAGTAAAAGTCTTTTGAAGAATCACAATGTCCGACAGCGAGCCCTGCAACATGCACCATAACAATAAAGGGATATTACAGGCATTCTTCAACCTCGCCATTCACTTTGTTCCCCTCTATTATTACTTTCCCTCTCTATCCAGTCACCATCTAGCCTCTGTTTCTATCTGTCCATCACTGCCTGAGCTTGATGACATCACACCGTGTGATGTCTAGGCACCCATTCATCCCTTTTTGACTCCTTTTCACAGCTACGCAATCTAGCAAAGCTCTTTACTTCTGGATGTAATATGCTTGTTGAAACCGCCCTCTGATCTGTATCTTTTTGCAGGTAGCACCTCTCCGCCTCATATTTAATGATGCAATTGAGATCCAAGAAAATTGTCTTCTTGGGGTCGTTTTGTAGCTCTCTCTGAGTTTTTGCTTGTGTGACATGCTTGTTTCATGGTGGGAAGAAGAAAATGAAATGTAGAAGCTGGAAAAGTGATTCTGTAGAATAAAAGAAGAAGCCACACTGAATGCAGTGAAAAACATCCGCTCCATAATGGTTATGAAGGATCAATATTACATGGAGACAAAGTGCTTCTAAACAGTGTGGTTTTTGTTAATTAGCGCTTCTCTAATGATCTCTTTCTACCCTGCCCTTCTACTCTTGCACTTTACTGCTGGCGTCAATTTGAACATGTGCTTTCCGGAGTTTCATTTCTGCGTGTTCAGTCCTCAGTGTTGACGCTGTCCTCCGATCCAGACCCACATCTCTTAACAGAAAACAAAGCCAAAGGTGAGGTGTCTGACTTCTTTTCATAAGCCTGACAAATATCCTGCTCCTGGGTTTTGTGGCTGATGGATCTCTGGGATGAGATTTAATGAAGCTCTCATCTAACTTTGATTATTTTCTAATTAAAGGAGTGAATGATGGGGGCAATGAGTAAATTTATGAATACGTGTTTGTAACTGCAGGGGAAATGAAACAACAAATACAGCCACAGACCAAGTCATACGCAGTCGAGGCTTGTTTTACCGCACAATCCCTCGGGAATGGCGTTCATTTGCCAACTGCATTTTGGGCACAAACTAATTACAAATCAAACATAATATGATTCAAATGAAATTAGTTTTCTCTTGTTAAATATTTATATACCAGGTAGTACAATATTTGAGTTTGACTGGCGGAAATAATCAAATTCCAGCAACAGTAACTTCATTGTATCTAAAATGAAAAGTAATGTTGAAAAGTGTATATCTATACACATCCGACATTGCTCTTATTCTTTGTACCATATAGCAACAGTGTTCTACAACCTCAGTAATATATAGTGTGTACAGCTAATTGAGAGTATCGTTAGAAAACTTTAGAAACCACAAGAATGGCACAGTGTTTGCATGTTCTCCCCGTGCTTGGGTGGGTTTTCTCCGGGTACTACGGTTTCCCCCACCAACATCAAACACATGCTGTGAACCCCCTGATGGTGGCTGCTGACAATGAATTGGCAATTGACATGGTGATAATAATAAAACAAATAAAAAAACATGAAGTTCTTGTCTTCTTGTCTTCAAACACAAACATATCCATTACAACTTATTGAAATCCATGTAGAAAAACCCCACAAACAATGTGGTAACCACATTTGGCCTGACAGCCAGTAGGATCCATCCCAAGTAAAAATGCTTTTCATTTCAATTGGACCTTTCATACTGTTCCATTTTAATCTCATTGTCCCATTACGTCATGATTTGATAGCTATTGGGCTGGGGCTCCCTTGACAGTGCATGCATACCTAATGGATTCAGAGCTAGACTCCTCCAGTGTCCAACTTCTTGCCGGTTGCCGCCTGCAATACCGTTAACCAGGCACTAAAGCCACTCTGACTTGATTACACAGCCAACCTGAAGTGAATACTTATGATTTCACAGGACTCCTCTCAGATGAGAATGTGTGTGTGTGCAATTCAGTTTGAGGTAAAGTTTTGGTGTTTGTGTATTCCAGGTTGAAAGTGGAGGGTTATTCTTTAAAAGTAAGTGCCCAAACTTCTGAGATCAGATGAAGATGGGAGGGTCAGTGACAGATAGCGGGTAAGGGGAGCTGGAGAAAAAAGGCAAGAAAGAGTTACGGTGCTGCCAAATGACAAAAGTAGGAGAAGAAGTTGGCAGACAAGTGGCTGCCCTGAAGTGAATTAATGTTCAATGCTCACGCTCTCCGTCTAGCTTTCCCCTCTTCCATTTTCTCCCTGCACCGTACTTGTCTGCAGTCTCATTTAAATGTTTGCTTTACTGCATTCCTCTCAAAGACTTACAAATCTAAAAGCACTGAGAGCAGGTAGAAGTGAGAAGAGGTGATGAGTGGAGAGAGTTTGTTTTGCAGTGGACCAGACAGTTTACCAGCAATGAATGAGGCCATAACTGATTAGATATTCCACACACAATGGCAGTGGCAGAAGGAGCAGCAATAGCAATGGGACATCACGACGCAGTGGGCGAGATGCAGATATTACCTTCAGACTGGCAAACATTCAAGCCCCTCTTGCCTCAAACAAAAGCAAACACACTCATATGTAATATTCTTCTCCCAGCTGGGAACTGGAACTAATATAAATGTTTAATGTGAGTAATTAGACTGCAAAGGTATAAAATGAAGGTGGAAAGAGAGGCATTTTGCTTTTTCTGATTGCCCTTGTATGTGTTTTGGCTCTGATGTTGTTGTATCACGTCTCCATGCTGACGCAGCATGTTTAAAGATGGATATGTGTGTGTGTTTGTGAGTGTGCGTGCGTGCGTGCTCATGCTGAGGCAGCGTATCCACAGATGGATGTAGAAATTGTGGCCCCTCTCAGGACAGAAAGGAGACATTTAGAGGAGACATTTCAAGGGACGAGTTGCCAGTGAAAAGAGCCAGACAAAGTTAATAGCTGCTGGCTGCGCGGTAGTACTCCACACCGATGTGCAAATAAATGCTTCTTTTCATAATGTTTGTAGGCTACGCTATTTGAGAAATCAGATACTGTGTATCCTGTTTAGTTAGGCCCAAAATATAGGCGTAAAAATGGATTTGCACAACACATAAGATAATAGAGGGTTACAAAAACTTGCCTTACATTTTGTTTGTGTCTTCTTTTTTAAAAGAAAATTCTAGTTTGTCATTGTTTCTTTGTGGGAGAAAACCTATGCAAAAAACACAATAGCCAGACTGAGCTGTTTTTTGAAATTGACACTTTAATATAAAGTGTTGACTCTTTTGCAAGTAGGAATAGTATTTCCTGATTATGTGATAGAAAGCTATTTACAGAAAGAAAGCTCAAACTCAGTGTGTGTGAAATGGAAATAAAAATGTCTGGTGTGACTGGGAGAGTAAAAAAGAGGCCAGGAAGGAGGAGTAGAGACAGATTAACAGAGGTAATGAGAGGAGAGGATGAGTGCGTAGAGCATGACAGTAGAATACAGATACAGAGGAGATTAACACTGTTGGAGTAGGTTTCCCTTTCAAAGAGTTCTTCTCCAGCGCTGCATCCCTCTGCGAGTGGCGCACTGACACACACACTTCTACTGAGCTCTCATCACAAAACATATTCCCTTGCTTTATCCCCTTTTCTCCACATTTTATATAAATCTTTTTCAAGTTTTTTTTCTTATATTTTTATTCAGACACCACAAAGAATAATCCAGGCCAACCACAACTGCACTATTCTTTTCTGTAGAACTGGAACGTCTTCAAGGAATCATATTAAATAATAAAAAAGAAGAAAAACATTATTCAGTGTCAGGTCATATGTTTGCCAAATACTGTTTAAAATTTGTCACAAACTCTCAAAAAATATATTAAAGCAACAATCTACCAATTCACAAAACAATCACTAATTACTGTATTTAGTTGAATAAAAGACAAACATCCCCATTTTAGCTTTTTTATACCTTAGACTTCTAGGAATTCAGCAAAGCAAAGTGCAAGTGTGCTTTGTACATTACGTATAAGGAATAGTCCTAGCTTCAACAAATACTGTACACAGCATGCCTGTGAAGGTTCTCAGTCATCCAGCTCATCTTAAAGAAAAGGTTGAAGCAAAAGCATCTGGACAGTTTTCCAGGTGTTTAGAATTAATAAGCTAAAAAACATCACCTTGGGCTATAGGTTCTGTTGCACTCAAAACAGTTTTATAATTATAGACCAGTTTAGAAATAACTTGGCACAACATTTTGTACTGTCTCAACCATCGCTGTGCTTTGCCCTCATTTCTATCCACGAACATATTGAAATTTTCAGTTTGTGTTGTGTTATTTGTTCAGGAAGGAGTGATGTTAAAAATTAGCCTAACTCAGCAAAATTGTTTAATCTGTGGAAACACAAATAGTCTCGGTTTATATCTCATACATGACCAAAACGTAGCGACATAAAAACCGAAAACAGTCTTTTTTTGTTAACTTTTAAAATGCCACTAATTAGAGAGTAAAATAAACATCTTTTATTAAACCGCACTGTCGAAAATTTGACAACAAATGATTTAAAACACTTGTCTGAGAGAATGACATTGACACTGTTAAAATCCTTTTTGCCTCTTGACATTGAGTTAACCATGTTTCATTGACTAAAATAACTCCAGATTTGCTTTCTGTCTGATAAAAAAAAACTCAAGCTGCTACTAGCAACAAGCTTCCAAAATCTCTAGCAATAAAAGTAACACTCTACCCTCTCAAAGTCATCATAGCTAAATGACTAAATTGGTTGTTTGGTTTCTGGATTCTTCAAACTTCTTGACTGGAAATGAGTCACATCCAAGTTTATCACATCCAAGCTTGGTATGCATTTTTAGCAATGGGAAATATGTATCTTCAGCCGTTTACTTTGGAAGGCTGCTTATCTTAAATGTTACTTAGATTTGTGTGTAACACCAACCACCTTTCCCACTGACTCACTGCATCCACTCCTATCCCATCACTGGAACTTTACACTACATGTGCAGCTGAAAAGAATCAAACATCAAAAATGGAATCGAATAGTATATAGAAAGTAATACATCAACATACAGAGCAATCTACTGTATGAGAGACACAGACGATATGCGATGAATACAAAAATGATGAAAAATGGTGCCCATGTCATTTCATTTCGCCTTCCCATTTCAAAAGGAATGAAGGGCAGCTTGTATGACAAATTGTTCAAGAGGAGGGGAACCACATGTGCCACATCCATCCCTTTCTTTTTCTCTCCACATCCACCTTTGTGTCCTCTCCGACACCCTTGCCCTTCTACCCGTGCCTGGCTGTGTGTTATGAATTCATCTGCAGATAAAACAGATCTATCATTCTGTCATGGAAGCAGGGAAGGGAGGTAGACTGTGGAATGCTCTGGCACCAAGAGCAGGGAAGGGCCCAAAGCAGAGTGCTATGCTTCTTTGCACATTCCCTGCAGCTCCCAAGCAGCTTACTCTGTTTTCATGACCCATGCGATGTCCAAGCGCTGCCCGCCATTCTTCTCTCACCTGTACCTGCCTAAGCCAAAGCCAAGGACTCCCTGCAGTTACAAACCAAGTAGAGCTGAGGCTTGGACGGGCTTGACTGACTTCAAGCCGCGCTCTCTCTCGTTACACTGAATAACACCCGGCCTGCCAATCAGATAGGAGACAAATTACAAAACATGTGCACAACACCAGACAGAAAACTCAAAGGCCCAGCTAGTGTCACCCAGAGCCAAAACCCCCAGATTGACTGAACCGATATTCCTGTATCCAACACATTCCAGCCTCTGGAACAATAAAACAGTAGGCTCAAATGATGCTCTAAAGTTTGCGCAATGTGTTAGAGGATATTCTAAATCCTCCTCTGTACACGCACTGCATGGTTGGTCATATACTGTAACAAACAGAAACATATCGTTGGTTACCTTTACCAGAGGTGTCAACTTTAGTGTATACTTTAAACTCAAACATAATCCACTATGTTCCTTCCTCCTTTATGCAGGCTCTTGTCTAATTGTCTCTGTTAAAGCCATCCTGCGTAACCTGCAGCCAGCAGAGGGCGCAGATCCCTTTCTGTGCAACCCATTGATAGCGGTCTCCATCTTCATTTACCAGTAGAGACGTTTAAGAATGCAAGTTTGGAAGGAAAAAAACATGTCTTCTGAAACAGTAGGGTCATTTCAGTGTATTTTGTGCAAACTAGACTTTGCTAGAGTCCAGTGTATTTTTTTTTGTAAGGTGTGGATGAGCAGGACACTCACTAATCTCGCGATATGCCACTGTCCCGGCGGCAGGAAAGTGGGTGCTGTGTCAGTGAGATGATTGTACCAAATTAATGTCTAAGAACCACCAAAATGATTTGGAGAATAGACTAAAAGTTATGTAGGGTGCAAGTGGCCACAATAAGTCTGCAAAGCTGAAGAGGAACAAACTAAGTCTAAAACTACATCCTATTTTTATATGTACACATCATTTATTGCCTGGTTAGCTGCTGGATCTCCTTTTTTCTGTTGGTCATGACGCAGCGTGTCACAGTTTGCAGAGGTATTAAACTTTGCCAACCATCACGATCACTGGGCTGTGGTCTGTGCTTTGCTCAGTGTAAGCCTCTGAAAATGATTGATTTTACAGTATTGCAATGCCATGGCCAGGTTGTGTGTAAAAGCCTGTTATGGCTTTATCGAGTGTTCCGAGATCGTCCTTGACTGGAAGAATGTGAAATATTTTCATTAAATATAGGTTTGTCTAAGTTGTAGTTATTATATAAGGTATTGTTAGTCAGCTGATGCAAACAGTAAGTTCTGTAACAATTTTATTTTTATGTTTTTAACAAAAAAATATTGCCACTATAATTAATTTTTTTGTTTTTTTTGTTTAGCCTTTCCATTCGGTTTTCTTGTCTTCCCCACTGTTCTTCCCGTTTGACTCTTATAAAGTGAGGAGCTGCATAGTGAGGGTGTGTTGTCTCAATGCCAGTGCAAAAATAGACAGTAAATTACAGAGCCTTCTGAGAACACCCCACTGTGCCACATGACCTCAAAATAACACATGCAGACATACAGTATATAAAGCCTCCAACACAAATGTAAGATCTGCACTGTGCCCTACTTTTTGAGTTCTCAGCCTGTTGATGTAGCGATCACACAGAAAGTTTGGGCATGCCTTTGCTCAAATTCTGTCCCAGTGAAGGAAAAAATGACAGATGCTAATGTAATTTAAAATTCATCTCAGCTTACCCAAGCACACTTACACCAATAACCTCAAAAGTATTCATGCAGATATGTTTTCGTCTGCTTGCCATGGCTTCTAGTTACTTTTAGATATAACTAAACTGCAAACCTGTAGTATGAACATCAGCTATTCCACCTCGCCATGCAAACAGTGAAGCCCCATCACCTGAAAGTGAGACCTGTATCATCCCAGGACAATGCCTGTCAATGCTGCATGTTGTGAGAAAAGAAGACATGGCAGTGATGAATGAAAGCCACAGGTGTTTGTCATGCTCACCTTGAGTGAGTCAAAACAAGCAATGACTCTGCCGTTTTCCACTTGACAGCTCTTGGCAGGGTGGGCAAACTTGCACTCGCTGTCCGGCCGCGAACACGTCCCTCTCTGGAATTCCCGGCAAACCTCCAATGTCAGCCACTTTGTATCCCGGATGGGTGTCACATTCACCGCCATTTTGTAGCAGGCAGAGGGAGTTGATTAGGAGTAAGAGATTTCCGGCGAATTCTGTGTACGCCTGTATGTTTCTAAAGAGACTGGGACAAGTGAGACAGGATAAGGAAATGACATGGGCTGGTTTTAAGAGGTTTTGTCCCTGGTGCGTGATTCTGTGCTAAAGCCAGTTAGGCCCGGGGCTCCTCTACCACTTGCGGCCCATGCTAGGAGTTTGTCTGTAGCTGTAATACAAGTTCTTCAATGGCGTCACCCAGGGCCTGGGCAAGTGACGGCCACAGCGTTTCTCTTTGTAAGCTTTTTTTTCTTGCTCTCAAATACACACACACAGAGTTCCTCTACAGCCTCAGCTCAACTATCAGATGAGATGAATGACAGAAGCTGTTATTGATTACACTGGCCCATGATGAAAAGATGCAAGGCTGGAGAAAAGAAGGTCAGGAAGGCCGGACAGTAAAGAGAAGCTCTTCCTCTCACAGGAGCTGATAAAAGCCTTTAGTATCAGGCTGTGTGCTGAAGGGAAGAGGTGGGTTTCCACAGAGGAGGGCCGAGGGGCATGGATGGAGAAAGCGATGGCTGTCAGACAGATCAGGAGAAAGCTGTCTCAGTGTTTGGAGCTGGCAGTCTCGGCCCTCCTGGTTTGGCTTGCGATTGGGGCAGACGAGCAGGCACAGATGAAGGGGCGGCTTCAGGCAGGCCACACAGCCGCAGAGGTCAGCGAAAGAAGGCACTTCTCTCTGAGGAAAAGGAGGGAACAGTGTCAGTAGAGCACACACCAAAGTACACATTTGAATTTGTAGACAAAGCTTCATCAGAAAGTCCCTGAAAACCTCCTCCCCCACAGTGGCCCTCAAACAGACTGCCAGGCTCTCAGCTGGAAAATCAAATCAAACACAATATCGCTAACAGTAAAGCTCTCAGCCATAGACAATATATTTAAAAAGAAGACGTGAGGAAAAGAAAGGAAGAGAAAAAAAGCCTCATCTTTGATTGTTACATTAATCATAAAATACAACTTCTAAGACTACAAATTACATTTTATCATATTTTTTTAAAAAATAGTACTTTTGATAAAAGTCAGTTCATATGAGATATACAGACAATTTTCCTTTTTAGGAAGATTGGGGGTAGGGAGCAACTCCAGAAACAGTCTGTGCCAGTTCCAAGCCCGGGTAAAAGGCTTTCTGCTTTACAGAACTAACTCACTGAAATGAAGCCTTTTCCAAAACTCCAAAAGAGTAAAACAGTTGTATTTTTAATAAATGTCATGCTGTATTTATCCAATGACAAAACATAAATATTTCTGAGATCTAAAGCCTTAATGAGCAAGTGTTTTGGAGTATTGATTAGCGAACTGTCAACCCCAGTGAGATGGTAAATGGCCGATCAGTTTGCTGTTAGGCTTTTGTGCAGTTGGCAGGTGGCCAGGTTAGACAAGACACACAGATTAGACGATCGCTCAATCAGTGGCTCAGAGAGAGGTGGAGATGCTCAGTTCCCGTCAAACCACCCCCATGTCTGTGTGTGCATAAAGATTTAATACAAAAAAATACAATAATTAAGATGGTTTTGCAGTTTTGCATAATATAAAATCTAAATGTTCTTACTAAGGTCTAAAAGCAGGTCGTCCATGGAAGACATCCGCCACAAAAAAAGAGGGTGAGGCACCAAAGAAAATAACATGGTAAAAATAGTCCCCTGGTCAAACATTGATTGCTTATGTCATGCTCTTGCCTTTTATTTGGGCTAGGCACATCTGTGGTGGACTACTTTTACACATCCAAGATGATATTCTTGGATGTGTGTCTGTAAACATATGTGTGGACCACAGCGAGAGGCCAGGGCAGCCTTGTTTCTAAGGCTCCGGTAAAAAGAGAGGCTACAGGAAGGTCGCCCATTTCAGGTGCATAGTATAATCTGACAAAATGATTTCTGTGGATTTATTATTTTTAGCACTGATGTACTACTTTAGCCACACCAAATTGTTTTAGTAGAGTAGTTAGTATAACAGAATATCTTTAAAATTATTTTTTAAATACTTGCTCATATTTAATCAGATTTAAAGCATCCAAAAAGACAAAAATGTATCTAGAATCTGTATGGAGATGGAGAACATTGTTGTTGTACTAAATTGTGCAGCAAACAATAAAAGGAATGGCCTTCATTAATACAACTGTAGATCACTGAATAAACATTCACTACAAGCAAAGTGAAGGGAGTTTGTTTGAATAAAACTTATAGCTGAAACTATTTGTACAAAACAATTTCTGTTGAAAGCATAAAACCTGCTTTGCCTAAATTGTCCAGGCAAAGAATAAATAATGTCAATTCCAGCACAAATTAAAAAAGAAGGATCATAAAATATACTTGTGTGCAACTATATAAAAAAATCCTAAGACCATTGACAGGCAACTTATTAACAAAGAAACACTGGTTTGAACAGACTTGATATGAACAATATGTTAAGAAAGTGGCTTATTCTTTTGTAATACATACTACTAAAATGGAAAAAGGAGTGAAGGCACCTCATTGGGCAAGGTTTACAATAGAGAATTAAAACTAGGAACTGAAAAAACGTGAGAACTAACCCTGCATTGAAGAAATATATAAATAAAAGAGTCATCAATAAGCATCTTAGCATGTGTGAATAATGTATGTGGCCATTTCCCGTTGCCAGAGGCAGAGGATATTATTACACCATCAGATCAACTAGCCAAGGTAATAAGTTGGAGAAAAGAGGGGTTGGGATATTATGAGCCCCCCAAATCTTTAAGATTCACACATACACACTCCACTCAAACACACTCCCCACAAAGAACAGAATCATAGTTAAATATTCTCTCAGTCTGTAGTAGCTGCAGCTGTTCACACAGAGCAGTGTAAGCAGAGTTTATGTAACTCCTCGTTTAAAATAAGCCACATGAGCAAGTGTTAATGTGTCTGCTAAAACAGTTGTGCTTTGTTTGGAATCTGGATTAGCTCATGCTTAGAAGAACCTTTCAGGCTCTAGAAAAAAAAAAATCATCTATACAATAACATATCAACTTACTCACAGTACACAAAGACACAGCAAAAACAGTTCAAACAACTTGGAAGTACTAAACATAATGCTCCTTCCTGTTTTTAGTCTGTCTATGTTCATTTTGTTGATCTATTAGGAAGAAGAAAAGCTATTTTCCATTGAAGTGAACCAAATATTGATGACAATGACAAAAATGAATTGCATAGCCCAGCTTTCTATTGCAACTAATACGACATTCTTAACAATGCTTAGATTAATGCAATACAAAATTGGTCTAATATCTAAAAGGCTGGCACAAGCTAATTTCACAGTTTGAGAGCAACAGAACTAAAGTCATTTGTGAAAAATTGGGAAAGTACATTGATCAGGAGCAAAGTAATTTATATTCAATGACTTCCAGAAAGAAATAAGGTTAAGAAAGCCTGTTCATTCTTTGACTTTTGGTTGAAGTGCAATAACCCCAAAAAGTTAAATTCCCAAAGAGAGTCAATCAAACAACTATTAACATGCTCGCTCCAATCAGAAAATCCTGTGTTTGAGGCCATTAGTTAATGTTTTAGACATTATTCTTCTACAAAGGCACTGTTCCTTGAGAGGTTCAAGAAGTTAGTAACAAGTTTGTTGTACCTCTTAGTAACAGGTCAAAGATTACAGTATAAGTGATGCACCTTTAGAGAAACGAAAGAGAAGACACAGGGAGGTATGAAGAGAGGGGAAATTCTGTAATAGAAGAGGTTAAAGGGCGCTGACTGCAGCAGCAAAAAACAGATGCCGGATGCCTCATATTACACTGCATCAATGGCTGACCAGGATATCAGCTATATATGACCTGGGCTGCCCTTTCTACTGACAGGAGCACAGAGAGGGGAGACTGTGAAATACAAATACAGCAGAGGGGGAGTGACAAAAAAGAGGAAGACGGTGCTGGAGGAAGAATGATAGGAGGTTGGCTGGGGTAATTAGCAGGAGTTGCTGAGAGACAGAGGTTAGTAGTGAGAGTGGAGGACTGCCAGGTCTAACGGAGGATCCTGAAGGGGGAGAATGGAAAGGGAAAAGTAGATTTGGTTTCCATTTCAAAGCGCTGATAGTGCTCCAGTCTGATAGAATCGTGACTTTTCTCATCCTTCCGTCATTTATCTTCTCTGATCAACAGCTGTTCACCATTTATTCTTCTTTTTATAAGCATGTTGGTCATTCTCTCCCCAAATCTCTTTTCTTATAAGAAATGTGCTTGCCATATGCTAAGTTACACTCCAACTATCATGTCACTTAAACAACTCAGTGAATGTGGCTCGTCTTTTAATAGTAACTGCCCTCATTTTATTCGCCCCCCCATATCTCTCCTTCCGTCTATCTCCACTCTTGTTCCTTGTTCACACAACACCTTATGCTGCAGTAGCACGCTAATGTGCTGCAAGGTCATCATCTCCACAGCAACCAGAAATGTCTGTTTAAAGCAAGGACAAAGTGGTTAGTGGTGTCAGGTCTGGTGTGATAGTTTAGTGATAAGGACAAAAGAATCATATAAAAGCCAAGTTGGCTCTAAATAATATGGTTCACCAGCTGCCAGTTGACCCTGCCATCAATCTGGCACAAGCAAACACTTATTCCATACTGAAGGCTGGCTGTAATATGTCATCAAATACCAGTGACCTAACCAAGTCAACAATCTTGAAAATATTTTAGTAAGACAATAATATGAATGCCCTATGAGTATAAATTAGGTTACTGTGTAATGCTCTTGCAGCCATATTTTGGGTCCAGTTGATATGGTTTTAGATTTAATAATCAGTTTGTTGTGTTAAGCTATTAGACCTTCTGATAATGGAAGGTATTCAGCAAAACTAATAGGGATTTTTTGACTGGCTCTTTATAAATGGATTGTGAAATGCACCAGAGCATCCATAACTGTGTTCAGCAGAAACATTTCCTTTTCTTTGACCTTAAAGGCAGCACTGTGGTGCAGTGGTTAGCACCTCTCAGGTTTCCCCCACCAACATCAAAAACATGCTGTGCACCAGTTTGGCCGCCGACATGCAGGGTTCGAATTAAGGGGGAGCTAAGGGGAGCTCGGCTCCCCTGAAAAGGACCTGGGCTCCCCTGAAAGCCTACTTTGAGACATTTAGGGGGAGCTCTAAAACACTGTCCATTTTTTGTGTCGCATATAGATTTTGATTTTCTGTACATTAAGGTTCCTGTAATAAATGATGATATTAAAAATGTGTCAATGTTGTGTGTTTATTCGCTCATTACATTACTATTTCCGAACACTATTTTCCGCTGTGTCTCCTGCTGTGACCATCCATGCGTGGCGGCGCTGCACTGAAATTACTACGCTTACGTCACTACTTGAACTTCTCACTGAGTTGCTATTTGAATGTTAGCTTAACTTCAAGTTCAAAACATACTTTATTCGTTTTTTGGAACACTCTGTGGATACTAATAAGAATGTCAAAAGAAAGCAGCCAAACCTCAGTCAATTTGAATTTATAAAACAAACGAAGAGGAGTGATGAGAGCGCACCAGCTACAACAAGCTTGCCAGTGATACCGCCTGCTAAAAGTTGCTGCTAGTGACAGCACCAGCAGCGAGGATAGCGAGAATTTAGCGCCAGAAACCACCGCTGCGACCTGCAGCCGACCAGGCGATCATGCAACACCTTTCAACTGGACAACAAAGCAATGGAGTGAGTGGAGAATCAGGAATACATGGCTCTATTCCAAAAATCAGAAGTTAGGATGTACAGTATGCATGGAGGCAAAAGCCTGTTGCCCCGAGGTAAGAATCATGGAATTACCTACTTGATCTGTGCGTTTGTGAGGATTGGCCCTAATCCTATTTAATATTGATGTATTTTTTTATGATTGTTATGTGAGTCACTCTGTTTTTTTATCATGATTTGCATGATGTAACCCTAAGCGCGGTTGATTCAGAACTGTGGACAGAGCTGTTTGCTCGAACACTGACAACACTGACTGACGCTCGCGTTTTATAGTTTTACTAAGTAAACAATAGGTTTACTGTAAACCTATGGTTTTAAATGCCCTAACATGCACCAAAAGCGTTAAAGTCAGTCAGGGAGGATCGGAAAATAGGGCTCCCCCGAAAGCCACTTTGTAATTCGAACCCTGCCGACATGGAATTTCCACAGGAATAATAAAGTGATAACATAAAAGACAGATATGAGATAAGGTTTTGGGTTAAACTTTTATTTTGATGTTTATGTTTGATAGCGGTAACTTTTCACTCAGCCAATACTGGGAGTGTTAAATCTACATAAAGACACTGGATGCTTAGTTGATGGGGAGGTCACACGGTTTTTATAGCTCGCTTACCACACGCTCACTTTGATGCTTATTCACCTCAATATGTCTTACACTGTTTAACCCAACCTCCTAAAACGTCTGCTATCGCTATGACTTATCATGATATTATTTTAAAAACAAATAAATCTAATTCTGCCGTTTGCTTGAACACACCCAGGCCAGCTCTGTGATTTGATACCACCTTCTTTAGCTGAGTGCAATGATAGTCCATTATGATGATGATATGGGGATCTTTGCCTTTCTTCAGTTTCCTTGCAAAACACACACACACATACTGGGTATTAGTATTGACCACAAACCATGAGACAGCACTTCTAGAAAGCACACGACTGTAGAGATGAATGGAAGGTCAGTGAGTACATTGGTATTCAGAGTCACATGAATGTTACAGTATGTATGCCTATGCACTACCTCAACTATCATGCAGTTTCTGGTCCTGCATAAGCACACATACAACATATGACTGCCTCCTTCAGTGGTAAGACAAACCGTGGGGAGGGGAGACAACGGGGGCAGTCAAGTGGCACGTGTGCAAGCTGTCGTCTGCTCCGTGATATCAGCGCAAGTGTTTAAACAGCCTGACGTGCACAAAGACACAGGAGGGGAAGCATTTACGGGAGTTGAAGTCAGTGTCAGGAGGGAATTGAGATAATATATGTTTACAGTTACGGCTGTAGATTCACTTGTGCATGTTAATAAGGCAATAATTACATGCAGTGGTTTACATGAAAGAACGATTTACCTGCTTTTACTCCTATATCTTCCTGCGGTTGCTACCTGGATGCTGGTGCTGCCACTATAATGCAGCAGCAGCCAGGATGTCATTGAGTTCATGGACATAAACCAAGCTACTGCCAGACTAGTCTGCTCCTCTCAGGAATAGCAATGGAGGAGGAGTGAGTGTGTAAGTGGGGAAGGGTGGAAAGATTGGAAAACATCGGCAATAAGCGAAAGAGGGACAAACAGACAGCACTGAGTGATAGAGAGGAGACATGTCAGGGATATAGATGTAATATGTCAGAAAGGGGGAGACAGATGAAAAAGTAGTCTGTAGCAACCACCTGTGCACGTGGCATTTCAAGCACAGTGCCATTATCAAACATGAAAAAAGACAGAGAGAGGTTTTTTTATTCTGACACGGGAAACATTATACTGACCATGGAAGCAGACAGGTGACTATCAGAGCCATAGAAAAGAAAGACTAATTGGCAGGCAGATGTGAAGACAGGGAGACAGAAGGAAGACACAGGTTACATGGCCTGTGATCGACAGAGTGAGGATGTAAAGCATGTAATGAGAAGAAGCAGAAATAGAAAAGTGTCAGATAGACCTAGTGTGCATATAAACAGATGCAAAAAACTTGGAGAGAAAGGGGAGACAATTCTCTTAGCAGGAAAGAAGTCTATTTTTTTTTCCAAATTTCTATTTCCAAATTTGAGATTTGTAAATAATGTTAAAAATGAAATATAAGGTTAAAATAAATTATTATTACTAGTATTTACTATGTTTCTTAAGGTAAGATTAATTTATATTTTTTTCATATTTGAAAAGTGGTTGTACATTATGAGATAGTGTGCACAACTTAACTGAGATTGATTACAACCATACAGGCCTTCAGAATGAGAGGGCAAGGGGCACAGTTTATTTATAATGGGAAGTTTATGATTGGTGCTTGCAGTTCCTTGTGTGGCCAGTGGTGGAATCACCAGCATGAGAAAGGTCAGGTACCTTTCAGAATGCATCAATGAATTTTAATAAGCACAAACCATGACTGGGTAATTTCAACAGTTACACATGATTTCATAGACTGCACAAAAGCCTGTTAATAGTAACAAACTGAAATAAAAAACTACAAATGAGTCTGAAAGGTCTCACGTTAGACACTAGTCATCGAGGCTTACTGCATTTTTAACATTCTCCAGTCTGCGGTATTTTAGATCAAATCAGGAAATACCAAAAGAGTGGAAGTTTCCCACAAGAAAATGTGCTTTCCAAATTCTTAACCACACACATAAAGTATCTATGAGTTGACATCACAGCAGCATTTGTCCCAACTGAGGATAATCTGTACTCTTCAACTGTCTATGAGCAGTGATTCAGTTTGACACATTAATCTGTGGAAATCACACAGGGTTCCCTTCGTGGAGCCAAGTGTATTTACTATAGATTACATCTTCCACTGGTGTGCATTAGTCCAGTGACAGGTTTGCAGACTGCAGGGAAAACAGCAATCATACACCATTGACTGACTCGCTGTGATTTTGTCACTCACCAAATAGCCTTGTAGGACTCCCTCAACCATTTGTCTGAGTGGCTGAGCGACTGTCTACTGCTAGTAACAAAGTCTTTGATCGACATGCATGCAGAGTAGGCCACAGTCACATTCTACTGCCATCACCTTACTCAGAGTATGCTGCTTCTTTTCTTGATAATGCAATAATGGGTGCATTGGTGTTATTACACATACACACACTAACACAGCTCATCTGCATTCCCTGCACTGGCCCATGCCTGCTGAGGACAGCACAGAGATGACATCACTTCTAAAGGACACATTAGTTAAAGGGTGGGGGAGGTAAAGAAAAGAGGACGTGTATATTCCCTTTTATTTAAGTGACGATATGCCTCTGGCAGGTAGTATCAATGCTCTGTTTTATGCTCCTCCTCAGTGAGGGGCTCCTTCTTCTTCCTCACATGCACTGTTATTTAGTCAGACTGGTGTGCTGTGAAATTCAGTATGTATACGAGAGCCTCTGCGCTCTCACTGCTCTATACTCTAATGACCTTGTAGATCTGCTTGCTCTGATCTGCAGAGCTGTTTCAACTCACCAAGAAAATATGTGAAACAGAAAAACACACAGAGAGAAAGCTGCATTAAGACAAACAGAGATAGATTGGACTTAAAAAAAAAGAAATGTCAATAAAAAAGGGGTAAAGTGGTTCTTTTTTGTTGTAGATATGGGAATGAACCACTAATAAATTAGCACAAGCAGTAATTGTTTTTTTTTTTTGTTTGTTTTGTCATCTGCTCAGAGGTTCTGGGAGTCTTCTATTGAAGCTCATTACTTGATGTCAGGGTTCACTATTAAGTATTTGTAACTCAATTTGAGTGATTCTGTTGTAGTGAAACAGTGAAATGTAAGCTGTCAGTAACAATTTAGTCAAAGCAAAGTGAATTGACTTGCATAATTAGACCAGCTAATTATCATTACATTGTAAACTTTTCATCCCAGGCCTTAAAATTGTTGAGGCTTCAGATAATGATCCCAGTTAAAGGTCTAATGCTAAAGAACGTTTATTCCACACCTATGTCTCTAGAACACAGTGACTTGACTTTGACTTGAGTGTTTTTGTGGCTCACAAAAAGTACTATGACAAGTGACTAGAGTTCAGACACAGCCATAAACTTGGATTTGACTTTTATTAATAAATGAGCATAGCACATCACCATTCATTCATTCATTCATTATTCATTTTACTAAATTGCATAATTGTTGCAACACAAGACGGTGTCAAAATATGTAATTCTTTTATTTTCACTGAAGTGAGCTGTATTCACCAGTGTGTGCCCTGGTGTAGACGGCCTGATCAACACAGGAGTTTAATCATTTCCTGAGGGCAGCGCCAGTGTAAACATCAGTAGTCTTGTCATTATACAGGGGAGGGTAGTGTGGTTCACAAGTCTGACAGCTTTGGATGTGTGTTTGTGTTTTCATTCATTCATCCATATGTGGGCACATATTTAGCTTGTGTGTCAGCAGTAGGAATTACAAAAAAAGGGATTTCAGTCAAGTGAAGTAAGGGAAAGCATGGGAGGAGCAGAGACAGCACACTACCAAACTGTGCGTCGCTAACTACTCTGCGGAACATTAAACACTAACCATTCTTTTGTCTGCTCAGCTCTTTTCCACATTAAACTGTCGCGCCTCAAACCACCACACTTTACTGGTGAAGCCTGCTGGCCATCTGCATACACAAATGCAGCCATATACTGTAAGTTCCTCAAACAGATGGTAATGAGAAATCTTTAAAAGCAATAAGGCAAAGCAAAACGTGAGTAGGGACAACTCAGTAGTCTAAACAAAGTCACACACGCACAAGCAAAAGCAAAGACTTACTGTATATGTCTGCATGGACTCATCTGAGTGCTGCTGAGGGGAGACTGGAAAGTGAAAACCTCATGCTTGCTTGGCGGCACTCCTCTCGTTCCCTCCCTCCGTCACCGTCCCCTCCTTGTTTCTCCTCTTTCTTTCTGGCCTGCCTCTTTCCTCCCTCCTTTTCTCCTCACCCGTCCTTCACTCCCTTCTTTGTCTCTCTCTCTTCCCTACATTCTTTCTCCCTCTTTCCTTCTTGGCAGAGCTCTATTGTATTCAGACACAGCAGCCTCCATATAAGGCAGCACAGCTAAACATGTCACACATAATTTATCCACAGTGGGCTGCGAGTTCACCTTTCACAGCTCGCACTTGGATCATATGCAAAAGAGGGAGGAGAGCAACTTAACTCAGACAAACTTCTTCTGTCAACAGCCTCAATTTCACACTGCAATAGAGTGAGTGCATTTGTGTGGATGTTAACAAATGCTGACAATCAGACCGTGAAAATGCTAGCAGAGACTGAAAATGCAATTCACCTGCAACTCCACACTGCACTTTTTCTTCGTCTACCATCTGTATCTGCAGGCTGTAAATCTCATACAGACGCTGTTTATAAGATGTGTCCACCTGCACACCTCCTCCCGCCTGCCTTGTCCCCCATACTACCTTCATAAAACATGAGTGACAGCAGCAGAGTGAGGGAGAAAACCAGCCGCCGCGCAAATAAAATTAAGAGTGGATTGAACAGAGAGAGGTGGAGTTGAAGCCCTTTGTTTTTGTGCATGAAAGAAATCAGAAAGATACAGGGAGTTTAAAGGGGGCTGAGATAAAAATAATGTGTCAACAAACAAGGCACCACACTGAGATTGCTGTCTGCTTAGAAGAAACAGCGCACTTGCCTCTGTGTCAGGTTTTGCACAATCGATGGCTTTAAAAATACATGCGTGCTGACCTCTGTGGTGCCTTCTCCACTTTATCTGGATGAGTTTTTTCATGTTGCAGCCTTTTTATTGTGCTTAGTAAAGCAGACAATGGAGACAGTAGTTAGATGGAGAACAATAACAAGAGCTGCACTTGAGTAGCATGGCTAGCTGCTAGCTTTCTCCTCCCTCCCTCCTCCACAAGCTCAGTCCACTCACAGGACATCAAGAGTCACAGCTCTGTTGCCATGGTGTCAAACTCCATCAAACAGGATGTCAGGTGCGTGTGTGTTTGTGGAGGTGTGTGTGTATGTGCAAGGTGGGTGTTACCAAGTGACTCAGAGCCACATCACTGACTTGTGGCTGCCATATATCAGGCTGTTTGGAATGTATTACTCCATTTGTTTGTGTGTGTAGAGTGAGAAGGAAAGGTGTTGATTGAGAAGCAGCCTGCAGCATGCTCTCCAAAAGCACCTTTGATGGATCTCTGCTCTGCTTTATGTGTTAATGTTTATCTACAGCTTCTATAAATATTTATTCATTTGTTCATTGAGTCAAAGCAATGAAATGCAGACCCCAGTAATGAGGAATTTTAAATTTAGAGAAGCCAGATCTCCATCCATTGCCCAAAAAAGGGCCTGTACCATTCGGGTGTATTGCATTGTGTCATGGATAATGTAAATAAAAAAAAAAATATATATATATATATATATATATAAATATATAAATATAGTAATAGCTCTGTAGTAATAGAAGACATATTATGAAGCCCACTCCATGTGCACATGTCAGAGACAGATTTAGAGCCTTGCTCATTGACACTTAAGAAGGTCAGCTGCTTTCCCACAAGTGTGTCACTGAGCCAAGTGCAATGTGGCAAATGGGCTGTGCAGGATATTTTTTTGCCAAAATTAGTCATTAAAAAAGTTAATTTAATCTAAAATTGGCCTTGATGTCTGTTGTCACTGAAATTACTCTGTTCTCCTACTGCTACAATTTCATGAGTACAACTAAAAAGTAGCATATAATGGAACACTGCACCATGCAATGTCTGAAAACTATGACTAATGATGCACTTTAAGTCTCTCAAGTAGGGAGACAGACAGAGAGATGAGGCAAAAAGAAAGAGGAAAGGTTTTGGAGATTTAGCTACATACGCAATTGCTGCTACGGCAGATAATTTAATGTTTCTGAGGTTCCTGTTGCATGCTCTGCTGAGGTCTGTATATCAAGAACAAGCCACTGTCCCTCACTTCCTAATTCAACATGAACTAATAAATACAAGGCCACGCATTGAGAAACACGTGTCTTTGCTAATCCAGGTCATTGAAGCAGGAACAAAAAAAAAACAAAGAGGGATCCATACATAATTTTTGATCTGTGCTCACTAAAGCCAGAGTTGGAACGAGTGAAAAAGAATTCTGAGAATCACAGATCACAGATATTACCAAATGGAAAATCCAGCTGGATGGAATTGGATTATCTTTAGACAACAGCACCCTTTTCGATCTGTTATAACTGTACAACTGATTGCTTTCAGAACACAAATGTGTTAATATGAACATTTTGTGATCACCACAAAATATGACTATTGTTCCCAAAGATTTCTAAAATCACCACTGAAAGGGCTCTGGCAAAACCACTTTTAAAGTTCTGGACACACTATGTTTAAGACAACAATATACGTATACAGACCCATTTTTATTAGCCAGCTTAAGGTCAACCAAACACTACAGCTGAATTATAACTGTCGCATCGGTGTCTAATGGATAATTTTATCAGGCAACAAAACTGATAATGAAAGCATTAATGAAAGGACGTGCAGATAGAAGCACTGCTCTGTGTGTGCTAAAGGGAGAAAAAAAATGAATATTTAACAGATTTCTCTGTCTGATCTGCATTTGCATTTCATTCTCTCAACTGCACTGCAAAGGTGCAGCTCAAATAACTCCAAGGACCATCAGATTGTTTATGACAGTGTTAAGACAAAAATGATGTCACATAGGAGTCTCTCTGATCGGAGAAGTGAAATCTCCCATTTGAGTAATAAAGTTTAGTAATCCCAACCCTGAATTGCAGTAGTCTGTGTTTCTGGCGCAACTGATATGGTCACGAGGCTCAGTAGCTGTTAAACCACAAACTGACCCATAGTGGGAGAGACACACACCCGCCAATCAGCTTGCCCCACTGCCACTGGAGACATGAGCTACATACAAAGGCTCAGATAAGGTTATGCTCCAAAATAGCAGTATTGGTTGTAAAGAAATGTAAAATTAGACTGAGGAGTTTTTGCCATATTGTGTGTCCACCCTCAAATGATGTCAGGATCAAACATACAACTTAAGTCACATCTGTATCCACAAACTCCCACATATTACAAAGACTAAAAGACTTGTCACTGATGTCTACTCAGATCAATCCCAATGAATGTTCCAGCCTTGATAACTACAGTTACATAATACAACACTTATTCGCTGGGAGATGTAATAATTTGTTTGTTAGGCTAAGCATTATGTAGACATATGTGACTGCCGCTAGATAATTTGAATTTACAATGTTAATAAAATCAGCTTTAAATAAACTAAAAAATAAATTTTAAACTTTGTGGAAACAAACTGCTGTGACCTGTGTAAATTTGCATATGCATAATCAAGCTTTTATTGGCAATAAAAATATACATACCAGTATCTATGCAAATAACTCATCAATGTGTTCAGATCAGTTGCAGTAAGAAAAGAGAGTCAATGACAGACAGAGTCTAACAAAGACTCCCCACGTGCTCGCAACAGCAAACACTTCGAGCAACAGGCTGGGAAGTTGTCGGAATCAGAATCTGTCAGATATTAATGTCTGATCCCGTTCTATCCCGTTGAAGCTCGTCCTCTCCCGAGTCAGCCCCACACATCTAAACAGAACCTCAAGTAAAGCTGCACGCTGTCCGTGCAGACAGACACAGAGAGTCTGCCTTACCTGCCTGCTGCTCTGTGTTTCTCTTGCTCTTGGATCGGCTGTACCAGTGAGTGTGCTCCTCTTCGAACAGGAACTGATGAATGTGCACGACTTCAGCCCTGCAGCGTGCAGTGCATTATGGGGTATGGGTCTCTCTCTTCCTCTCTGCGTTGGCACAGTGTTAGAGGGGGATGTCCTCGCCTCCTGCCTGGAGAGAGGAGGGCCAAGTCACACGCGTCAAGTCCACACACACACATTATGCAGAACACCTCATGATGACGACTGCCGCGGCTCTGGTTGCCCCAGCAACAGTCTCTTTCTCTCTGCTCACCCTCCTCCTGTAGCTCTTTAGGCTTTCTTTGTGTGTTCTGTCAAAATAGTCAAACAGAACCAAAAGAAATCAACTTTATGTACGCTCTTTTGTTTTGACTTTCTTTAAGCTTGGGCTATAGCCAAAATAAAACAAAATAGGGATAAACCTTAATGATCACATGACCATCAACTGTTGCTTGGTGGCCCAGGCTGGGATGTGGTGAAAGTAGGATGCTCTGTATAAGGGCCATTCTGGGAGGCGAACTATAGTTCCTGTTTGTAGTCCTTATTGTCGTTGGCGGTGACAGGGAGCCTTGCAACCTTTTGATAACACAGTTGTATTACCAACAAAGGAAGTACGACCAATGAGATGAATGGTGTCTGAGCACATGCAGGCAGGCAGATATGGAGTCAGGCAGACACTCCAGTGTAATAATTTCAATTTGACTAATTCTTCTTCTTCTGGATATTGCTATTTTGGTGATCTAATTCAAACAAATGATTAGCAAGGTCCATAAATTATGAAGAGGTTAGACAGACTGACAAACAGGAAAGAGAACGAAGGTGAGGATGATAAGAAGATCTCTTCTCCACCGTATCCCATGGCGACAGAGTGGGAGGAAGGCCATGGCCATCCTTCAGGCCTTGTAAATCAGCAGCTCACAGCTGAGACCTACAACAGAACCACACTGCTAACGCTTTTGGCAGCATGCTCTTCTGTTTGGACCCTTAAGCAGCTGTCTCATCATTTCCTGTCATCATGTGTCCAATCTGACCAGACCCACCAACTGTCATTCTAGGTTCTAAGACATTCTATCTTATCTTTTTTTTTTTTTTTTTAAGAAACTAGCAGAATTTACTCAGAATGTGAAGCTGCACATATTTGGCTAAACCATAAAACTACATTTCCCATAGTTATGTTCTCTGTGTTCCAGTAACCATGGGAACAGGTAGAAACTGGAAAAAAGCTTAGCACTTATTTCACATTTTGGTCAAATATTTTTTAATATATAAAAGAAATCTGAAAGGAGCTAGCAACAGGTGATGTAGACACATAAAAGAAAAAGTGTTTGGATGTTAATCCAACACGGCTGCTTTGTCCTTATTTTTCTGGTGTGCAAGGATTGCAAAATTCGTTGTTTTCACTGGTGCCCTCCTGAGCAAGAAAATGCATTAAATCAATAAAACTCAGATGCACATATTGGAGCATGCTGGCATTATCACTGAACACTCATGTGGTTTAAGTAATGAAGGGTACTTGAGTTTAAGGGACAGCAAATGACCTGCTCAGATTGGAAAGCCAAGGTGATTAGGCTGCTCTTTGGGAGTAATGGCAACAGCAGGTGTCCACAGGCTCTATGCGCCATGTCTGTTCATTAGAGACATTAACACTAACCAGTGGACACGTACACACGCACACAGGCTCACTGCTCATTGGAACTATTCATTAACAACACTGCAGTAGCCCTTGAGCTCAATGACCATTGATTAGACTTATGCATAATAATGGTGGTGAAGTGTAGCTGTATTTATTTCTGCCCTTACACTTTCTTCACCTGGGCCTTACATTCTTTAAATACTGCATCTTAAAAGCAGTCCATCGTTATATTTTGTGTATGCTGCATCAGTCACTATTCAGGCAATCCCTTCTGTGTAACTGAATGCAATAATTACTGTCGTTATATGATTTATCTCATGTATATTATATAAGCATCTCTAAATGCCCAAAAAGCATAAAGTATTGTCTGTTATTTTTCTTTCCTTAAAGCAAAATAGTACACATACTGCATCACAGAATTTGAAAGCTAGACATCAGCAATGCTCTTTTAGGAGTGAATATTAGTGCAGCTGTACTGTACTACAAAAAGATTGGTGGCAAGTTGAACAAGCTTTTCAAAGTGTAGTGTAGTCTAAAAGCTAAATCCTTTTTACCCATGTATCCATTTTTCTTTTGTCCACCAAATAGACAAAGTGAGGATGGGTCGGGGGCTGAATGTATGTCTCAGTTACAATCAGTCATTTCCCACAAAGTGAACGTTACAACAAACAGAATGAGCAAAAACAAAACAGTAATTTTAATCTTCATTAACATGCTGGCTGACAATCATTCCTACATCTTCTAGAAGTTTGCCTTTGCAAAGGATTTTAAAAAGAGGAATGACATTGACTTCATTCCTGAGTAAAACTGCCTGACGACTTTCACCAAGACTAAAAATGAGAGTAAATTCTGTTTATCGAAGCAAAAGTTTCTGTGTTTACACTACTCCAGTAGTGCCTCAGAGAAGAGAGAGCCCTTAATAAATATAAAAACCTCATGAGTATCTTACACTTTCCAGTTTCAGTAAAAGGCATTGGACCAAACATGCTTACCTAATGTGATTGTCCAATGGCTGTCAGCTCAGTCAGTTCAGCACCACTGCCTCATACTGCATTCCACAGATGAATGTTGCAGTATTGTTGGGATGATAATGTAATTGTTGAAATGTGCTGTGAAAAACAAAATTCCTTGTGTGTCAGACATAGTGTTGCAATGTAGCTGCAACATTGTCTATTAGTGTCAGTGGGTTACTCGAGGTATCAAAAACATAAATGTTGCAGCTGAGTGTAATGTACTTGCGTACAGTAAAAAGACGTCTATTGAAATGCACATTGAATAATGATTATAAAATAATCAGTGGTAAACTGAGACAGGATGCTCAGCAGTTTGATCCACACACCTGACCCTGCCTCAAGGAGCGGACACATGCATGCATACACAAGAAGCTAAACAATGCTCAGTGCTTTGCCCTTGGTAACTTAGTGTAAGTAAATATTCATAAGGATCATCTCAAGACTCACAGCAACTACCACAAGATGTGAGACTGAGGGGGAAGATACAGACACAGATAATGAATAATGGAGAGTGTTGGCAACAACAAACTGATGCTAGAAAAACAAAACACAAAGACCAATAAGACACTGCTTTTATTATTATTTTTTTGTCCCAAAGATGGCTCTGATCAATGAAGTAATTTGATCAATAGCTGATAAGAAATGCATGATAAATGTGTGCATTATGTAACACAACTGCAGCATCCTCTGTTCAAGATGCTGTGGATGTGGACAAAAACCCTATCAGACAAAATCCCTGTCTACTTTATGCTGCTTCATAATTTTGCTACTTTTACAGAATGACATCTAAGAAATCACCTGTAGCAGCCCCCAGGCAATATGGAACCCAGGTTTTCAGTTTGATAGGACAAACAAATACTCTGTGAATTATTCTAGCCAACGGTAAGACCCCAGTACACACTGTACATATTCATAAAGCCACATTATTCAGCAGATACAGCACTGTTAATGATTTAGAACACTTCTTCAATTCTTATTTATAAGTCAGAAAGCCTTTCCCTGAAGACATACACTGTTTGCATAAAGCTGAAGAGAAGCTACTATTAACTCCTGGTGGACGAATATGCTAACTTGACTCGTATGTTGGGCTCCTTACAGTACAGAGCCAATAAAGCTACAGCTTAGCCTTGACAGAAGAAACATATTAATGGTTCCTATAAAAGAACCAAAATGCTGATCCCGTGAGATTTTGTCCCACTGTCAGTTTTGTGTTGTACCTATATATTAGTCAGTATTCTCATTCTTTTGTATTGATCTGATGCCTACAGTGGTCACAGACACTTAGCTCAGCATGTTAGCCTATACAGAAATCACTTCTGAAAAAGGTGTTAAACTCGTATGCACTTGTAAACAATGCACAAGTATTTTGACAATGGGACTACAGGCTTCTTCACACCCCTAAAGTGGTCACAATTGAATGTCATGAACCTTTTATAAATAGGGTAAACAAGACATCTCTGTCTTCTTAGCTAAAAATAAGTCTGCATTCAAGTGGTGCTGGCCAGCTTAATAGACTAATTAACTGAAACCCCATGAGAACTGAAAGCACCTAATGAAATAAAAAAACACGCCCACACTGCACTTTGCATTCAATTCAGGCTTTGTATTTTGTCAGTTCACAATACTATGGATGAATACCCCTTTCAAGTTTCTCTCTTTTCTGTCAAATGCATGCAGAAACATGTAAATCTCTGGTGAACCCATATCTCCTACACAATGATTTTTCACTTTTCATGCCTTTCCCCCCTTTCCTTTTGAGACAGTAATCCCCAGCTCCAGCATTAATAGCATTAGCAGAGCATATCCAATCCTTTTACTACACTGACAGAGAGCACAGAACCACACTGAGACAGACACACTGTTGGACTACACTACCCATACTGCTGTAGGAAAACCCTTCATAATTGTAAAGACATTAGGGCTTCAAGTTAACTAACACAAAGTAAAGGGCATCTTATTTTTTTTAACTATTAGAAAAGAAATACTTTCTTGCACTTTACAATGTGCTCAAATATATTCAGAAACGTAAGGTGAGTAAACCATTTCAAAGAATGTTAACATAATGTTTCAGAGTGGAATTCACAACAAGCTTCTGATGGGTTTGGGTTTTGATTACAATGTTACTGAATTATTCATTTATACACAGAGCAGACAAGCATTTGTTGTTTGTTTATTCAAAAGCAATGTATGCAATTTTCTTGTGTAATGTACTTCCTTTTATTTATGCATTGGCCCATGTCACCCAGACAGATTGGCCCATAGCAATAGTTCACAATAACAAGGCTACATGGGGAAAAAGTTGTGTCTTCAGTGTCTTATTTCTCCACATGACATAGCCTTCTAAGGCAGCATAACCCAGGACAACCAGCAGCCGTCTTGTCTTTCCTTCCTTCCTTGTTATACTGTCTGTTAAACACTTTTCCTCCTGACTCCAGCTCCATCTCTTCAGCCATAGCACATAATGAGTCATTGAGTTGAAAACGGGCTGCAGTCTGTGACAACACAGTGGTTTGTAAGTAATCATTCTAGTATACACAGTCAGAGTTTTGTCTTTTTCTGTGTGTACATAAAAAGATGGTGTAGACAAAAGTGGTAGGTAAAAAAGGATTAATGAAAAGGAGACAAAAGAAAGTCAAATGAGTTGTAATCTAATGAGTCCAGATGAAAGCTGACTGTCAGGGCAAACTCAATTCTTTGCTCGGCTGGTCACACTTCTTAGCCTAATGATGTTTACTTCAGCCTGCCTCTGTCGATACAGGACTGCCTTTTTTTGGTCATCTGTTTTCCTATGTGTGAGGACTCTATACCACATGCATTTGTAGGATGTTGAACTTGGCCCACACCTCTCTGGGATGACATCATCCACAGATTGTAGCAGACATCCGTTTAAGATGTGTTTACAGCTACTAAATCACCAGCATGCCTCCAGACCTGCTCGTATAAACAGAGAATCTGGCCGACCATGTGCACACTTCTTTGTGTACGCAGTGTTTACAGAGAGCAGATAGAAGAAATACAGCCACAGGAGGAGGTTAAGCTGCGATCTGTGGGGCAGTGGTAAAACCTAGAGTGGGTGAAGATGTTCTGGGGAGGTCTTAGTAAAGGGTATCAAAGATTTAAAGGGACAAAGTATAGGGTGTACACAAGGTTGAGGAGGAGACATGATTCCGGCATAGGAATGTTGTAAAGCTGTTTGTAGAGTCAGCAGGGCAATGAAAAAGCTTAAGGCTTGGAGCTCTGCCAAAGCAGTGAGAAAAGAAAAACGTGAATAAAAGGGAATAAAAGGGGAAAAAATGGGATCCATAAGAAAAAGTCTGTCCACAAAGACAGTTCCTTTATGAAACTGTGAAGGAGCTGGATTCAAGATTTGCCCGACAATATTTTTAACCTTTTCCTTCAGTGCAGAAGAAGCATCAGTCCTTTTTGTTTTCTGCAGCATATCTGCAGCACATCTGTTTCACCCATCACTTAAGCTCTACAACTATGTATCTAAACCAGGTGCACATGCATCTCAACCAAGGCAATGTGAGTGGTGCTTTCTGCACATTCACCCGACTACCACAAACCATGTTGAAACAAGACCCTATAGTAAATTACAAATAGGATTATAAAAGAAAAGAAATATAAAAAATGCTCCTATCAAGGCCATTCAAGTGATATTTACTGGTCAACAGAACAATCCTCAGCAAAAATGAGCTAATACTGATAGCAAGCTAAATGTGTGTGAAATAGGTCATATTTATAATTTGAGTTTTCAAAGTACAGGCTAATTTGACATAACAGGAGATAGCTGATTGTCAACTGATAACAGGGGTAAGAAGTAAAACACAGAAAAAACCATTTACAAACCACAGAGCAAATTACAAAAAGGGTTAATAAATATGTTGTGCTAGTATTTAATTTGTTTTATTTTATATATTTTTTTATTTTTAAACAGTATCTGTAAAAAAATTAGATTTTTTTCCTTGCTGACCACATGCCCACACCACCAGAATAACTCAAGGACAGTGAGTCAGCAGGCCAATATGACTCTAGTTTAATCTCTACTTCTGCAATCTGAGATCCCATTAGACAAGACAATCGCTGTGAGGTCACTTAGGGCATGGTCTTCAACCTCACTATCCGCTGAAAGAAAGGAAGAGGAAGAGACAGGACAGACTGCTTTGTTCACACTCTTCTCTGTGTGCAGCAGGGCGTCAAGTTGAGACATTAGTATCATGTCTCTCATATTGGTCACATGGGGAAGAAGGAATGCAGCGCAACTTACCAATGAAGAAGAGATGAGAAATGGGAACAATATGTTTCTCTTGAGAAAGTCAGATTTTTGGCAAAAAACTGTTTAGGAGGCTTTGTAAATTCTGAGCAGAATAAGGTCGACAGGGCACCTCCAACTTCCACTGGGTATTCATGTCATCCATTTCTGTAAAAAATCTCTCGTTGGGTAAAAAGGTGTCAAGCTCATTGATTGGAATGGATCACAAAGAATGTGACGCAGTTAAAACGCAAGGCCACATGCGTGAAGGCTCCACGGGATGCATAATGAGGCAATACACCTGGAAGCCAAAATGTTTTGTCATAAACTAATTTCCTTGAAAATAATTGGTGTCAATGACTAGGCTCTGATAATACAGGCTAAGAGTGCTATAAGTCAGTTAGTCAAGTTTAGAAGGTTTGGACAAGTCTGTGTAATGCAAACCTAATACTCAGGCAAAGATATAAGCCTGTTCCAGAGGAGTATAGAAGGACGTAGGCCTGCAATCATTCCTGTCTACCTCTTGATAAACAAGAGTCGACTAATATTACTGAGGCAAACGGCTGATCATTTGGAAAGCAGCTGGACAAGTCTTCTTTAGAGCCAACTCTTGGGATTTTTGAGCAGTTTCTTTTACTTGCTCAACTTACCCTTTAATCCAAAATAAAGCCACTTCAGAAAATAACATTTACTTTACTTTGGATCACAGAAGCCTTTCAATTTCTGTGGCGCGATGCCGTTCTCCTGACACCATGTGACACCAATTAGGCAGTGGCAGATATGACAAGCCATTGGTCCAAGCACTGTAGCTGACAAATACTCCACTTGAGTTATGTTTCATTGTGTCTGAAATGTGAGAAAGTGAAGGAGCAAAACGAAGTTGTGTCAGGAGAATTAGAATGATGAGGACGGGAAAGACACATAAACCAAACCTGACAGGAGGGGAATGGAGGAAGAAAGCTTGAGCGTTATGTTAACGCTAAAAGACTGCAAGAGAACAGCTGATGTCACTATTGCTAAGGTAAGTTTTCTCTCGTCAGCCCACACTTGACTGTCAGGTGACAGAGCTGCCAATTCAGGCCAGGAGAATGTAAGTGACAAGGAAGCTGACATGTGGTTTGTTGACTTGGAAATGTGCAGTATACTCAAAGGTACTATATTCTAAGACCGCCAATGTCTCCAATACCCCTGCTTACCAGCTACTAATGTATTTACCAGCAGCAGAAGTATGATGTCATCAAGCCAAAGCGCCGAACAGGAGGGCTATTATTTGTTTGTGCTGTTTGGTAATGTTCACATCTGTAAAACCTGGTGAAGCTGGAAATGAAACAAGAAGAGATTTGAAAAAGGCCCCGAGGAGCATATGTAAGTGTGTGTAGGTGTGTGCAAATGCTCCAAAAAACAATTCCTCTACAGAAAATTGCCACCTGCCGAAATGCATGACAGCGATTCAGAAAAACTGAAAAGGACGCAACAGGAAAATCACACACAGATGTTGCAGTTAGAAGTTAACCTCTGAGTCACAGCTGCCAATTTAATCTGGTAAATAAATTTTATTGCTTTTGAAAAAGCCACAAAGATTGTTGACGCTACTGTTGTTTAAATAAACTAAATGGTACATGATTGTTAGTTTAGTACGAGATGCTACTGATTTTAACAATCATTTCCCAAGAATAGATTAATATTTAAACACTTGGGGGTTGGCTCAAGCATTTTCTCTGTAAAGGTTCTCAGTCATCCAGGACATCTTGAAAAAAAGATTTAAGTAAAAGCATCTGGACTCAGTTTCAAGGTGAAGACGTTTCGTCTCTAATTCCAAGAGACTTTATCAATTCTGAGATCAGCTGTTTTTTTTCTCAAGCATTTTGGTTACCTATGAGAAATGTGTTTTTGGAAAAATACTCGAAAAGTGTGGTCACAAGGAATTTAAATCAGTTTTGCAATCATTATTTCTCTATAACCATCATTGTTTTTGCAACATAAACACCTTTTATTTCATAATTTGAAAACTTGCTGATTATTGTATTTGATTATTTTTAAAGCCTGATGGGCCTGCAATAACTTGGCTAAAAGGTCAAACGTGTAAAGCATGAAAACAAAGCCATGACTTCATGTTTTTGTACCCCACTGAACTTTAGAGCTGGCTTTCAAAGGCAGAAATGTAAAAAAAAAAAAAAAAACAGCAGAGTTAGATGTTAGCTTTTGTAGAGGCCAGGAAGTCTTAGCTCTGCAAAGTGTTTAGTGATTAGCTGACGGTTGGCTAACCTGATGGTGGTTTTTGAGTTTATTTGTCCCAGTAGACAGAAGCAGCAATCATATCAGTAACGCTGACAGCAGCATGTGTAAAACAAGACTATACCATTACTGTGATGGAAAGTGGTAGAGGTCTATGGCATAGCTGGAAACAGAAGAGATGGTATACAGCATTTGATTGGCTGTAATTCTGTAAAAACAAGGAAGAAAAAGAGTCTGCCAAAAACAATCTGTCAAATATTGATGTCAAACTATTTTTTCCTACAACAATGTTGGTTGTTTATAGGAAAATGACTTCTAAAAGCTGACTGCAAAAGAAAAAAATATTTTACAAGGCAATAACTTTATTTATTAATGTTTCACTGCAGTCACACTAAGAAGGAGGAGGACTTGATTTGACAGTTTTTTTATTTTATTTTATTTTGCAAAAAATAAATAAATAAAGCCTTTCTAGCTTTTTCAAAAGTAATGATTGTGTTGCAGAAAACTATGACTATGACTTTAAACCTCTAACTGTTCTTTACTTTTCAGGCAATTCAAAACAGCTTTAAGTAGCAGCAATAAATCCACACAAAACAAATATATGTAGAGGGTGAAGCTGTCAGTCCACCAGATGAACACAGAAGTGTGGCTGCTGCTGCAAAGATCATAAATGATTGAAATATGGCTTAAGCTATAACACTTGGAATTTGTGGTCTGGCAAATGAAATATAGTCTTTGTAAACTGTCTCTAAATGACTATTTGTCATATTTTCACTACACGTTGCACACCGTAAACGCTCCCCAGGCCAGACACTCCACCAGGTTTGATCCAATTAATCATAACTGAACCATGTTGATAATTAGCACAGAGTTAAAGTGATAACGCTAAGTGTGTCACCTTCCGAAACTGGGCCAGTGTAAGCTACACAGGCTAATGGGAGGAACATCTAACATACACATCTCACTCAAACTGTGTTAGGTGGGTCAATGTATTTTCATGTTTTTTTTTAATGCCAAATAGATATAATTTTTTCGTCTTTTCTGAATCCACCTATCCAGATAGATTTGGAACAAGACACCCATCTAACGACAAATGAAAAATGAGCACAAGTAAAACCAGCAGACATAATTCATCACTTTTGTATTTCACCATTCAGCACAGGAATGCCAATGCGCAGGCAACATGAATAGAAAGGTTATGAGCTCATCATAACATGGCACTCATGGCTTCATTGTAAACTAATCAGCCCATTGCACACACTTTAATACGTGTCATCCTCACAACCCGTTGAGGCAACACAATTTAATATTTTCACCTGACTGCCAACTATTTTATTTACAAATTTATTTAATCTTTTTTTCAATGTGATTTCAGCTCAAGGCCAGACACTAGTAAACCTTGCCTACTGTGGTCATGTGGAATAATACTGCCCTCTAGCGTACATCCTTTGTATCACATAATTACCAAACAAAAGTGAGGGATAATATACTAAATAGATGAAAAAATGTAGCAGAAACTAATAGTGGATAATAATGTGTAAACGGTTAACTGGTTGAAGAGTAGGAAGTGCCTGGGTACCTCTGTTTGAACTTTCCCCATCTTGGTCTTGGATAAATAAGTAATTGAGCAGTGTTACAAAACAATCATCGATTTAATATTCCAGATGTGTTTCTGTATTCCGCCACTAGATGACACTGATGCAGTAAAAATCACAAAGTGCTTTATATAAAAACTAATATGTCAAGGTTTATAGAGCTTATGTCCTTTAATTTTAGATAATTGGCTATATATATTTGGTTTATAAAGGCATTTCCTTCTTGGTATAAAGAAAAAACAACAAGCCAAAAGGTTGGAAAAATAAAATACTCTTTGGACTGTAGCTTTTTAGAAACCTTGAGGCCATTCAACATGAAGAAAGCACAATGACAAAAAAACATCTAAATTTGTATTTTATAGATGGCAATTGTTTTCATAGCATTTACCTAATTTCATCAAAGTAACATCACAAATAACACTAAAACTAAAGTTAACTCCAAAAATAGCTTGATGTCATTGGCCTGTTCTTGACCTACGCTAAAGCAAACCCTGACAGTCTCAGAGCAGGAATGCTACAAGATTACTCTTGATCCTGTAGTAATATAACTAAACAAACCACTATCAGTCTTGGGATGGGTTTCTTAAGGACTATTATACACATATTCTCTGCAGGGCAAGGTAAAATAAATATTCCACCCTGACTTTATCTCACATGTCTCTCAGCAGTAGAGCATGTGGTCTAAAGACTGAACAACATTGCAAGCTGTGTTGCCAAAACATACTGTAGACTATCGGTTAGAATTAACATCAACCAGACCAGTTATGCAACCACAAGAAAACCTCTCAACAGCAAAACTTCAAGTTTAAAAAACAACACAGTAATGAGCGTCATGAAGCATTATAAAACTCACAATACACTCTTAATTAGATACAGCTTAGAGCACTCATATTAACATTTAAAATGAAAAAGTATTAAGAAATATTCCTAAAATGCTCGGCTTGAAACTACATAACATACTATAAGCTGCATCAAAGTAAAAGACTGAGAAGTTATGAAACTCCATTGCTTTCTTTTAGTCATAATCGATTGTGTAAAACCACAACATGTTTGAGCATCATTTATTGTTCTATCATTGTGATGGAGGGCTTCCGGTAAGCAATGGAGTAAGACGTGGCTCATTTGAGCTCCGGTGAAATCTCAATCTTTTCCAACATTGAGCCCTCAAACTCTCAGTTGAGTTAGCTGTCTTAGCACTCAACACCATTGCGCCCAATTGAGCAACAACACAAGATGCTAACTAAGGATATAACTAAGAGGATAACCATAAATTGTTTATAAAATGGATGTAATCCGCCCATTGGTCCCCTATTCACCGATATTGTCTTTATGACAGGGCAATAAAATAGCGGTTACATACGGGCTTTTCGGCTTTTACTCCATAGTAAAACAATAGTTTTCAGATAGTACAGATAAACGGAGGCTGTAAACATGAGTTTTATACTTGTAAAGTCGCCATTGGGTATACATAAATACAAATAAAACTGTTATTGCAGTTTACATGAACTAGACAGCCACATAAACTCATTCTAATCTATGTTTTGTTTGTTTACTGAGTGACACGCTCATAACAACTTAAGACAGCAATATGAGTAACCTGGGGTGAGAGGCGTAAACAATGTATACAAAAACTTCACGTATTGTGAGCTCCTTTGACCATATCATGCTGTACCACTGATACTGTTTGATTGCTCCTTCTTGCAAGAATTAAAACATGACCATCCTTTTCAATTTTACTTGCTGTCTTTGTCATCTCATTTTAACATAAGAAAAGAAAGAAAAACAACTTGAGTCTGAGAGTGGCTGCCTTTATTTTTTTATTTTTTTAAACCGCTTCACAAGATATTTGCTAAAGAGTTGCTGCTGTGTCCAACAGAGCCCTTGAAGCCAGGCTCTGGGAGGCACCCATGGCCAGTCATCCTCCGCCTAATCATTACCAGACAAAAAAGCACCTCATTGTGGAAGCTTGGAAAAGAGGGAGGCTCAATTACCACAGTAAACAAATACATATTGTGGAAGATTACAGCCCTGAGGTTCTGAGTCAACAAAAGAGCAGTAAAAGGACGTAATGGCTGAACTTTACAAAGGAGATCTAAAGCCCACTCTGGTGAATCCAGCTAGGTCTAAAGTGGATTAACTCTGTCGAAGAAGCACAGAAATATGTCAACAGGCATCCCAAGACTCCTCTTTGTGAAGGGACAACTCCTGTCACCACTAATAATGTTCTAAAATTTACCAAATGTGCTGGTCAATTCAATTTTGTGGGTTTTCGTTGACTGTCAACTTTTCCCCATTGTTTATTCCTGCAACTCTCAGACCTTTGTATTTTCTAAACACACCCTAGTTACTTATATATTTCTTTCCCTGGACTTCCTCCGCAGTAGGCTGTGATGATTTAACTAAACTTTTCGGACCGATGCAGAATTTACAAAGTTTGTAGAGAAATAAATAAGTTTCTTAATCAAAACCAATACAACCCCAGATATTGAATCCTATGGCACTTAAAGCCTACCTGCGGAGCCAAGTTATAGCTTATACTGCTAATATAATGCTAATATGAATTATGTTTGTATTATTATTTTTTTTCTTACTTTCTGTTTTCTTTTTATGTATTGATTGCCTAAAAAGGAAAAAAAATAAAAACCTATTAGCAGGAACACAAATGCAACAATTTTTTTTTATACCACGATGATAGTGACAATAATGACCACATAAGGAAGTATCTATTACGGATGTTTAGTTAGTAAAATTGCTTCTGAACCAGGCAGCTTTTGTTTACTGTTTTTACTGTACAGATAGCGTCTGCACCTGCTTGGAGCCAAACACACACAGTTCACATCACCATCCACTGTTAGCAGGGTAAGTCTTATTCTAACATCTGCTTGTGTATCCCGTTTGCAACTGGAAAGTCTACTTCTATTCATTTTCTTTCTCTTTTCTACCTCACAGATGGTCAACTGTACACTCATAGTCGACCTGCTCGAGAGGTACTACCTGTCAACATTTTATTGTATTGAATTTTGTGTCGGTTTTACTGGAAACCTCGTCGTCATACTTGGGTACCTTTTCTGTTTGCCCAAATGGCAGAGCTACAACATTTACCTTTTCAGTCTGGCTGTATCTGACCTTATTTTCCTCTGCACATTCCCACGCCTCACCTACCTGTACATGTATGACCAATATGAAACCAGTCCCTATGCTTGTGTTATTAACCGGTATGTCCTGCATGTCAACCTCTATTCTTCCATTCTGTTCATGGTCTGGCTAAGCATGGACCGCTTTCTTTTGATAAAATATCCAACCCGAAACCACGTCCTACTGAAGCCACTCTCAGCCCTGATGTTGACAAGCTTGAGCTGGTGTATTGTCAATGTCGAAGTTGCACCACTGATTGTTCTGATGATCCAGGACCTGCAGACCAGGAACTCAAGCCATTGCAAAGACTTTGCCAGCCTTCAAGGAAATATTGATAATTTAGGCTACAGTCTGGGACTAACTGTATTTGGATTTATTTTACCTCTATTTGGACTTTGTCTTTTTTCCTATAAGATTTCACATCTGCTTTGTGTCCAGGACAGGATTCTACCAAGCAGAACCAATTCTTTCCAGCGGCCTCTTAAAATAGTTACATCAGTTACAGTCATTTTTCTGGTCCTCTACACCCCATACCATGTGATGAGGAATGTCAGGATTGCCTCTCAAAAGTCCTGGGCGAATCTAGAGGACTGTACTAAAATGTACATAAATGCAATGTACATCTTGACACGACCCATGGCTTTCTTGCATAGTGTAATAAACCCAATCTTCTACTTCCTCATGGGCGATAAGTTTAGACAGCTGTTGCTTGAAAAGATAAGACAGCTGCTAAAAAACACAGAACAGCATAAAGCATAGAGCAGAACAGCAGAACCAACTTAACATTTCAAATACAAACATGAGCGGAAATGTTTTCAAGCATACAAAAAAACAATGCACAGGAATATTTTTGACCTTTTATTTTAAGCAAAACAATTCATGTTTCTCTTTGTGTACATGCCAAATGTGTCATTTTTGTCCTTATTATATGTTGTAATGTTGGATCTACACTTCAAAATGAATGTACAGACATTTCTTTTAGGGTCACATTTTCAGAATTGTAATAAAAATAGGAATTCACAATCAGTAATGACTTGTATGCCTTTACAGGGCAAACATCTATAAAGCATATATGAATAAAGATATTGTTTTTACAGTTTTCATGTACTCTAAGTTGATAAAGTTACATATTCATATTTTCCTTAACATAGCACATCCAGAGATAAAACATGTTTTTGAGTAAATCATGATGTGATCTTTGTTGTGCCTTTTCATTCCAGTGTGTTAAGTTGTTGAACCTTTATAATAAATGTGTAACCCTTCAACTCTCAAGCAACTTATTATTTTTTTCTTTTTTGTTTTGATAGCTGTTGAGCAACTAGAAAAAAAAAACATCTCTTATTATCTATTATCTTACGCAATATTTTTATAAAGTAGTCTTTGTAGTCTGTTCAAGTCAAGCCCTTGTGTTGGTACTGACAATGAACCTTGGTGGTGTGTTGTTCTTATGCACTTTAACACAGTGTGTTTTAACACAACAGACTGGATCAGGTGCTTTCACTCAGTCATGACTGAACCCACCCAATTCGCCATTTCATTTACACAGGCATCTTTCCTGGAATGGAGAAGGAAAAGGCATGAAATACTAGTCAGTGTTCTCAGTGTGAGTTTCAGGATGAAAACCAACAAATTTGAAATGAGGCAGAACCTAATAGGAAAAACAGTGTCAAAAGTACAAGTGAGGACACATGCAAAACTTACAGTAGTAGTGTTTTGTAATGTGAGAAACGCATGTGTGAAAAAACACAAGATAGCATTGTAAATTATACAACAGAAAACATTTAGTGATGTACCACCGAATTACTGGTAAATTCGGCAGAACAGCTTTGTTGCTATGCTCTGTAATGTAGTTTTATCATCAATAAACCTAAGAATTTGCATTAGCCCTGTGTGCGTGCTTAGATCTACATGTCTTTTGAGTACATGCTATTCAGTTTGTAGGTATAATCCATGAAATACCCCCACATGTTAACAGTTAAAATACTGTATATTATAATCCATTTCACGTTACTGTTATAATCCCTTAAAAGTACAAGGGGATTTGGTAGCAACCACACCACATGGACACTGTAGTTTCAGTATGTTTTAACACAAATACAGTACACACACACAGCTCCTGCAGTAACTACCTCTCTTCAGCCACAAAAGGAGGAATGTTTTGTTTAATGTGTTCTAATAAATGATGTTGACACAATTACCTTTTTGTGTTAATGGAACTCTTGTCTTTGTTATGCAAAAAATATATTTTCCAGCTATTTGAATGGGCTGTAGGTATTTTAGTATGCGTCTTTACAGATGCAGTCACACAGTCTCTCTCTTTATATCTTGACTCGTCAAAGCTGTACATGTACCTTACATTATCTTGCATGACAACATGCAACCGTAACAAACTTAAATTCAGTTTATTATCAGAAAACATTTACATTAAGTGTGATTTACATGAAGAGTTAAAATATAAATAGAAATATTCATACATCAAGAATGTAGCTGTGCAAAGCAAGCGCAAAAGCCCAGTAAAGATGTCATATGTTGGAAGTTTAGTGCATTTTTAGGTTATAGTAGAAATGCAAATTTTGATAATGTAGTGTACATTACATTAGTATGGGATTAATTAAGCTGAAAACCACCCAGTTACTAATACAATAAAAAACAGTTGTACAAAAAGACCAGCAAGCCTTTCCCCATGTTTCATGTGAACAAACTACAAAATGGTTTTAAGACTAAGATTTTTATATTCAAGTTTCAAACACATTGTCCTTTCTAAAATACCCGTTTTAAGCAAGCCAAAATTTACTAACATTTAATTTTGTTTTTTTTAATCAAAATGGTCTGAATTTATTTAGCATTTATGCTCAACACTCTCAGCACCAACAATGGTTAATGTACAGTATCTTGTCCTTCAGAGCACTAATAAATACCACTGCATGTTACATTCAACAAGAACTAAGCTTACTTATTTTAGATTGAAACAATGTGTAATTGTGCTAATCATTTTGATGATGTTTAAATGCACACTGTTTGGTTACAGAATATTGCCGATGCTGCTTGTAAAATCTGGTGTAGAAAACCAAGTTGGGCATGTTTCCCCGATACTAACTTACTTTATTTTTTTTAAATTTAAGACTAGTTTGACCTATGATATTATACAAATATGTACTGGTATGCCAAAAGCCAAGCAACACCTTTTATATAAAAGAGTAGAATGAACTCATTGTTTTCCATAAAGATTATTTTTGTTTGTTTGTTTGTTGTTACAAGTTCATTTTTAACCATTTGATGTAGTTGTCTGTCATACGTTGTGCAATCAGAAAGTCAGTCGGCCATACAGTAAACATCATTGCTCCATGAAATCCTTTGTCATAGTGTTCATGCCACACTTCAACACCTGCTGCACGAAGCCGTGTGGCATACATGATCCCATCATCTCGCAGGACATCATACTCACATGTCAGAATATAGGTCTTTGGAAGAGAGCGCAAGGCAGTATCTGGAACCAAAAGAGGTGATGCTCTTGGGTCAGCAAAAGAATGAACAGCTTCACCTTCTACCTGCACTGCCACTGGGGCACTATAGTTGTACTGTCTATGGTATGTTTCTGGCAGGAAGGCACTCCAGTTGACAAACTTCAGCAGGCTAGAAGACTCAGGGCTGTTATGTGTGTTAGCCAACATGGCCAAAAAAAGGCTTTTGTCGCTTGTGAAGTACTCACTCCAGAAGCGCACCATGAGGGTGCGTGGCAGAAGTGGCATGTCTTGATTCTGTCGATACGATGGTGTGTTAAGGTCCAGAGCTTGTAGCACTGGGTAAATTAAAGCTTGGGCCTTAAAATGCACTTGTTGCTCAGGATCATTCAGTAACTGTAACAAAAAAAAAATAGGCAAAGCTAAAATGAATGTGTAAGTAAGAATGTTTAGAAGTCACATTTTAAAAAATGAACAATGTACTTTTATGTAGTATGTCAGTGTGTACCATGAGTGAATCATAGTGTGGTTATATCTTGGTAAACTAGCGAGTATGTGTGGTATGCCATAAAACAAATAAAAACATGATATCTGAATGTGTCAGACTCATACTTTGACAAAAAACTCCTGGAAATGATATATTTTGACAAGCCTTGCTTTCTTTAATATGCAAGTGTTGTATAATTACTATTTTTGCCTATAAAGATTGTGTGCAATCAAATCAAACACAAACCGGTCTGAGTACCTGTTGGGATACTGCAGCAGCCAAGTTGCCTCCAGCACTGTCCCCAGACACAGCAATACGTCCAGCGTCCACCGAATACTGAGCCAGCACCCCTTCTGGAGGAAGTGTTTGACCACATGGTAAACATCCTCATATGGGACAGGAAAGTGGTGAGCAGGGGCAAGGCGGTAACTAAAAAAAATGGCATAGACAGAACTGAATTAATACTTCTAATAGAAATGGTCAATCTGCTGTATTATTAACAGATCCATAATGTACTTACATCAGACACTAAGCAAGCTTTACAGTTTTATTGTGAGCTGCAGCATGCGTAAAGTTAGTTTTACTCAAATTTGTTGATTTTCAATAAACTAAAGCACATGACATGGCATAGGGAATGTTACATTTACTCAGAAACTAACACTATTAAGTTGCAAAACATTTTCATAAGCGACAACCATGCTTAAAGGTTTTGTTACTTGTTAATTACTGAGAGAACTATTGATTACAAAGCAGAACAGATATGCTGCTGTGGACTGATGGAAAAAAGTTGACACAAGTGAGGGGAAGTATAGGAGCCGGATGAGCCAAAGAACAACTGCTATTGTAGTTAGGACAGACATGGTTGCGTCATTCTACCACAATTGCAGAGTAAACAGAGGGCATTATATTTCATTTGCAAACACAAGCAACAAAATAAGTTTGTACTCTCAGCAATGCAGGAATGCAGTATGTTGCTGTTAATATAAAATACTTACTCCACAGAAAGAACGACTGCATTTAGTTCTGTCACAATTTTTCTGGCCAGGAGGTCATATGGGCTCATTCCTGAAAGAGCAGACATGGTTCATAGCACACATAAAACACAACAAACCCAATAAACAAATAATAACAAATTATACATTTCTCTAATTACACAAGCTCAACATCTCAATCTTTAGATTTTATATTAGCAACGTGTACCATGCCAGCAGTAAAGACTACATGATCTATTCCTTCATCAAACTCTTACTAGTGAAATCTACTCACTGTAACTACCCAGACACCATCCTCCACCATGCAGGTACACCACAGCTCTTCGAAGATCAGTGGCACCAGCTTTCTGCTTTGGCTGGTACACAACTACTTCCACTCCTTCAAACTTCTCCTCCATCACCAGGACATGTTCATCAGACATGGGCACTACTTTTTCTATCTCAGTAATGAGGTACATTACTCCCATATAGTCCTGAATCCCAATTAATTCGCTAAAGTCCGCCTAGAAACAAAGATAAAATTAAAATGAATTATGCTTAATGTTGTCAGAAAACACAGACAACACATCACTTGTTTAGCTCAGTAAATGTGTCAAAATAAATAACTGATGAATCATTCATGGAGGGGTGCACGTGGCAGAGTGGTTAGCACTCCTGCCTCACAGCAAGAAGGTCGTGAGTTCAAAACCCGGCCGACCCGAACATTCTCGGCCGACTCCGGTCTTTCTGTGAGGAGTCTGCATGTCCTCCACGTGTTACCGTGGGTTCTCTCCGGGTACTCCGGCTTCCTCCCACCGTCCAAAGACATGTATGTACAGGTTAATTGACAACTCTAAAGTGTCCCTAGTGAATGAATGTGAGAGTGAATGGTTGTCTGTCATTGTCTATGTCTAAATGTCAGCCCTGCGACTAACTGGCCACTGTCCAGGGTGTACCCCGCCTCAGGCCCAAAGCTGCTGGGATAGGCTCCAGTCACCCGCGACCCCTAATGGGACTAAGCGGTAGAAAATGAATGAATCATTCATTGGAATAGCATGACTTATAATATATTGTGTAGCATGGACAGTGCTTAATTTGTAAAGCTGGAGGTGGGGAACACAGAAGGAATATTTAGAAAAGATATTCCCTCAGCATCATATGTTATTTTGATCTGTTCTGCTCATTTTTGTCTCGATCTTGAATATTTTGATCATCCAACAACTTTAAAACCATTAATCAAGGTCAAATCACTTTAAATTTTTGCATTGTTTGTTTCACAAATCTGTTTCAGTAGCCTGACTAAGTCTTGCTTAGGCAAAACAATGCATATGACAGATAAGAGCTAGTAAAGGTGTGGTTACTTCATATCATTAATCAGGATTTTAAAGTAGTCTGCATTACCTACATAAAGAGCATTGATGGTTCCTATATTAGGTTCTATTATTAGCACAATTGAGCAGGACTATACAACTCATGGATTAGCATCTGACATAATCTGGCATGAGTACCTCATCAGCAAAATACAATGTTTAACCTGTTACCGAGACTAAACATAACATAAGCATGCATGAGCACCTGCAAAATATTCAGTCTCAGCATTCATTGAAATAGAGGCCTACATAAATATGTATTCACAAAATGTATATGAAAGGATAGGCAGAATTTAATTTCAGTTGTATCTCTAGCTTTGGGGTTGTCTTTTAGACTTACCAGATGGCTGAGACTCCTGAAGAAAGAGTTGGTCAGCATAAGTTTCCATCTCTGCTCCAACTCTTCAGGCAGGGTTTCATGAATATAATAAGCAGAAAAGGAGCACACAGCAACAAATAAGATGATACCTCCCCACTTCATTGTAAAAGGGGCGCTATACGCAGCTGACAGCAGGCAGTAAACACAAACGGACTATGGACGGTTACTTATAGCACCAGCTAAAAAAGACAGCACGTGTTTGGTGTGCTGTAATAGATACGGCGAGCATGTTCGGAGCTTTTCATCGCTGATCATGCGCGTGCCACGATGCGTGTCTGTCTCGCGTAGCCGTAAGTAATTGTAGTGACAGCAGAACAGAGTGAGTGCGCGCACCCTGGACTCACGAGGCAGGACCATCCCACATTGGCGCGCACCGCAAATTCCTCAGGTGCTTTCTAAGCGCATACGGCTTACAGTCGGGACGCGCGACTAAACTTCCTGCGACGCTTGATTGAAAGAACATACAGACCACAGTTATTTAACAGTTCATGCAGCCGACAGTGGTAGCCTACACAAATCCTACGGATTGCGACGTTTGTCTGCACTTGTCGAAATAATGTCCTCTTGAAAGAAGTGTAACTGCTGTTCACCTTTTTTCCTCTGGTAGTCCTAGCCCTACTCCTACATGATGACGTATTTTCGCTATTGCTTTATTTAAAAGGAAGCCCAATATGGCATGGACACTATATGTTGATGCAACATTAAGGGTTGAATCGGTAGTGCAGCTACGGTTACAAGGAGGATTAATCTAATAATATTAGTTGTGACAGTTGAGATGTATCGTGTCCTGGAACCACTGAGGGCAAAGTGACACTTCAGTCCTCACACCTCTGCACGAGGAGCTTATTTAGTCCATCAGGACAAAGTTGTAATCAAGCTCATTTTAAAGTTTATATTTCAATGTAATGTACTACTTTTTTTTAGCTCCTAGTCAACTCGAGGTAGGTTATACCAGGTCAGTTCAGGATCATAACTGTGTGCTTAACAAAAACACACCAAACCAATTCACACAAATGCAGCTAATACATACACATCCTTATCAGTTTTACACAAAGCCTCACTGCTTATTTATTTTTACTTATAATGTACATATAGGCTACTGAGCTGAATGGTTAATTATTTATTTTGATAAATGACACTTAATGCTCTGTTTATCTAAGAACCAACCTGAAGTTTACATTGACCTTTATTGATAAGATAACCAAATTCTACAGTGGAACAGCACGTAACAGCTTTATTAATAGTAACCAGATTTGAAACGGGGTGGTTATACAAAACTCTCAAGATTCTTATGGGGGTTGTGTTTACCTTGTCATCTCTTTTAGTATCTCTTGGAATTTAGAGTGTGGCACACAAACACGTTGGAAGAGTAAGGCGGTGGAGGCCCAGGGGGGACAGATCACGGCTGAGCTGCAGAAAACTTTACTTCTCTGAATACAAAATTCAGAAACTCAGGGGGGGGTCCCTACTGGAATTCCCTTCCTCCTTACAAGCCTTCTCACCAATCTTCTAAGGAGATCACTTCAGTGGGTTGATAAATCTTTCATGGATTGCATTTTGTCAGTAGGAGAGACGAGTGTCAGAGACTGCATGGGCGGATTGTTGTCTTCATCTAGTACAGCCGTGCTGTGCAGTGCTGTGCCACGTGGCTGCCCGGCACCCTGCGGTGTGTGGGGGTAGCTCTAGCAGATGTGAAAAGTCATTAGGCTTCAACAAGTTTAATTAATTGTAATTGTGTGTTGAATTGTGCGCACTCGTCTGCACAGACCATATTTCTTTCTGCATTTCTGATGTTGCAACATGAGATTTCTATAATTAAAAAGCTCAATCCTGATTCCAGAGCCAAAACTAAGCACAGTAAAGTTATATTGTGCTGCTGAGGCTATAGATTGTTTGCATGGCACATGACTGAAAGCACATAACTAATTTATTTGGGAGTAATGTTTTTATATCGAACAACTTTGTTAGATTTGGCTTTGGCATTTCAAAAGCTGTTTTGTAAACTGTGTCAATTGACTGTTATTTAGTTTCATTATTCAAAATTTTAATTAACATAATGAAGACTAATGACATGACCTCATACAAAAGGTGGGTTGGATTACAAAAATGGTGAAGACTAATTTAATAACACACAAGATGATCTGCTTGTGTGCAACAAACACAAGGACGTGATAAAGGGACTGATGCTTATTGTTTATACAGATTCTCTTGATTCTGTATCTGAGGGTTCTACTGAGAGCCAACTATTATACAGGAGCAAGGACAGATCTTAGGAATCCATTTATGGTTGTAACAAGGTGTATCATCTTTAGAAAGCCATTTGATCTATCATAAAAGACATTGAAAAAAAGGTGAAAAGGCCTGATTTCTTTTTATTTGTTTTAGGTTATGTTTTAGTACTATGTGTGTTGCTTGTTTGTTTGTTATAATCTATAAACCAGAGTCAGTAATGATGATCACTACTCACATATGCCTTTCTTTGTTCCTAAAGCAGCAGTAAGTGCTCTGAGGTGCGCCTCATGATCATGGGACTGGGTGTAGAGAACAGCACTGGATAAGCTCTTTATCAGTAGTTCCCTGAGCAACACTTCTGTCATAAAGAATGTTACCCTCTCACCTCTTTCCACTGAATTTCCTTGTTTTTGTCAGTTGGTTATAATAAAAGAAGCTAACTGTCCACAAGAGGGGGCTATAACTCAATATTGAGTCAAACCAGTGAGCAAACTGCTGTAGTCTGGACAAGCCTGCCAAATTTTAGGCAAAGGAACTGTGCTGTTTCAGTCAAAAAATATATAAAACCATGGTCAGACTTGACACATCAATAGCCATTCCCACATTACAACAGAAACAAGACTAATCAATTTGTTTTTCCATTTATACTTATTCAGTATAAAAGCTTCACTACACAGGACAGAAGATGTTTAAAAAAGGAACACACACTCTACCTTCATGCTCTTTGGAACTGCACACTTGCACAGCACTTACATTACAATAATCTCAAGCCAATATTTTAGCATTTAGTAAATATACAGATCCCTAGAGACCACTCAAGGTGGGTAAAGTTTCTTGCCCAAGGACACAACGCCAACCGCCAACCTTCCGGTTATAGGATGACCGCTCTACCACTGAGCCACTGCGCCCTCAGTAAAGTCATGTCATGTTACTACCCTTGATGTTCCTCCTGGAGAGTGTTTGCCCGGGGGATCGACCGGACAGATGCCTATTTTCATGTCTCCATCCTGCCGAGGTCCAGGAAATTTCTCAGGTTTGCCATCGGGGATTGGTGTTTTAAGTTCAACCGTCTCCCGTTCAGCTACTCCCTCGCGCCACGCACCTTTTCCAAATGCGTGGAGGCAGCACAACGCTGGTTTGCTCATCTCACTGTCCCTGGGGGCTCGGCAGGACATGGAATTCTGGCTCAGCAGCTGGACTGCTTCCCTCTTTTAAGCTGGTTCGAAGAAGAGATAACGTTGGGCGAGGGGGATTTATATAGCCCCTGAGGCTGTGCCAGGACGTTGGCATGATTGGTGCGGTGAGTGCTTTGTAGTTGCATGAATACTGTAGTTACATCAGGTAACTATATTTTTTTTCTCATTAAGGTCAACGGTAAACTCGATGCGCAAAAAAGATGCACATACATAGATGGAAAGGCAACTACAGTCCACTGTTCCTGCTGCAGCTCTATCCCACACCAGCTCTGTGGCAAGTAGGAGATACTGGCAAAAAGAGACTGTGTCCTGGCTGGCCTGGTAAAGGTTCGGTAGGAGCTGGGGAGGGAGAAGTCTGAGCGTCTCTGCTTAGACTGCTGCTTGGCCTATTTGTAAAAAGCAAGCACCGAAAACACACAAAACATGGCATTAATATATTTTTATTTTAGTGTAAATGGTGACATCCCAATAGAAATTTTGGTTTCTTGATTCTGCAGTTGACATTGCAAAGCTGTGCTAGTATCTTAGTCTTTGTGGTCCACTTATCAGCATTTCCTTTTCTCAAAGAACATTAAAAGCCTTTTGGTCAGGTTGATTTAATAAATATATTAAAATGTATTATTTAAACATCTGCTGCATCTTAGCCTTTGCGGTTAGCAATGTTAGCCACAGCTCAACTTTTGGATGCTACATTCACATTTACTGTTTAAATAGTCAAACACAATAATTACACAACCAACCAAAAGATAATACAGCATACAAAGGCACATTCATTTAATTTCTTTCTTTCGGACAATGTACATAAAGCCAAAACAGAGATGCTTCCTACCAGATAATAGCATAACAGCTCATTTCTATCTGTATTCCTATACTTCCTATAATTGTACTTGTTTTTGGTGGTAGGGGAAACCAGAGAACCTTTACGCAGACCCAGGGGGAACATGCAAACTCCACACAGAAAGGCCTTGCCCTGGAAGGGAATCAAACCCAGCACCTTCTTGCTGTGAGGCAGAAACGCTTATCACTCTGCCACCATGTGATGTAAAGTAATTAGCATTGTTGACTAATGTTTGCTCTGGTGGATTGGTTCAACTGTGTTGGACCATACTTTTAAAGAAAAGTTAAAACAAATGCATCTGGACTTGGTTTTTAAGGTGAAGAAGTTTCATTCCTCATCGACAGAAACATTTTCAATTTTTAGTTCAGAAAGCTGAGAGAGATCAAAGCTGAGCTCTTGTATCAGTTGATCTCAGAATTGACAAAGTCTCTTCACCTTGAAACCTTTACCCAGATGCCTTTGCTTTGACCTTTTCTTCAAGATGTCCTGGATGACTGAGAACCTCCACAGACAACAATACTCACACACAGTTTTTTTTGGTTCATTACCAAAGTACAGTCCACAGTCCATGACATACAACACACTCTGCCACTCTTCTGTTTTGCTGTTGTCTTGTATCTTGCAGCATCCTTTTTCTTCTTTCTCTGTTCAGGGGCTGGCTTTCCATCTTTTGCAGTATTTCCTGCATCTCCATTGATGTGCAGGGGCTCAGAATTGTTATCTAAAATGAATTATGCTGACCTCCTCCATGGTTGCTCTTTTTATAGTTGCCCACTTCTTGTAATATGCTATTGTTAGCAGCTTGAGTGTTTTGCAGCAGTTGGTGCTAATGAAGGCAGCATGGCTCAGGAAATAATCAGCCAATCAGATAATTTGTAGGTTGTTGATGTAAGTTGTTTCTAAGTCTGTTTGTGACTGTGACAGTTGGCCGTAGTAGCAGTTTTTGAGGCACAAATATGAATCTATGCCTAGTCTCTCAGCAGTAGCTTGGCTCTCCCCTGCCCAGACTTTAGTGCTGACTTCACCAACACCGGCGTTACCGTGAGCGGTTGTGGTGATGAATGTGTAGTTTGTTTGTGACCACAGCCTGTGTCTTCTTCAGGTCTGAATTGTGTAAATTTGAGAGATTTCAACATAACCAGACTGTGGTAGATATGAAGAAACAACAAACTGCTGAAATAGTAACAGTTTTTGCAAAGTGAATCTACGAATAAAAGGAACGTTAACAAACACTAAATCGATAAATAAAACAAGGACGTCGACCGATTAAAATAGTGTGTAGGATATAAAGTAGGAATAGAGCACAAACATCATTTCCTTCCAGAATATTCTTTAGTGCCCCATTGTATTGTAGTGTCAGACGATAGCATCAACGCTAACGTCTTTCAGCATAGCCCTCCCCAGAGCAAAAGTCCACCTATAAATAAAATATGATTTTATAGGAATTGCGAATCATTTCTCTCTTTTTTATTTAAATTTTACACAGGCTTTCTAGTTTACATACTGCCCCACTGTCTTGTTTTGTATCCTGTATACCATAGCTAATAACATAACATCATATGCACTATAGTTTTATGTACTGTATGTGTCATGCTAAATAGTGGTGGATTTGTTTTCTTATTCCTCAACAAGTTATGCAGGCAGTTCAGACTCAAGCTTTTTTAACACTATGCAATGCTTTGCTGACCCCTGCAGGTGAGTTATTAACAGACTCAAGCTTTTTTAACACTATGCAATCCTTTGCTGACCCCTGCAGGTGAGTTATTAACTGTGCAAACTGCGCTCTGTCAATCTGACGGTAAACCTATTAACATTTTAAAAAAATTCAATGTACTGCTGTGGCATTAGACTGTTTTACTTGATACATAGTGAAAAATGCCGGTGGTGTAAGAGAAAGGAAACCCTATATTTTTCCACATGATTAAGTTTTTAGTTACACGTCTGACCCAGGCACTTGCACAGTCAGGTTTTATGTGTAAGGAAGATGGAAAAAACAGCCAGTTGTGATGCTGTAAAGTCTTGAAAATCCACACACACACACACACACGTTTCATGCAACTGTGGCCAACAGTCCCAGAGCAATAGGGGAATCGGATAGCTTATTTTTCTAACTAGCAGTTGTTGTTGCTGGAAAAGAGTCAGTGGCTCACTAATCTTTTCGCGATCCTTTTTGAACAACTTAAGACACTCCAATTTCTTCCTGCGACACAAAAAGAAGAACTGGTGTATTTGTTACAACCTTAGTACAGTTGCATGCAAGTGACATGTTGGGTGTAGGTTTTCTTGTCACAAATAAAATAGAAAACTAATAAAACCACAGACAAGACGCCGAGGACAACAGGTGAGCGAGCCGGTAATGTACTAACAATTCAAGTATGTTTAATTGAGAACTGAGAAGGCTGTGCAGCAGGCTATTATAAAATGTTTGTCTACAGAGGTCAATCAGGGGCCAGGAAATGAACAACCAAACTAGTTTAACATTTAAATTACATTTATTCTGTACTATTGTCAAGACAACACACTGCTCCACACTGTGCACTAGACACTAATGCCCTGACATTAAAAAAATGCTCAAACCTCTAAAATGACATGCTGGGGGAGGATATTTGATTGTTATTCAAATATGCCATAACTGCTATGACAATAAACAAAATGGTAAACACATGAGATCAAAGCTATTTTGACACACTATGTTTCTGTTTATAGACACCAAAACCAGAACTAAAATATTCACATGAACCTCGGCCAACTTGTACATACAGAGATTAATGTGCTGTGTTTATGAGTGGTACAGTTTAGTTTTCAACTCAAGCTGTACTTACTGTGCACACATAAGCAAAATGTTTCAAAAATACAAACTAAGATCTGAACTAACTAAATCAATGACTCAGGCCTTTCAGAAAACTGTATTCACAGGGCAAATCCTTAGCCTTCAAAGTGCAAAGCCAGCACCACACATTGTCAATCCTGTATATCTCTAAGCTGAAAAACAAAGATTTATCAATAGATTGTCCTGTAGCTTAAAATCATAGCATCATAGCATACCATCATTAGCATGACCAAACTTGCCATCCGGACAGTGACAAAAGAAAGTTTTTTTATTATTATGGTTTATGGTAGCTTGATTGTGGTTAAAGGTAGCTATCACTTTAAAAGCCAGTCAAGTGATATGCTTTATAGTGACATTCTTTCAAAACTGTAACATTGATCTTTAATTTACTGATTACTATTTTTCTACATCCTCAAGCAGCCCTCCACATATCCATCACAACTGTTACAGGTTGCATCTCGTGTGTGTGTGTGTGTGTGTGTGTGTGTGTGTGTGTGTGTGTGTGTGTGTGTGTGTGTGTGTGTGTGTGTGTGTGTGTGTGTGTGTGTGTGTGTGTGTGTGCGTGCGTCAAGCCTCTGGAACCTCTAAAATGGTCCACGTGTAAGGGCACCGCCATACAGTGATTTTACAGCGAAATACAGCGAAATACAGCGATATACCTCCGTCCACCAGAGGGCAGGCTCCAAAAGCGGAAATATAAGGAGAAACCCAATGGCGACTTTACAAGAGTAAAACTCATGTTTACAGCCTGGTACAAAAGATGGCTCCGGTCTCTAGAGCTAAGTTTTTACTACATGACAACTCTGGGGGGGGGTGAATTTTTGATTAATATGTTTGTTTATGCTATCTGAAAACTATTGTTTTACTATGGAAAAAGCCCGGATGTAACGGCCATTTTATTGCCCATTCGTAATGACAATATTGGTAAATAGGGGACCAATGGGCGGATATCATCTATATTTATACTATCTATGGAGCAGACCTGTCCAAGACCGTGTTGTTTCTCAGTTTGGTGTTACTTGCTGTTACGTAACAACTTTGACTTGACTAGATAATCAACAACAGTATTATACAAACAGTTACATAAATAGAAAGTTTTTTTTCTTCAGACTATGGCTGCAAACACCTGGCTTTCCCACTACAGTTTAGCTTTTTCCATGTAAGGCTGAAGTCTGTGTCACAAATGAATAAGGGGTTACATGTGGTAACACTGATATAGAGCTCTGGCCTGGTGCTCCATTACACTTGTTAAGTTGTGTTAACAGGATGCAATTTACAGAGGACACAAGAACATTATCCTTGCGTACTTTGCACCTACTAATAGCAGGGCTGCCAACAGGACAAATAAGTAAGAGTCATCAACAAGCAAAATGAAATTGTCATGTGAAAATGTCCCCAGATATGAAAAAGTGTAAACAATACTGAATGGAGAAAGAGAGAGAGCAAGTCCTGAAATCAGAGTACTGATTTATGCCCTTTCCATGCCCCAGTGACTTCAGTGCAACATGAATGCTTATGCTTCTCAAGCCATAGACCATTGTTTGTTAAACCCCAATGTAACATGCTGCTGACGCAACACACTTGAAAATAAATAAAAGCCTACATTGTCTGAGTGTTAATACTGTATACAATGAATACAGTTTTTTTAAACTCTGCACTACTTATAGACAAACAAATAAACCAGCTGACATTTGAGTCCTGTAGTTAGCTTGACTTATTAGGACAGAAATCAGCACGCAAAGAAAAATATGGTATTCAGATCTCTCATGTAAGGCAATATTTTTCCAAACCACACTATTCCTGTCACCTCCCACAGAGGGGCCCTAGTCATAACTGAGCACAGAGTGTGTAGAGATGTGAAGCCAAAGTTGTATGTGTCTACAGATTCCTCAAAGCCTACCAGCTAACTGTGACTTTTAACAGCTGGCCCGCCACTCCACGTTTCATCAGCACACTCGGAGTACAGAGGAGACAGCAATATATTTTTTATTATGCTGCAGTCCTTGAGAGGATGAAGGGGGTATTCAAACTAAGAAATGTCCTCAGGTCAAAACAATGATGTTCAAACAAAGCTATGTTGAAACCAATAACATTTTACCCCTACAGAACATTTAGATTTGTAAAAAAGAATAACGTGGCTGCATCTCATCTGGAGTAAGTTAAAGCTAATACACAATTTGTGATCAGAATAATCACAAACAAACAACTGAAACAGTACTGGCAAAAGTACTATTCTAGTCGTAACAACACAAAAATGCACACACAAGACTATTCGCCTGCTGTTTCCAAAGCTGTTTATCGTTTATCATTACGGAAAAAAGCTTACACATACCAATACATTATAAAGGGACAAGTTAGTTTATCCAGTTATATTAATATATATTTAATGAAAGATTTGATGCTATTAGGAAATATGAGTGAGGGCCAAAAAAATTTATGTAACTGCAATAACATGGGTTAAAAATCTTGGTGATTAATATATTTCTTCTATTGCCATGACTTTAAAGAGGAGAAATTTAGTTGTTGTGTGCTGTGTTGTCCAGATGTTGCATTAAACAATGACGACACCAGCAACAAAACAAGCCAACATTGCCTGCAAGTAACACGTGAAAGGGGTGCCTATTAGTCCATAAGCCAAGCCGCAACACTTTCATCATAGAGTCACCACCAAGTTCTGTATGCCATAAATAAAACTGTAATTTGTCACAGCACAAAGTTGTCTTTACTAAAGCAGAAGCTAATAACTAATAATAACTAGCACACACTGTCTGTCTGCACTGAGGTTGAGGACATGTGGTAACCCAGCAGCTTTGGGAGAGGGAACATTTGGAGGCCAAAACACACATGGTTTGATTTAAAGATGGTCTTAGTTCTGCTTTTACAGTTTTTGTTTCATAAATACTGTTTATCCAAGAATGGCTATAAATATAAAGATTGTGGCAGTTAATGGCAAAAGAATACCCACAAACTATAAGCTGTCAAGCTGATGCAACTAATACAACTGACTCATACTACTTTCATAAGTCTCTGAATGAAATGTCTGGACTGATGTGTAACAGGAGTAGTATACAGCCGCAGGAATTTCACAACTCCACATGTCAGCAAGTTTTGTGTTTTTACTAAAAGTAACAAGTTCCATTAAATCCTAATCAAAATGTCTCAATTTACAGATTTTATGTAATAAGACGTATACTTTATTTTAACTGGTGTTAAAATATGCCGTGGCCAAACAAGATTAACTACCAAATAATTCAATTTATTATAAAAGGCATTTATTTTACTTAATAAGTATAGATAAGACACAGAAGTAGAATTTAAATATGAATGTAAATGTTCAGATTTACAGCAAACTACAAGCTTTTATGTTTAGTGTTAAACAATTAGTCTTCCAAAAAACTATTTCAAAGCCCCAGCTACTTCAGTATTGTGTTTCAGCACATTACATGGGGGCGGGGGACACTAAAGAGTGTGTGGAGCATGGGCTGAGGCTCTCAGAGATGCCTCCTTTCCCTCTGCAACTCACACAGTAGACTTTTCTTAATGCTTCATCTTGAGGAATACTATCTAAACTGGATCACAGAAGTGCTCAATTTAAGTAAGGTAAGACATTTTTGTGTACCTCAATTTTTTTAAGTCTAGAGAGATTTGAGTGTAGCTTTGTTATGGTTCTTGCACATCAAAATGTAGGATATTTATGGGGGTTTCCATGTTAATGGAGCAATATAAGATGGTATTTAATCAAATCTCCATAGTTTCCATAAAATACCCATGTCTGTCTCCAGGAAGGTTTCAAGTTTACCCCTTGTCCCGTGTACAATGCGTGAGTGTGCCTGTCGCACTTCATACCTGCGGACATGTCTGCTGAGGACTTGGCTGGTCCTGACAGCACTGCTGCAGACGGCGGGAGGCTGCTCCAAACCATGCTCCTGCCATGTCCCCAAAGAAGTGCACTGCACCTTCAGATACCTGACCGCTGTACCTGACCACATCCAGACAGCAGTGGAAAGACTAAACCTTGGGTGAGTTGCAGTTTTCACTCCTCGTAAAAAAAAAAAAAAAAAAAACAACAACACAGACAGGCAATTGTGAAAAAATAAAGTTAATCAATTAAAATTGATTAATTGTATTGAACACAACTAGACTATTATAAAACAGTCGTAGTATTTTATTCTTGGTAAGGTTAATTAGCTAAAAAAAATGCTAAAGCTAACTAACTAACAATGCCTGGTTTGTCTGAACTTGTAGCTGCTAACACAACTAGTGTATATGAGTACAATGCAGTGAAAAAGTACGTAGCTTCCACCTGTAACGTTACGTTTTCGACGTAACTTGCCTCTAAAATCCTCCTGTCAGTATTGTCAGGTTCTCACAAATCACATTATCACTGAGTAATTACCCCAAGGTCTCGAGACAAGGCAAAAGCAAGATAAAATAGTTGTCATTTATCAATTCAGCTCACATTTTAGTTCTAAATATTACTGTATCAGTTTTAAGTTAAAATGTTCATGTAGCCTGCTAAAACAACACTGTTGTAGATTTAAGCACATATTACTGTAATGATTTGGATTATTTACACCTGTCTGTGCTTGTTATTGTGTATCCTAGGCCTACTAGGCTATTTTTCAAATCATTTTCCTTTATAAAATGTATATATTAAAAATAAAAATAAATCGTATTCTTAAGTATTTGAAGCTCAGAAAAATAAATCAGTAACAGTTTGTTCTAACACATTATTTATTTTTGTTTTAGGTACAACAGTATAACTGTGTTAAAAGAAAATGATTTGATTGGACTTGAGAATTTAGAGCTATTGATGCTGCACAGCAACACTATTCACAGCATCGAAGACAGAACCTTCCAAGATCTAAAGTCTTTACAGGTAAAATATAGTGTTTTTTTGAGTGAACAGAAAAAACAGAATGAACTATAGGACCACATTAGTGTGGTATGTGTGCTGTAACCTCCTGATTGTGAAAAAAACATTCCTATATTATAGCTTTTAAGCTATCTTACCAATCCTATCCTTACAGGTCCTGAAGATGTCCTATAATAAAATAAAGACAATCAACAAAAGACTTTTAAAGGCCTGGAGAGCCTCTTGAGACTTCAGTTGGACCACAACCACCTTGAGTTCATCAGTCCAGAGGCATTCTATGGCTTGACCAAACTACAGTCAGTAAATCTGGAGGGAAACTACCTTCAGCAGATTCATCCAGACACATTTATTACAATGAGGTATAGCCAGCTGTTTAAAGTCTCCTCAGTGAAAAGCATCCACCTGTCAGACAACCTCCTCTCCAGCCTCCCTGCAGATATTTTCCCATCCTCAAGCCAGCTAGAAAACCTCTTTCTCCATGGAAATCCCTGGAGTTGTGATTGTAATATGGAGTGGTTCCCAAAGTGGATGCAAAGAAACACTGGTGAGAACAGTGTTTTGTTTCTGTGTGAAAAATGTGCATTGTTAACATCTATATAGCTCTATGAACAGTTTATTTGGAAACAGATAAATGTTTCCAAATAATCATTGCACATCATTAATATTACTGACCTTTTCTTTTCTTTTCATTTGTACTTTTGAAGGTGTTTTGAAGTGCAAGCGTGATAGGAGATATCCAACGGGCAGCTGTGTCCTCTTTGTGAAAATCCTTCCATCTATCACAACAGCCCCATATCCCTTCTCCCGAGTGATGGCTTCACCTGTACCAAGCCTTGGATCCAACCTCATCTTAAACACAAAAATATCAGTCTGGATGAGGGAGAGTTCACTCCAGTTTCCCCCAAAGACTTTATTGCTCCATTAGGCTCTATGCAGTTGAATCTGACAGATCATTTTCATAATGATGGTAGCTTGTCCTGTATTGTCCAGAGGCCCTCAGCTTTTGAGAATTTGACATTAGCCCTGGAGGAGGAGGGAGGTAACAACGTCACTGTGCTCACAGCTGAAATGACTGCATATTTGATCTGTAACATTGATCATGAGCACATCCAGCAATTGTGGCAGATCCTAGCAATGTATAGTGACTCTCCAGTGCGGCTGAGAAGAGGGTTAATGCTTGCCAAAAGCCCAGAAATGATATACAGGTACAGTCAGGTAAAACCTAAAGATGAAGAGGATGGTATTCATACAAACATTGAGGCTGTGGTCAAAGCTATGCCTGCATTACTGATGCAAGGCAAGATTAACTTACAGCTAGACCGTACTGCCACCACCTTCTCTACACTTTACGTCAAGTACCAGTCTGTGGTCAACCTTCGTGTAGAAAATACACAGACAAACAGAAATGGCTATACCTGGACCATGATAAAGCGTGACAACAAAACCAAGACTCAGCACACTGCAGTTACAGGTTGGAATTGCAGATTAACAAAATGTTGTTTTGGTAATAAGATTTTAGTATATATGTTACTTTTTTCTATTTAACAATAATTTAATAACTTGATGTAATTAAGTTAATGATTTGACCATGATCCATTTTAGTTCTTTTGGTTAAATAATTTGAATAAAAGGTGCAATGACGGGTCCAATCATAAAGTGTAGTTTTTGTTTCTAACAGGTGGTGTGGCACAATTCAGCTGTCAAGTCATTGGCGAGCCAAAACCATTAATAGAATGGATTTTACCAGATGGAAATAAGCTCAGAGCTCCATACAGCAGTGAGGACAAGAGGATTCTTATAACTGCAGAGGGCACATTCACATTACGAGGAGCTGGTGCCACTGACACAGGCCTATACCGATGTATAGCCACTAACTATCTGGATGCAGATATCCTCGTCTTTCGATTGACGGTTCTGTCTCCTGATGTTGAAGAAACAGAGATCAATGGCCTCCAACTGTCAAAGTCACTTGGAGAAAAGTTGTTTCTTGAATGTGGTTCTCAGGGAGTCCTAAGCCTTCGGTTAGTTGGATCCTCCCTGACAACACAGTACTGGAAACATGGCAAGGCAACAGAGAAGTCTATGAGAATGGATCTCTGCTTATTCAGGGTCTCACCAAAAGAGACAGGGGTTTTTATAGGTGTCTGGTGTCCAACCATTTGGGATTTGACCTTTTGGTGTCCCAGGTACTTTTGAATGGAGAAAAAAATGGAGAAAAGACAATTTGGGACCGAGAACAGTCTGAGATTGAAATCCAGGCCCTGAAAGACAACGACAAACGTAATATTGAGAAATCTTTTTCAAATGCCTATGAGAAAATAAGTCAAGAATCCAGAACCATCACCTCAGACCGACCTTATCCCAGACTCCGATCACAGGACAGGGGACACTCAAGTGGTCGCTGGGGCAAAGAAGAAGGGGTTCCTTTAGCAACAGGCATATGTGGAGCAATAGGGTCTTTGATAAATCTTACAGGAAAGTGGATCCACAACGATTCGCTGAATTCATGAAAAATGTAAAAATGGAGCAAGAACTGCTACTGGCACAAAGATCGAGAATGCAAAACATTATGATTCAAATATTTTTTCTGGGGATGGGGAAATCAGCTCTGGTGAGAATCCTGATAATATTATTCTGCCTCGGATAATCAAACCAATTACAATTAAACCAGAATTTTACAGCAGATGGACTGAAACAAATTTAGCAGCAACAGAAATAAATAGACCAATCAGCAATAACAATACGTACTTTAAAATGAGCACAGAAAAGTTTAACACAAGAACAACAGAGTCATATTTACAGCACAAACCTATAAATCAGTCTACACAGAAGAATTCATTTTCACTCAAACAAGAAGATATTCAAGAAAGTCAGGGTGATGCTGTTACACCACATGTCACTGCTTTACAAAATACACAATTTTCTACTTTTAATGAGGCAACTGAAGTTTATTCTTTGGAAAGAACTTCCAATTCTGCTTTTAACAGACACCCAGTTACTCCCCAACTAACTGTGACAGACATTCAACAAGAAACCCAGCTCCAGTTCTCAGGCCAACAGCCTGAAGATCCAGAAACATTCACAGAGGCAGCTCTCTCATTTACAACAGACCCCCATGTCACTCCATTGAGGGATGGAACAGGATCACTGGCTTACACCTCCAGAGATCCGGAGAGCCAGACCACGTTCTCAGCTGTCACCACCACAGAGAAGCAACAGGACGGGATTACCTTCCATACTACTCAAACTATCAAATCCCCACGCCTGCATTCAGGATCTACTATTATATCCAGGCAGCAAATCCATATCATCCCACACAAAAATAGCAGAGGAGGAAGGCCAAGAGTGACCATCCAAGGACGAAGGAGGATAATTAAACCAAGCAGGATCACTGACATACAATCTTTTATCACAAAACTCAAACAGACAACAGTGAATAAGGAAGGAAATGCTACAGCGCCATACAAAATTGAACTAACCACAGGTAAGTAGTTTTCTGAATTTAGGACATTGTAATCTATATACACTTTTACTCATGTTCTGTTTTTCAGACCGTGACTGTGATAAGGACAAAATGAGAACAACAACTTCTCCAGCTGAACAACGAACAATTGCTTTAAAAGTACCCACTCATTCTGAGCCGAGGGAATTAGTTTCTAAGGGCTACATAACCACAGCTGATCCAGTTTTGATCACAGTTGAGGAATCATCTGTTCCCACAACATATACTACTGGTGTTTCAAAGGTAATTCATGGAAGAATCCCTTGGAACAGACTGTTGGAAAGGGAAAATATAAGCAGTCGCCCAAAAAAGCCATCTATCACTCCTAAAATTTCAACTACAGCTGAAACAACAACTGTGACCCCTACAACAACCTCTGCTGCAGTGTCTACCATCAGGCCAAATGTAATAGCTGTACCTGACACAGTGTCTCACTCCACCCACTCACAGACGAAGGAAAGCTCAGGAGATGATTATGGAGATTTTTCTGCTGATTTTGAGTTTTCTACACCAAAACCAAGATTTAACTATCAAACATACACCACCCCAACCTATTATTCAAGGTCCTCAACAACGGCTCAAACACTTGCAGAATCACAGACTTTGCCTTCACCACCGACTGTCAAACCATCTATATCTAAAACCCAAGATGAACATATTATTTCTGGGTCTGGGGGACTACCTGATCAATGGTTAGTAACTAGACAAAAGCCTACCAGGGCCAAAGGTCGGCATGGTCGGAGAAAAAGACCCTTTAGGGGAAGAAAACCCACCAAATTTGACCCTAGAGAAACTACAGTTAGGACAACAATTCCACCCAGAGGAACTCCTTCAGTGTCCAAGCCTTTTTATACATCTTCCAGGACAGCAGACAGATCCTCTGCCACTATTAATACCCACCAAACATCAGAGGAAAGAATGTTTACATCAGGTAGTTCAGCAGTTTTTACTACTACTCAGACACCAATTATAACTTCTAGCAGAATTTACCCCACTACAACATTCATGCCAACTACCGCTAAAATACTTTACACAACCGCTTGGAATAGGGTCTACAGTAACATCACTCCAACCCAGAGGAGCACTACTAATAGGCCACACATTAGGAGAACAAGGCCAACCATAAAAAGCAGTAATAGGCTAACTGGTGAACAAGTGCATACTAATACACATGTACCATACCTGAACAAGGAAACTCATTATGCTATATCCCACGTCCATCACCCTGTCACATCTGGCTATGACGCTACAAGTGGGACTACTGCAAGATTTGAATCAACCTCTAATGTGGTGATGAGGAAACCCAAAGTAGTTGGAGGAAATGCAGCCAGCTTTACTGTGTTGTCCGACTCAGATGCCTTCTTGCCATGTGAAGCTGTGGGAAACCCTGTGCCCACTATTAGCTGGAAACGCCTCTCATCAGACACAGGTATAAATGTCAGTCACTCAATGTTGTTGTTGTTGTTTTTTGTTTTTAAAGATATATAAAACAAAAGTGTAGTTCGTATGCATGAAAAGTTATAAGGCAAATATGTTTTTCTGGTCCGATCAACACCACAGTAATTTATGACTGTTTTTATAAATTGTGTGTCAACAATCTACTGCACATTGTCTTAACATACAGAAGAAGCTATATTTTAACTTTCCTTATACATTTTGAAATTTGCCATGTATATTTATATTTTATAAGTGCATTGTCTTTTTCTATTTTAGGAAACACCATTGCCATAATGAGTAAAATAGGAAAATTTGAGGTGCTAAGTAACGGCACATTGATGATCCAAAATGCCAACATTAAAGACCGTGGCCAATATCTCTGTCTTGCTGAAAACATTCATGGATCTGACAGGCTGCTTGTTACCCTTTCTGTGGTGGCCTATCCATCACGCATCCTTGAGCCCAAAATGCGGGAGCTTAAATCTCACGCCGGAAATCGCGTGGAGATAAAATGTAAGGCAGAGGGTCGGCCCACTCCCATAATATCTTGGATTCTTGCAAATCGGACCCAAGTCAGAGGCCAAAACACAGAGGGAAGAGTGACTGTGACTGATGAGGGGACTCTAGTCATTGAGCAAGTTTCAGTTTATGACAGAGGTCACTATAAATGTATTGCCAGTAACCCTGCTGGGGCTGATACAGCCACAGTTAGACTGCAGGTGGTGGCAGCTCCTCCGGGCATTTTAGAAGAGAAACGTCAGCAAGTCAAAATCTTTGCAAATAAAAATATTTACCTACCCTGCACTGGCCACGGCAGCCCCCAGCCCAATATTCACTGGGTCCTCCGTGACGGCTCAGTGCTCCAAACTAATAAATGGACCAGGGCTTCAAGGATATCAGTGTACCAGAATGGAACACTACACATTAAGGATTTAATGCTATCAGACAGTGGGAAATATGAATGTATTGCTACAAGTTCCACTGGCTCAGAGCGCCGAGTAGTGACTCTGATAGTAGAGAGGCATGAGTCTATGCCACAAATAATTGAGATATCTCAGCGTTTATCAGAATTGTTCTTTGGGGATCAATTGAGACTGAACTGCACAGCTGAAGGTGACCCAAAACCTAGAATTATATGGAGACTGCCTTCTAAAGCTGTGGTGGACCATTGGCACAGGTAAAAAAAATGTATAAGATGAAATGTTTTATTATGTTAAAATATATGACTAAATATAAAATATGTATTTTTTTTTAGAATTTAAAATATGTTTTAATAGAAAACAGAAGCACTGCATTATTTAATTTTTTGCAATGTCTTCCCTAGGATGGGCAGCAGAATTCAGGTCCTAGAAAATGGGACGCTAATAATAAATTCTGTGAGTGATAAAGATGCTGGGGAATATCTCTGTGTGGCACGAAACACAATTGGTGACGATCTACAACTCCTGAGAGTCACGGTTTCAATGAAACCAGCCAAAATAGAAGCAAAGCTTTATGACAAGAAACAGGTGCCCTATGGGAAAGAGTTAAAGGTTGACTGCAAAGCCTCGGGAGCACCAAAACCTGAGATTTCCTGGGGTCTTCCAGATGGTACAGTGGTCAACAGTGTTTATCAGTCTGACGCCAGCAGTGGGGGAGGACGAGCACGCCGATATACTCTGTTTGACAACGGAACCCTTTATCTTAATCAGGTATGTTATCGCTTTTACTTCATGCACACATTTTACCTACAGTACAGTTATTGTTCCAATAATCAAAGTCAATGTTTTTTCAGGTTGGTATGTCCGAGGACGGTGACTACACTTGCTATGCTGAGAACCAGGTGGGAAAAGATGAAATGCATGTACGTATCACTGTGATTACTGCTGCTCCGCGGATACATTTCCCTGCACAGACCTATGCCAGAGTGAAGCCTGGAGGAAACGTACGCCTCGACTGTGAAGCAGTTGGAGAACCTAAACCCAAGATCCTCTGGATGCTGCCCACCAAAGATGTGATTGCAGCGTCTTATGACCATTACTTGGTGCATGTAAATGGTTCCCTTGATATTAGGGATGTGAAGTTAATTGATGTTGGGGAGTATACATGTATGGCTCGCAACCCTGCTGGAGAAAATAGAAAGATTTATAAGGTTGAAATAGATGGAAATCCCCCAGTAATCAATGGCTACCATCAAAACAGAACAGTTGTCAAAGATGTAGCTGCTAAATATTCCCAAAAATTATTACACTGTAAGGCAGAAGGTGATCCGATCCCTACAGTGACTTGGATTATGCCTGATAACATTTTTCTGTCTGCTCCTTACTTTGGCAGTAGGATTAATGTCCATCATAATGGGACATTAGAGATCAAACATGTCAGGCCAACAGATACAGCAGAGTTTATTTGCATGGCAAGGAATGATGGAGGGGAGGCAGTCATGGTTGTTCAACTTGAAGTAACAGGTATGCTGCAGAGGCCAATCTTTAGGAACCCATTTAATGAACGTATTGTGTCTCAAATTGGGAAAACTGTTGTTCTGAATTGCTCTGCCAGTGGGCATCCGATACCTGAGATCTACTGGACATTGCCTAATGGAACACGGTTTAATCAGGGCCAGGGCCACAGCTCACGCCATCAACTCAGCAGTGATGGAAGTTTAGTAATCTATAGCCCTCGCAAAGAGGATACGGGAAAATACAGATGTGGTGCCAAGAATTACATGGGTTACATCGAAAGGTTAGTTTTGTTGGAGGTTGGACAGAAGCCTTACATCTTGACAAGGCCGCGAGGCATCATTCACAGTGTATCTGGAGAATCTCTTTTTCTTCACTGTTTGTCCGATGGAAATCCCAGGCCAAAAATCTACTGGACCATTCCCGGTGGCCACACGCTTGCTCGGCCTCAGGTCCTAGGACGCTATCAGTTGCTAGAGAATGGCACTTTGATCATTCAGGACACCACTGTCCATGACAGAGGAAGCTATATTTGCCAGGCACAAAATAATGCAGGAAAGGCCGTTCTTACGGTTCCTGTTGTTATTGCCTACCCTCCACGCATCACAACAGGGCCTCTTCCCACAATAAGGGCAAACAGAGGGAAACCAATCTATCTTAACTGTGTTGCTATTGGTATTCCTACACCAGAAATTACATGGGAACTCCCTGACCGCTCACTTCTGTCTGCAGCAGATCAGGGACGATCTACAGGCAGTGAACTGCTCCACCCTCAGGGCACGCTTATCATCCAGAGGCCCACCGTTTCAGATTCTGGCACTTACAAATGTCTGGCTAAAAACTACCTAGGAACAGACTCAAAGGCCACATATGTGCATGTACTTTAAAAAAAATAAAGAGGACAACTCATGCCATGTTGATCATTATTTCGATCAAAAGGAAATAAAAAACTTAAAATGAAAATGTACACTGGATGCATATTTTAATAGCTATTATTAAGTGCCTTCATAACAGAATGAAAGTTTCCAACTTTTTAAAGCTATTGCTAACAATCAATTGTGTTGTACACAAGAATTTTCAATAATGTTATACATTATGCCAAACTGTAATAATACAGTTTATCTCTATGTAGTATCTACTTTATTATATGTTTTAAGAAAATCAACCATAAAACATACTGATACAGCTCAATTGCATGTATTGCCTTGTTTTTGTTTATTAATTATTTTATGGTTTGGCATACACAATAATCTCTTCAATTTAACCTTCCCTGCCAAAGCATGTTTCTGATAACTTACCTGGTTAAATAAAGTTTTAAATAAGTTTAAAAATTAACAGTTTTTGAGTGTTTTTTCAAGATGAAGTTGACACCCTGCTCCAGAGGGGTCGTCTGTGGGTTAGAATTATTTTAGAAACAAACCATTACAATTTTCCAGCTGTCAAAATAGCCATTTGTTTTGGTTTGTCATTATGTACTAATTTTACTGCCTCTCGTCAATTAAAGAAATGGTTTAGTGAAGCAGGCTGTTGTCACTGTGGAATAAAAGGTCCTCTGTGCTCTAGCCTGTTTTGTTGCTCTAAATATAGTATATATATAGGCCTTGATTAAAACTAATGTTCTGTGTTACTCAAGGCATCAACTGGAAATAATTTTAGTGAAACTGCGTGAGAATATAGATCACAAAACGGTAGAATGAAGTGAACTTGAACAACTAGTTTTGAATTGGAAAGTAAAGTCATAATCAGCTGTGATTTACCTTTGTTAAATCAATCTGACTGAATCATGTCTGTGTTTCAGTTAATGGTAATGTTTGAAGTTGTGAATGTGTCTTCCAAGCAGCTGCTTTTATTGGGACTCAAACAGGTCAATAGTTTGTTCTCAACTGTCTAATAATTCTATTTAAATTAAAAAGATTTTTCCAAAAGCAAGAGGCAGTCCCTTGAAGGGTAATATTACTTTGATGGATTTGGAGAAGAGGGGAATTGTCTTCCATAAACTTTGGAATGTAGGCGGCTTGCTCTGTGATTTAATCGAAAACTGGCTGCACATGTGAACTACAAGACTACAAGTCAAATCCAAATTAAACCTTTTTATTTTTTGTTTATCTTACAAGGCACCCCATTTTCAATATATGGCTTATTAATGTTAAAGACAGTTCTTCATTCACACTTCATGTGACTTTACTCACCTGGATACATATGTATTAGAGGCTTTTTTTCTCCCCTTTTGGAACATTTGGCCATGAAAAAAACAATACAGGCTTATGTTATGGCTTTATGAGAGGCAGCACATATTGTTGGTTTAGACTACCCCATTCTAATCACAGCTGTTGAAGTGAGGTTTTAGGGGCGTTGCACTGTTACAACCATTTTTTTAAGATGGATAAACATAGGTGTGACGCCTTCCTGGCCACCTTGAAGAAAAACAAATCAGCACAGAATCACTTCAACATCTCCAAAAGACTCTAATTATGCAAGGGTTAAATTGCCTTAAAACCTTATATATCATTTTAATGGACAAATCACAATGTTCTGTTTACATTCAATAGTTGATTACAATGTGACCATTTTTGTCATTTAGCACAACCTACGTACATTTATTAAAAATCACATTGTATCTGACTTTGGTTGACAGTAAGATTCAGAAGGCCAAGTCATTGTTTTATTTAACTTAAGCTGAGTACATTCACACCTAAGAGCAATTTACAGTTACTAAAAAGTCTGTGTCCAAAAGGCTTGTAAGCCAAAGCTCTGAAAGCAGTTTGTATTGTAATGTTTTTTTCATCATCTGTGTGCAGCCGAATATATAATGCATTGCTACGCATATAAATTATATCTTATATAAGTTATATCTGTACCAGTTAAAAAGAATAAAACCATGTGAGGAAACTGAATAGGAAGGAAAGTCTCCAAACACAGGCAGACAGAGGAAACCAGCGTAAGGTGAGACATAGTTTTGGTCTGTGGTAAGAGTTCCATGCTTCAACTGCATTCTCAGGAGAGTATTGAACAAATGTAGTCCTGACACAGTGCTCCTCTGTTTGAATCTGTCTAGCTTCTAAAAAGCTGCAAACTTGGCAACAAGGAAAGTTGGCAAAAAATGGCCAGTAGCTTCATTTTTGTTTCAATTAAACCCTAAAGGAGGGAAAAAACTTAAAGCATTCCATTACACATATGTTGATACAGTAGATCTTGCTTGGTGCCTGTGGTAATCTTGAAATTTTACACCAAAGTCATAGAATTCCCACCTTGACCTTCCAACCACAAGTAAAATATATTCCTCTTTGCACTTCTCTACCAAGAAGATCTGCCAGTTCATGGTATTCCCAAGTTTCTCAGCGAGACGCTCAAGTAAGGCCAATAAAAAAGAAAGCATAGATCACTCTTTGGTCTCAAAGAGGCAATAAAAGCAAAGTACAATTTACTGTAGGGCACTACTTGTCAATGTGAAATCTATAAAAACTTAAATCAGGTCTTTTTGTTAGCCAAGTGTGAATGTAAATGAATTATTAAAGCATATAAATCAGCCACAGCTTTCATTAAAATACAACATGACCGTAAAAGGAAACAGAGGACTAATAAGTGCAAATATTAGGGTGACCGGACACATCATATAAAAGACTTGGTATACACATTTTACAGGGCTATATTTTTCAGTTTGTGCTCTGAGGGCAGTGGAAATATTGCAGCGGGGGTTCACAAAAGTAACTGGCTACAGATGTGATCCCTTAGCCTTCAGAGAGTTTCCAGGTGGACAGCTATAGCCCACTACTGTAGACCGACCTCTATCAAGTCTAACATCAAGCTATAAACATTAAAGCTTGTGTAAACGAGCGAGTCCCAAAGGGAGGTAAGCATTAAAACAAGCCAGCTCACCCAATTAACCAGCAAAAACAACGTGGCACTGCTACTTTATGGTAAGTTTAGTTCTTTTTAGCTTCACTGATGAGGTAGTGAAAGTAAGTAGAGTGGATGTGTCGGGGGCTAGAAAAGGGAAATACCCTTGACGTTTTTGTTGAAAATTGTGACCACGAATATAGTTTTAAATGACAGCTAACTGATTGAGAGTGACTACTGCATTTGTAAGTTATTGCAACCTTCAGAATGCACCAGCTGTTATATAATTTATTCTTTTGGGGCAAAGATTGTTTTGTCTAACTGAACACAATCCTAAAAAGGTGTCATGCATGAAAATAATTATTTCTAGTATAAAAAGCAATATATACTCAACAACACATGTATCCACTGATAAAATGAGCAGCAAGTGTGACAAAATCAAGGTCATACAATTATCCTCATTGTGTAATCTTGTAGGCAACCAACATATGGCATCCCTAACTCCAATTGTTACATTGTATTAATCCCTATATTAAGATAAGATTTTATTAAAATAAAATATAATTGGGATGTACGTGCTATAATTTAAACTATAAGATCCTGGGAAAGCTATTACCAGGCGTACGTCGGCTGTTAAATCACTTTACATGACATCATTTAGACCACCACTGGCCTGTCTGCCTTACATAAATGTTGAAACAGAAACTTGCAATCGTACCAAGATAACCTCCCGGACAAAACAGACGCTCATTTTAAAACATTTTGTTTAGTTGAGGTTGTCGTGATAGGTTGCACCACACGCTGTTGTATCCTACTAAGGACTCTCACCTCTGTGCACACTGACACCTCCCCAGTCACCCTTAGCCCTATTCGCTGCCCTGAGTGAACACAGGCTGCTGCGGAGCACACAACAATGCCATGTCAAATATGCATGGTATCTTGCCTGAAAAGCTTCTCAAAGGAACTGTTGTCCTTCTATTTTTCATGCCACCTCTCTGCACTCTGCTCGCTCAGACAGTGGGATGAGGGGATATCAGACAAACACTCAGCATGAGGAATGTTGCTCTTGGCACATGCCAGAAGCAATGGAAATAAAACAAGAAATATGTTTCCCTAGTGTGACTACATTGCAGCCTGTTACAAAAAAAATCATCATGAAAGACAGCCTCACGTCATGGAAAAAAGGCCATTCTATGTTGTGAGCGGCAGGTAGTGTTTGATAAGTCATCCACTAATATGTCCACCAGATGAAAGCTGTTTTATAGCAAGACCCAAACAAAAGCAGTTGCTAGGGCAATGTTCAGGTTGAGATCAAAAACATTATTCTCTGTTGCAAAGGAGAGCTTCTGAGCCAGCTGGGTGTACGTGTGTGATGCAGACGATAAGTCCTCTCACACTGGAAACATGGGGCTAATGAGTTAACAAGGAATTCACATGAGTCAGCAGAGCCCTAACAAACTCGCCCAAAATAATAAAGCAAATAGACAAGTTCCCCAGCAATAGGCTACCATTTCACTATGAACAATAAATGTTTTACACATTAACAGTGCTACAGTGAGTGTTAATGTGGCCTAAACCTTAATAAAATGTCTATATATAGCAGCTCACTTATTTTTCTTATCTCCCCTTCTCCCCCCGTAAGAGCTGTTTTTGATTTGTCAGATTTATGGATAACCATATGGAAGGCATACCCTGGATCCTACATGGAACAGGAGGCCTTAGAAACCTTACACTGTCAAAACAAAGTGTGACTGGCACATTTCAGCAGCAGCATTGGTGGAAAATGTAGCCTACACTTTAAGTTTCATGCAGCAATAATCTGGAAAGCCTCCCAGAGGAAGTGAAAGCCTCAACTTTAACAATGTTCAAAGACAACTGTAAAAGGGTCTTATCTGCACTCTTTGGCTTTAAATTATTTTAATTCTGTATTTTACTTATGTTTCTTATTCTAAATCTTGTCTGTGTGTTTTAAATTCATCTTTTATTTCTGTAAAGCACTTTGAATTACCCTTGTATGAATTGTGCTATATAAATAAAATTAAATTGTTTTGCTTTGCCTAGACTTCATCAGTCATGTGTGAACACCGTCCAAACGAGCAACACGTAAAGACCACCCTGAATGTTGTGTTGTGGAGCCTCTGTGTGTAAATAGGTTCTTTGGTGGTGTTTTCTACCTAACACATTGACAGGATGATTAATAGTATCATGGGTCAGGGGTTATAAACACAAAGCTCCTCTGACCCCAGCTGTTCAAGTCCTGTGTCTGTATTTAGCTTGACCCTCAACCATAGCACCATCTTGTCCCAAAACCCATGCTCTGTGTTGTGATAAAAGCCTTACAAAGACTTATTACATGGCTGCTAAAGGTGGGACCTTGTGCACACTGCACAGCATGTTTCTAGCCCCAATAGTACCCTTTTCTTCACAAGGAGAAAAAGGTGTTTGCTGACAGTATAGGAAAGTATCCGTAGCAGTTTTGAGAGTTTTAAAGTGACAGTGGGGACTTAAAGGTCAAGAGGTAACCAAGAGTCAGAATGTGAGCCTGTGCAGAAGTGAGAAAGCTCACAGGATTTAAACTGAAATCTGAAAATATTTTTTTGTTGATTTAATTCCTCTGGTCAGTTTTGAATAATTGCATGTAACTGCAGTCACAGAGTATTATAAGCTTAAATGTAAGGCAACAGCATAATTTTATGTAGCTTGTTTATTACGTTACCTTCTTTAAAAGTAACAACAGGAAGCCAAAATAGAAGAATTTACAGAATAAACAGTCATGGAACCTATGTAAAGTTTGCTAACTAATTAAGAAAAGAAAGACCTGAGAAATGACATGACTATGGCTCAGTGGGCCACAGATAATGTACCTCTGTGAAGTTGGCCCCCCATCAAACGCAGATTGACTACAAAACTAGATTGTTTTTTAAGATATTAATGTGGCATAGAGTGTATCCGCTCAAAGTCGTCACCCCATATATATTGCTAAATTGACAACATTGTTGATGCATGGGTGCAGCAGCTGCTTTGAGCCAGGAGGATGGCCATACATTATGACTATTCACCCTCTTCATCTGTGACAGACTCTCCCACCTCGGTTTTGGAAAGCCTTCAGGAGGCCGAGCCTGGCCTCTACACAGTCAAGCAGGCCATCCGCTCTATTGCGGCTTGGCGTTGATTCTTCCCTCGCAGAAGCTGCTTCTTCAAATGCCTTCTTTAAAGTTGCTCAGAAACCAGCTTTTAGTGTTTCAACCTCTTTGCTTTGCTGAGCTTCAGAAATGGTACTCAGATCCTAAATTCTTCACACATTTACCTCAAATGATGCAGCTCTTTATGGTGTACACCACATACCATCTGTTGACAGTGTCATTGCAAACCTGTTGTGGCACCAGCTGAGGCTGCCCGACTAGATGCACGCTGTTCATGGCCTTAGTGCAGGGTCACTTATGAACTCCTTACCAAGAGCTATGACAACGTGCTGTTGAGGCAAAAAAGTCTCGCCAGCAAGTTGCGGATCTACACTGGGCTCCCAGGCCTCAGTTTAAATCCAGTGGGGCCTTTTGTCTTGTGGCCGGGATTCAATCCCTTACAGGAAGTGGACGAGCACTCCTAGGGTCAGAGTTAGTTCCATCAGCCCACCCAGCAGCCCACCTTTCAACCACTTAGTGGCAGAATTCCCAGAATTGGCCACTAAGAACGTTGTGACCGCCCCCCAAAGTTATATATTAATTAATAATTAATAACATCAACTTGGTGTCAATGGAGGCTTCCCCATCTCCTGTGTTTTTGCGGCCCTTTCAAATTTGGGTCAGCAACCCCAAGGTGCACCAACGCAGGTCTGTGCAGATTTCCAACCAGTGTTGTCAAAATCTCAGACCCTGGGAAAGGAAGAGAGTACATATGCAGTGGTGTCCCCCTGGGCGCTCTTCCTTCACATCGGGAGGTGGTTGTTGGTGACAGACTCCTCACTCTTGGGTTGTAGGGCTGTATAGAACCACATGATGGTCAGAGGCATCTCGGAGAGGCTTCAGCACATAAATGTACTAGAGTTGCGGGCTGTTCGGACGGCTCTTCAGGCAAATCTTCCCTTCTTTGAGGAAGCATGTGCTTGTTCAGTCAGACAACACAGCTACAGTTTATCATGTGAACCATCAGGGGGGGACCAGATCTGTTCATTACCTGTTCATAGAATTAAGCCACAGATTCGCTCTCCCGGTAGAAACCACCTCCAGGTGAGTGGAGACTGAACACGGTTGTAGTTTGGGAGATCGGAGCCAACCAGTTTATTGGGGCAGGATGCACTAGCACACGCCTGGCCGGATTGCCTCCTATATGTTTTCTTGTGTGCCCTGTTCGTATGCTTGGATGGTATATGTATCAATGTGACGTCCAGGTTCCACAAAATGGACGCCCTGTTCGTATGTTATGAGGGGCACAAGAAGGTCTGTGCCTTGTCAAAACAGAGACTTGCGCATATTACAGGCATACATAAATCCAGCGACCTTCAGCCTCCACGGGTGGCCTGTCATTCTACCAGGAAAGTTTCTACCTCCTGGGCTGCCCTGAAGGGGGTTCCACTGAGTGACATCTGTGCTGCGGCTAAATGGCCTGTACTTTTGCCTGCTTCTACAGTATAAGTTTAATGTGGCTGCTCCTCACCCAGTGGTATTGGCAGTGTTGTCTGCTTCTTCATTCTGCAACTGAGGCTCAGTAAGTGCAGGCTCCTTGTGACTTTGTTGGTATGAAGTCATACAGGTGCAGAGCACTGTCCTCCCGCGGTCAGAAGTAATGAAATAAAATGAAAATTACATATTTAACGATGGTTCTATTAATTCCGGATGATTGCCAGAGTTGTTTGTCCCTTGGAGTCGTATCGGAAAGAGATTCCGAAAGAACAGAACGTTGAGTGACACAGTTTTAAGTTGCTGACGTCACCTAGACTTTGTTCTTAATACATCTTGACCTCTGCGCATGTGCAAGTGTGGGATATCCAGGTGCAGAGCACCGTTCTCTGACGGTCATCCGGAATTCATAAAACCGTAGTTACATACATAACTCTCAGTTTTATCTTAAAAAACCTAACAGCATAAACAACATTTTTTACAGCCAAAACCAGCTAACCTTGCGCTGCAGCTGGATTCTTGGGTAAATGATCCTACTGGATTTATCGTCTGCTTTTGATACTCTGGACCATAATGTATTGTTAAAGCGTCTGCAATATGAAACAGGTTTCTCTGGATCAGTTCTAAAGTGGTTTTCCTCTTACCTGAGTGACAGATCATTTTGTGTCTTTATTAACAATATTCTGTCTGAAATGACCCCTCTGTCATATGGAGTTCCTCAGGGCTCAGTGCTAGGTCCTCTTTTGTTTTTATTGTACATATGCCCTCTTGGTGAAATAATTCACGGTTTTAAAAATGTGTCTTATCACTTTTATGCTGATGACATTCAGTTGTACTGTTCTTTTAAAGACTCTGAGTTTCATAAACTTGTTGGACTGCTTGTCCTGCATAAAGAACTGGTTATACAATAACTAGCTACAGCTGAATACAAAAAAGACTGAAACTTTAATCTTTGCACCAGACCAAAAAATACCTCAAATCAAACAACACCTTGGTTCCCTGGGTTCTTCCATCCAGTCGAGCCTCAGAAACCTTGGTGTTCTGTTTGACCAATCTATGTCTCTGGACAGTCATTCTAGACAGTTGGTCAAAAACTGTTTTTATCATTTGAGAAACATTTCTAAATTGAGAGTGTTATTGTCTAAAGCTGACTTGGAGATGATTATTCATGCTTTTATTTCTTCTCATCTTGATTATTGTAATTCTCTTTTTACTTGTTTTAACAAATTGTCTCTGAGTCGACTACAAATGGTGCAAAATGCTGCAGCCAGGCTTTTAACTGGAACCAACAGAAGGGCACACATTTCCCCGGTTTTATCCTCACTACATTGGCTTCCAGTCAAATTCAGAATTGATTTTAAAATTTTAGTCTTGACTTTTAGAGCTCTGCATGGACAGGCCCCCCAGTACATCACTGACCTGCTGACCCCTTACTCTTCCTCCCACGCTCTTCGGTCTTCTGGTCAAATTCTTCGAACGGTCCCAAAACCCGTTTTAAAACTGAGGGAGACCGGTCTTTCCAAGCAGTCGCCCCCAGACTCTGGAACGCCCTGCCCCTGTCACTGCGAGTGGACATTTCTGTTGATTCTTTTAAAAAGCAGCTGAAAACACTTTTATTTAAACAAGCTTTTAGTTGATTGGGCTTTTTATGTTTTTAATATTTTGTGGTTTTACATTTACATTTAGTCATTTATCAGACGCTTTTATCCAAAGTGACTTACATTCACCAGTGTTACAGCTGGAACACCACTGTAGGCAAGGTGGGTTAAGTGTCTTGCCCAAGGACACAACAACAGTATGAACTGTGGGGAGAGCGGGAATCGAACCACCTACCTTCCGGTTGAAGGACGACCGCTCTACCACTGAGCCACTGCCATTTTAATTTTTATTCTCATAGTTTTATTGTTCTTTTATTGCACTTTTCAAAGCACTTTGTGATTTATATCTGTGAAAGGTGCTATATAAATAAAATTTACTTACTTACTTACTTACTTACTAAATCTATCTTGTATTGCACCAAGCCTTCCGCTTGAGTCGAACCATGGGCTCACCGGCCTCTTGTGACATTAGATGTGGCAGCACAAACAGAAAGAACTGATATAGTTTTCATACAGATATGCGTTTGATTGGGGCCATCTTCACGGAGCTAACAGATATCCATCTTCATGACCATTGACCGGGTAACATTATCTTGTGAAAGGAACTCCAATAAACGGAACCTGGCTGTCAACTAAATTAGACTAATGTAACTAACTAACTAGTAAGCTATTATGTAAGGTTTTTTAATGGAAAACCAAAACCTTACCTAATAATCTCGCTGCCCACTTCTGACTTTGCATTCAACAACAACAGTATTATTGTATTTACAGTGAACCGTTCAAAGGTACACAAACACATAACCCAGTGGTCACATAGGAAGTGAATCCTGCTGACTTGAGCAATGGCACAGACACAAGAAACTGCTGGCACTCAGGGCATCTACAGGGTCATGGGATGAGGAGAGAAATGTGCTGACACTTTTTTGTATTAAAAATAAATTGGGAAGACCGAAGTAAAGAGAAACAGACAGACAACATCGCATTTAAGTCCATTGATTTATTACATCCTATTTATTGTTCCTAGCTTTTAATTACTGCAATTTGTTTCTGTAGCGTACATCTGTGTTTCTCATATGCAATACTTGACTTTTAGGACAAATGTGAGTTTGAGTGTAGATGTTGTCATGACAGGAAAGAGAAAGGGGAACACAAAAAGAAAGTGTTCCTGTATCAGCAACAAGCCCCTGTACACAGTAAACCTTCTGCAAACATAAACAGACACAGATCTGGCACTGGGATCAGAAGAAACTGACTGAACTGCACTGATATAAACCTGTGAAGTGTTTACGGACAGATCACATTTACAGGTAAGGACACAATTTCAAATGACTTATTGCAAAATGCAAGCACTTTAAATAGAAGATTTTATAGAAGTTTTGTATTGTTTTTTATTTCCACAGATCTTATCATGGACAGATATACAGCCTACCTTTTGTCTCCAGGCAACCACAGCCATATTAACACCACTTGTTCCCGTGACAACGTTCTAAAGACTGTGGTTTTTCCTATCCTGTATTCATTTCTGTTCATAGTGGGTCTAATGCTCAATGCGGTAGCCATGTGGGTATTTTTCCACATCCCCTCAAAGTCTCATTTCATTATCTACTTGAAAAATATTGTGGTTGCAGATGTCATTATGACCTTCACCTTCCCATTTAAGGTAAGATTTAGCAAATAAAGTTTGCTTTATTGATGAGTATTTAAAACTGTTTCTCTGCAGGTATTGTCCGACTCCAACATGGCATCCACTGGTGTTCGTGTTTTTGTGTGCCGCTTTTCGGCTGTGCTCTTTTACCTCACCATGTACATCAGCATTCTCTTTTTTGGCCTTATCAGCATTGACCGCTGCAGAAAAACCCTAAAGCCGTTCAACGGGACGAATGCAACCAGACTGACCCGACGCAAGATTCTTTCAGCTGTAATATGGATTTTTCTGCTGGCTCTCTGTTTACCAAATGTTATTCTGACAAAGAAAACCCCAACTTCCCATTACTTCAAGTGCAGCGACCTGAAGACACAGGGTGGACTTTACTGGCATGAGGTGGTTAATCATGTTTGTCAGGTGATCTTCTGGGCCAACCTGGCCACTGTGATCGTGTGTTACACTCTTATCACCAAAGAGCTGTACAGATCGTACTCCCGCACCAAGTCCCAAAGCGATGAGGAGAATGTGCAAGGACTCAGTAGCGTGACTCATAAATCTCAGCGGGGTGCCAAAAGAAAAATGAATGCAAATGTGTTTATTGTCCTGGCGGTTTTCTTTGTGTGCTTTGTGCCATTTCATTTTGCCAGAGTGCCGTACACAATGAGTCAAACCAGAGGGCTCCTTTTTGACTGCAATCTCAAACTGTTCTTCTTTCAGCTAAAGGAGAGTACACTCTTCCTCTCTTCCCTTAACTCAGTTCTAGACCCCCTCATTTACTTTTTTCTGTGCAAATCTTTTAGGGCCAAACTGTTCAAGTGCCTGTGTTTGCCTCTTAGTACATGCAGCAGGCTGACTGGTAGAAGCTCAGAGACGGTTACAAGCACAGCCCTATGAGAGACTGCTCTGTCTGCACAGAGCCTTTGCCATCTGACACATATGTATGGTTTGTTGCCAAGAATATGTTGTACATGTATCTTGTCCTAATGTTGAGATCAGAGGCAGATCTCACTCATAAGAGATTTCCCTCTTGGGCAAACTGTGACAGTCATTGAAATTTCCCGAAATATTTTTCTTTCATTTCTGTTCTTGATTGAAAAACACAGTTACTTTTTCTTTACATTTGATGTACACTATAATAAAATATAAACGCAGTGAAGTATGTTGTTTTTTTAAGCATAATCCGAGCCATGTGTTCACTGCTGTCATGGTTGCTTGCCAGGTTCATTGATAAATTACAGAAGATGTCAGTAATGGAAAGAACATAATACTACATGGGACATAATCCAGTGCTTGCTTTGTCTTACACAAATGTATTATGAAACCATAAATGGAAAATAAATATGTACTGACAGATTTAGCGTTTGTTGTCCTGAGGTTTTCATGAGCCACATTACAAAGCCATATACTTTCTTTGGTTCTCACACACTGTATGTTCCTTAGAATTAGAAAATGTAGATTACAATGTGTCCTGTCGACAACAATATTCAATATATTGATAGTATACTCCTAAAAATAAGTATGCTAAGGTGGACAAAGAAACAAAGCAGCATGAGTTTGTTTTGAGGCCTTTTACTACACCACAGCTCATTGGTCATAAATTTGCATCCCCCTGGTTTAAGAAGCCATCACACACGTTGTAAGTTATCTGCTAGAGTAAGACTGCCGGCTGAGCGGTGTGGAAACATGGAGGTAACCAATGTTGGTGAGTGGATGTCGTAAATTTTTTATCTTTTATCTGCAAGGTTCAATGATTTAATCTTAATGGCATTAGTTTATTCACTGAATCCTGTTAAGGTGATGTAGACATAAGTTCTTGAATGTACGTCTAAAAAGATGGCATCTAATATGTTTTTGTGCGCATGATCATGTTTTAGTCAAGAAACCGCTTCAACCTTCAATTTAAATTATCAATATTTAATATTTAAGTCATCTCAAAGCACTTAATCTTGATAACCCAAAAAAGCCTCCTTGAGCAGCGCAAGGACCAAAGACAGATAAGAAACAATAAAACTCTACCTGCTATCTTCGATTATATGGTGTTCTGAGAAGGTCTTTTAAAATATACTGAAATTATGTAGTGCATTGTTTCTTTCAGCCTACATGAAGAAAATAAATATAGAATTTACATAACTTGTGTCTTTCTGCAGCTGCAAAGTGTCAATTCACCAACCAGAATGCATGCAAATGTTCTGGTGTTGGTACAGGCAAAACTATGGCGTAGTTACATGATAAAAATGACAATAACTAATGAAAGTAAGCAAATAAACTCATTAATCCAGTAAGATTTACAAATTGTTGTCACTTTGGGTTTTCAACTCCTTTGCTTTAAAAGGATCATTTGACTAAAGATCATTGGATGTTTCAGAATTCATCAATGGTCTTATTAAATTATATACAGTTGTGCTCATATGTTTACATACCCTGGCAGAATTTGTGATTTTTTGTGGCCATTTTTCAGAGAATATGAATGATAACACAAAAACCTTTTTTCACTCACAATTGTGTTTACTCTGTTTAAATCATAATGACAACAGAAACATCAATGACAGCCTAAAGTCTTTTGTGAAAGTTGTGGATGAGGCTTTATTTTCTCAGATGGTAAAGCTGCTCATTCTTTTTGGCAAAAAGCCTCCAGTTCCTGTAAATTCTTGGGCTGTCTTGTATGAACTGCACGTTTGAGATCTCATTGAGTGGCTCAATGATATTGAGGTCAGGAGACTGAGATGGCCAGACCAGCTGTCGTTTTTATGTTGGAACGTTGGCTGATGAGTGCAAATTTCCCTCCAGTATTTTCTGATAACATTCTGCATTCATCCTTTCCTGTGTCTTTATAGCTCACACATCCTCAAAACATCAACAATCCACCTCCATGTTTCACAGTAGGAATGGTGTACCTTTCATCATAGGCCTTGTTGTAACGTTTATGGTTGTGGCCAAAAAGTTAAATTTTGGAGTCATCACTCCAAATGACGTTGTTCCAGAAGTTTTGAGGCTTGTCTCTGTGTTGTTTGGCATATTGTGAGTGGAATGCTTTGTGGCATTTGCGTAGTAACGGCTTTCTTGACCATGCAGCCCATTTTTCCTCAAGTGCCTCCTCCTTGTGCATCTTGAAACAGTGAAACCACTTTTTTTCCCAGAGAGTCTTGTATTTCAGCTGAAGTTATTTGTGGGTTCTTCCTTCCATTCCGAACTATTTTCCTGACAATTGTGGCTGAAATTTTTGTTAGTCTACCTGAGCTTGGTTTGATTTCAACAGAATCCCTCATTTTCCACTTTCCACTTGATAACCTTTTATATCCCTTACCTGTTTTATACAATTCAATTACCTTTTCCCGCAGATCCTTTGACATTCTTTTGTTTTTCCCATGACTTAGAATACAGAAATGTCAGTGCAGCTTTGGATGAAAGATGCAAGGGTCTGTCAGGAGCCCATAAACTCACTGACCTTTTATACACACACACTGATTTCAAGCAAACAGATCACAGATGGTTACCTTTAGTAGCTATTCAAACCTGTTTGTCTCACTTGTGTGCATGTTATCAGGCCAAAATCACCAGGGTATGTAAACTTTTGATCAGGGTCATTTGGGTAGTTTCTGTTGTCATTATGATTTAAAAAGACTAAACACAGTTGTTGACAATAAATGGCTTAACCCAACCACTAACTATGAGTGAACAAAGGCTTTTGTGTTATCATTCATATTCTCTGAAAAATGGCTAAAACGAATCACAAACTCTGCCAGGGTATGTAAACTTAAGAGCACAACTGTAGGCTATATTTGGAAATGCCCACATTTTATACAGTCAAATGAAGGCCTCTCAGTCTGTGTAACTTGATGACAAACAGTGATGGGTAATGGAAAACATTCAACATATTTTATCCTACAGTAGCAATAATGATGTTTGTTATCTTAGTGTGGATTATGTTGGTCATTAAGATTTGATTTTAGGGACTGCTCTTTTACTAGCTCCATATTAAGGGAATAGATGAAGTCATAAGTCATTAAAGCATTACATTTTGTTTTCTAGATCCCACCATGACATTCATCAACATGTCCTTCATCAGTGCAACAGCCCTCAACGGCTCACTGCTCTCACCTGAATGTTCACTCCAATCCCACCACTAGCAGCATGGTCGTGTCCATCCTGTTCTTCCTCCTGTTCCCCTGCGCATCACTCCTAAACGGGATTGCCACCTGGGTGTCCTTACATGTGAGATCTTCTTCTACATTCATAGTGTACGTCAAAAACCTGGTGGCCGCCGACCTGCTTATGTCCCTGACCCTCCCTTTAATGGCCGCCAGCATGCAGCCTGGAGTCACTTTTGAATTCAGAGCCTTCACCTGCCGTTACTCTGATGTGGTCTTCTACTGTTCTCTGTACACAAGTATTGCTCACATGGGCCTCATTAGCCTCGATCGCTTCATTAAAATAGTCAAACCCTGGGGAAAGAGTTTAGGACAAAATGTTGTGTTCAGTCAGGTTATGTCCACATTGATCTGGCTTGTGATATTTGGTGGCACTGGCATTCCAACCATCATCCTAACAAACAAGCCACCTGCTAATATTTCATGGGACTTCTGCATGTCCCTAAAAAGTCCAAAAGGCTTGATTTTGCACAGCTATGTGGTGTTATGCATGGAAATTATGTTCTGGCTTGTTTGTGTGATGATTGTATTTTGTTACATTTGCATCACAGTGAAGGTGCTGCAGTCTTTCCGAAATTCTGGAAGCAACAACAGCAAAGGGAAAAAGAAAATCAAGCTGCGGGTTTTCCTCATCCTTCTGTGTTTTTTGTGTGTTTTGTGCCTCTCCACATAATGCGCGTTCCCTTCACTTTACGTGAAGTCTTTGGGGTCAAAGTCTGCACACAAGTTTGGCTAGATGTGGTCTATCAACTCACACTGTGCCTCTCGGTCACCAACTCTTGCCTGGACCCTCTGCTCTACATTTTCTTGTGTGGGGAGTACAAAGACAAACTGGTTGATATGATGAAAGGCAAGAGGAATCTCTGTTGGCTGGTGCTTTGAGGAAAAAGACAATAGGTCACAGTAGAAACACATGTTGTTCCCTGAAGTTGGAAACAGGAGACTGTCACTGATTAGCCCATTGTTTCCAGGCTGAGCACTGGCCTTCAGTGGTTTATTCTGTCTCATACTGCCCTCTAGTGACGTAATCAGGAGGGACATCTACTGACAACAAACAATTACTATTATTCACAATTTTAGTATAATATATAGTTTGTAGATCCTTTTTACTGACAATAAAGACAAACTAACAGAATAATTGCATTGATTAGTGTCATTTTGTTTCCCGTTTTTCCACTAAACCTAAAAACAAACCCTGATTTCTGCGAAAAGCTAATGCCTCTGTGCTGGCAAAAGTTTTGAAAGGTAAACATAGTAGATTGAAAACATACAGAAACAAACAGAATGATCCGTAGGCTACATATACTTAGACATGACATCTTTTTACAGTTTTTAGGGTCAGGTTACTCTAAACACAAAAGTCACTGCAGTCTTTCCATTTTTTCTGACTGATGACCAGTATGTTTTTACTATTTTTGCATATGTCATAAAGAATTGCCAGTTGTAACACAACAAAATGTTTATGTGTTTGTTAGGAAAATCAAGAGTGTTTCATGAATATACCAGTGTCAGTTTAACTGCTGCACTTGTTCAGCTGGACACTTTGTGATCACAGTAGAGTCATCAACTGTAAGTTATCATATCATATTATAGGCTACTTTTAATGCTCTATATCTAAGATGTGTATGATGTCATAATGTAGTCAGTAATGTATCAAAATGTATCAGTAATTCAATGTATGATTTTAAAATGCAGTCAAAAAATACTGGAGGCTTCCTACAATATTGTTTTATTCTATTGCAACTCAGTGCTTTTATGTACATAGATCTACAGAAAATGAAAATGTTTTGAGAATTGCAAAATGTAATAATAAATAAGCTTGAAAAGTATTTTCACCCCATTGTAGCTTATTAATTGAACCAACCAGGAGCCGTAATAAATGAATCGATGGATGCCTTTGACTTTGAGCCGCAAAGTGAGTAAAAATCATAAGAAAATGTTATTCTTTCAAAGATGTTTGCATTTGAATTGAATTTTCAAATTTTTATTGTTTTTTGTTCCTCAGTTGGCTTAATGCCATTGAATAATTCTGGAATGACTCAAATTGTGACAACTTTAGCTATGACCCGGCTGTCTTCCCAGTTCTCTACCTGTTAACGTTCCCCATCGCTCTGCTGCTGAATGGAGTGGCAGCCTGGGTTTCTGTGCACCTCAAATCCACCACCACATTTATCGTGTACCTGAAGAACCTCATCGGTGCCGACCTTATTCTGACCCTGGCCATCCCAATGACTGCTGTGAGTGACCTGCCAACTGCGTCTCAACAGTTATTTGTGCTCTCATGCCGCTTTTTCAGTGTCATTTTTTACAGTTCCTTTTACACAATCATCGCATTTTTGGGTCTCATTAGTCTGGACCGTTTTGCCAAAATTGTCACTCCTCAGAGCAAGTTTGGTCAGAATGTTATGTTTAGCAGAGTCATATCAGCCGCAGTGTGGATGATTGTCTTTGGACTAACAGCTTTACCAACAATCATCTTGAGTAACAAAGAGTCCAATGTCAGCCAGATCAGGACCTGCATGGACATAAAAGGACCGGCTGGTATCGACCTGCACCAACAGCTAAACATTTACTTAAGTGTCTACTTCTGGTTTGTCAGTGTGGTGGTTGCCATTTGCTACATTTGCATCACAAACAAAGTTATTCAGTCAATTAGAAACTCTGGCAGCAAAAACAACAAGGGGAAGCAAAAGATAAAGTTACGTGTTTTCTTGGTACTTCTTGTGTTTTTCGTGTCATTCGGCCCTTTTCACATTGTCAAGATCCCCTATACGTTTCAGCAGATCAACTCCTCCGCCTACACTGGCTGCTCGTATGTGAGGAGCAAGTTCGCAAAGGAACTCAGTCTGTGGCTGGCTACAACAAACATCTGCCTGAATCCTCTGCTCTATGTCTTTCTGTGTCGAGAGTTCAATGAGAAACTTGTTTCTTTAATGGGCCAGCTCTCTTATTCCACAAATTCCTAATGACATAGTTAATTACATTATTGTCCAACAAAGGCAGAGGGCTGTCAGGAACAGGAAGATGGAAAATGCTTTGAGGAAATGTGTAAGATTGTGATCACATTAGTGGTAATTAATTCCAATAATATCTTTTTAGATGTATGTATAGCTCAATCCAGAAACTGATTTTCACAAGACGTGGAGATGTAGAGCAGGAGTGCATTTTAAATAGTAAGTAATATTATTTATTAACATGTAGGCTAATATTCAATAAAAGACAAGTTACCAGGACATTTCCAGAATATACAGCACTGTAGTTAATGTATTGTACCATTGTTCTATGTCTTCAAGTTACTTGCAGTGGTTGACACAATTAATTGTTAAACAGACATCAAAAGCCCATTTTCAGTCACAGGTTTGGCTTTGTGCAGGGCAAAACTACTTTTGTAAGAAAACTAGTCATAGAAATGTTGTCTTGAGGCTTGTTGCTCAAAGTCATTTTAGGTTTCGATCCAGATAAGGTCATGTTTAGTTTGGAGCAAACTTTGATTTTTCTGACTCTAGAAAGTTTGGTTTTGGGCGGATTTCATCGCCATGGTAACCCAAAGTTAACCATTTTGGGTAAGGCTCAGAACTTACTCTTTTTTCAACCGTCTTCCAGCAACAGCTCTCAGGATTTTATGCTTATGTGTTGGTTTTGAATGCGTGCTCATCTAATCTACTTCTATAAATACTATTTGCTACTGCTGTGGTATATAACACTATCAATAGACATTTTCCTAAAACTTTGTAGTTTCTGATCCATTCTGCATGTATCTCCAACTAAATATACTGTTTTTAAAAGGTTTTTAAAAGGTTTTTAATACTGTTTTTCATTTATTGCAACATTTAAAATTGTTCTTTGAAATAAAAGTTCTAAATGTGCCAAGTATCATATTTTCACCATTGTGTCAACAGGACAAAAGTTTGTTATTGACTAACTGTCCTATGAGTTTCAGTTTTTATTCCCTCCCATCAAAACAGCTGCTAAGCAAAATTACACAGGAAGTCATATAGTCCTGTTCTCAGAATTATTTTTAGCAAAAATACACCAAAGGGAATTTAAGTGAAACACACACACACACACACACACACACACTGGTATTAAGTAGGAAAAAAATTGTTAATAATTAAAATAACTAAATAAATAAAAAATGTCTTGTTGAATTAACCATAAAAGGAACTTGTTAAACCCACAGCTGTTTTGTTTTTTATTCCTGAGAACAGAAAGTGTCTGTAAAACAAAAAAAACATTTCAACACAAACAAAGGTGGGGTTTATGAGCGGCAGTGTGGAGGCACATCACAAAGCATACAGGACGTGTGGGTCAACAGAAGGAGTTGATGGCTTTTATGTTCGCTTGTCATCGGCCACAGAGACTGATATAAGCGAGCGGAGGCAGGGGGACTGGCACGGAGCAGAACAAGCCTCTCGGCAGACAATTGGAACAGGAAGCAAGGAAGGAAAGAGTCTTTCACCAGGAGGAAGACTGGCAAACTCATTGGGATTGTGACAAGACAGCCACACAGTAGCTCCAGAGACCACCCATCTTAAGAGCATCAAACACACATACATCCACTTTAAGAGAGAGTGAGAACAGTTAGAGAGAGCAAGGCTGCAAAGGACGTTGAGACTGCAACCTCCTTTTTAGAGGTTATTAGAAGATCTACACTTGAACTTGATTAACTGTTTAACCCTTATTTAAATGAACGGAAAGAGGAATTGGATATTTTAAACATTTACTATTTTGAAATATTGTAATTTTATGTAGTACTTCAGTCTTCACACGCTCTAAAATAACAGACGAAGAAGACAACACAAAAGGTAAGAGGCAATAGGAATGCTCATTTTTAATCAGGCTGTTTTTTTAAACATGGCTTTATAATACAATAGACAAAACTTATAAGACATTTTGGGCTCTATTTGTGGTTCCACTGTTATTATTTTTTTTAAGTTAACTGTAAAAAGAGAGGAAAAAAGTCTATTTAAATAACAAGAAGTAATTTCAGATGCAGATCATGTGTGCGCCTCCATTCCTGTGTATTGAGAGTATGTTTACATCCTGTGCAGTGAACTTAATTGGAAAACACATCACAAAGAAAGTGTTGTCAGGGTGTAATGCTTCTTAGCAGCCTGAATTAAACGTGCCTGATAAATTTGCTCTGATGCTTTCTAGATTCAAGTACAACAACTTTTTTTATACCTTTATATTTTTGTCTCTTTCTTTCTGTAATGGAAGATTCCAAGATGAACACCACATTGTCAAACACGTCCATCAAATGCATCAGGGACACCAGTGTGACCGCTGTAGTTTTCCCCTTTCTGTACAGCATCCTTTTTTTATTGGCCTTGGTCTTAAATTCCTTGGCTGCTTGGATCTTCTTCGGCATCCCCAGCACTTCGACATTTGTTGTCTTTCTGAAAAATGTGGTGAGACACAAGATTCTGCATGCATAATGACTGCTCATGCAAAAATCTGATCTTACAGCTAAAAGGATGTTGTTTATGCACATAACTAGGTGGTCGCTGACTTGTTGATGACACTGACCATCCCTCTGAAAGTCCTGAGCGACGCAGGTGTAGGCTCATGGCACCTAAGGGCTTTCCACTGCCAATACTCTGCCGTTCTCTTCTACATCACCATGTACATCAGCATACTCTTACTGGGGCTCATCAGCTTGGACCGCTACTTGAAGATTGTGAGGCCATTCGGGAAGTGCGCCCTGCAGCATGTGCGAGTCGGTCAGGTGCTCAGTGCAGTTGTCTGGGTGGTTATGTTGTCTTTAGCGCTGCCCAATGTTATTCTAAGTGACCAACCACCGCGACTTTCTGGAGGAAAACTCAAGTGCTCTTCCATGAAAAGCAAAGCCGGTCTGCTTTGGCATGAAGGATTCAACTACTTCTGTCAGGTAGATAAATGACTTTTAAAATGTCTTTGACAAGCACATTCTTTAGTTTTAAACAACTGTCTCTGTCTCATTTTTAGGTAATTTTCTGGGGCACACTAGCTGTGATGGTGGTTTGCTACACATTTATCAGCAGGAAGGTCTACGAGTCATACAAGGCTTCAAAAAGCAGATCTCAGGCTGCCAGCCGTAGGACCAAAGCAAAGGTTTTTGTGGTTGTGTGGGTGTTTTTCATCTGCTTTGCCCCCTTCCACTTTGCACGAGTTCCATACACGCTAACCCAAACACGCAAAGGTGTTAGTCCCTGTAAGGCACAAAATGCTCTATACATTGCAAAGGAAACTACGCTATGGCTTTCTGCCACTAATGTCTGCTTAGACCCGCTTATCTACGTGTTTTTATGCAAGATGTTCCGGAGGAGACTGACAGCCACGCTAAAGCAGAAGCCACTTCATAAAAGCGCCATGGATTCAGTCACAATCACATCAACTCAGCTGGAGATGTCACAAACAGTCCACAGTAACAGACTCATGCAGAACAACATGCCACAAGCTGGACAGTAAAACATAAAGGCCATGCATTACAATATGAAAATATGAAAATATTATAATTGCACAAAGCATTTAATTGAGCCTGTAAGCCTGTAAATATTTTAAAAAGGTGTTTTGAGGTTTTATTTGTGGTGGTGCATGTGTTAATGAAAGGAAAAAGGTCAACTATGTTCTTGTCATTCACTTATTGTCGTATCTGAAACTGACCTCTCCAGTCTCCAAACACCGAAGGCAAAAAACCTATGAGCAGACAAGAGTTTCAATGCCAATAGAGTCTTTATTGTAACAACAATATTGACCTGAGCAAGCTAACCCCAGCTGTACTGAACATGACATGAACTGCATGGGGCAGAAAAAAAAAAACTCCTTCTGGTGGAGACTGACTATCCCCTTACTTGACCCACATTCTTGACCTTTGTCCCAGTTTAAGGTGTCTCCTCGTGTCTGGTAACTATGTCTTTATCTTTAACCAGATCTATCATTGTCTGTGTGTATGTGTTAAACTAATTATGTTGAAATCCTTGCACCCTGACATCTTGTTTTATCTTTTCCATAAACAAACTGTTAACTGTTTTAATTTCATACCACTCTTGATTATAATAAACCATACAAAACCCTAAACCATAAAGCACATAATGTGAATGCATCCATACTTAAATGACTGAATAAATACATAGAAATAAAACACATATCATCAAAAATATGCTATTATAGGTTTCTCTTATGTTTACACTAAGAAGGCACTTTCTAAACATTTGCCTAGTCATCCTGTAAATGTCCTACATCTTGTAATTTTTACTTCCTTCTCTCTAATCTTGTATGAACTGCAATTTCCCTTGGCAAAAGAACAGCATTTTTGACAGCAAAAGTTACCCAATGATTGCACTATAAAGCAATGGATTAAATAAAAATCTGCATCTCCTCTAAATATATAAATATAATATACATGTATGTACAAAAACGCTGTTAGAAGTAGTAGAAACAATGATGAGGAATAGATTATACAAATATAGAGCAACACAAGCTTGAACATGTAGTTACACAGAAATGAGTTATGCACGCTTTTGCAAAATGGCCAACAGTCTAAAACCACAAATAGGAAGTAGGCCAAAATAACATTACCCAACAACCATATACAAGGAAAATAAAAAATAAAAAAAGGGCCCACACACCCCTTTCAAAAGAGACATGCATCAGAAAGCATGGCTCCAAGACTTTTGTAAGGCTGGAACTGAGAAATTCATGCAACAAGTTGTAAAAAGGTGTGCCTGCAAACTTTCTGATTTGGCCATCTTCCTATTAGTGACAGGGTGTGGTCCTAAAAAATGGTCAAAATGTAAGGTTTAGAAAATAATATTGGCCAAAATAATGTCCTGTTTTATTGATGCTTTTATCTATAATGAGTCAAACCAGTGAGTAAGCATTTAAAATAGCCATGGGGTCCAAAAGTAAATTAATACCATTCTACAACTACATCCTGGCAACTTGGTTCAGCAGAATCCCTTGTTCTGCAGGATTAACAGAACACACCTGATTTCATGTCACGTCTGTTTGTTGCACTGATTAATGTAGGCCTAATAACTAATGAAATATGATCTTCCCAGCCTTTGTCACCCGCCGCAACCTAATTTTCTGTAATAGGCTACAGAAAATGAATGAGCTACAGGATCCGAGGAAGGATTTGTCTACTTTGCATTAAACCATCTGACATATCCTCGCAGTTTTGGAAATATGAAAATATAACAGCAACAGTTGTTCATAAAATTAAATATATGATATGCTTAAAATGTTCTACAGTGCTTTTGTGGAGAGTGTACTGACATTCTGTATTCTCTGTTGGTTTGTAGTGCAACTCAAGTTCAGAAGCATTCACTCAGGAAAATAGTCACCCTTGCAAAGCAAAATACAAGGTGTCTGTCTGAATAGTTTACAGGATATTTACAAATCCAGATTGTTTGACAAAGCAGAAAACATTTTATTAGATTTTGAACATCCACTGTTCAGTGCATTTGAGTTACTTCCTTCCTTAATTTGATTTACTTCACCCAGAACATTTTAAAAAACAGAACATTTGTCATTTGTGCCACAGGTGACTATTGTTTCTGACAAAGATTGTTTATTATTATTATTATTATTATTGTTATTGTTGTTGTTGTTGTTGTTGTTGAGGGATTGTAATTAGAGTACATGATAAAGGGACGGTTAGGGGCCTGGTCAAGACTGCTGCTTTTAGGGGATCTAAATTAGAGCTTAGAATTTGTACTGTGTCTTGTATTCTGTGTCGTTAAGTGTGAATCTAATTGTGTTTTATAAAAGTGTTTTACTCACTGAAAACCAATTTCCTACAAGACAAATAAATTACCTACCTACCTAAACAATTAGCCTTTTTCCAGGTGTTAGCTAAAAAAAAACCCAAAGTGTACACAAATAGGGCCTGGTTTTTTTTTTTTATTTATAGGACAAACGCTTTAGTGCCATCTCGTGGTCACTTTAATTCACTTCTAATCCTACAAAAATGAACATGTGCCCATTGACTGCTGAAAGTCAATGTGAGTTTCTCAACAACTTGTAGGTCTATAGTTTAATAGTTAACATTTTACAGTTAGACGTTTTGCCGATAGATCTGTTTACTTGTAAGGCTTAAATAGTTTTATTTATTTAAATTGACAATCATGGCAATGTTTACTGTGAATAGTTTCCGGTTCTTTAGGGTTAGGGTTAAAAGCGCCTAAAGTCCGTTTATCTCAATCAACAAGGGGTTAGAAAAACAACTTTTCAAACCTTTGACTTTATCGCTGCATCTACATCAGCAAAACTATTCTCCGTCGCTATTGGCTACGGAGAGGAAAATATTGTCACGTGACTGCGGGTCATATGATTTCCCGTCTTCGTCTTTCTGGCCGCTCTGGGCAAATCCCAAACAACAAACGAACATGGCGGATTTGGATGAGTGGCAGAATCTGTTGAGAGAAGAGGATGAAGACCCGGTTACTCACGGACAGACCGCCGGTGGACCAGGGAAACCCCTTCCCGCCATTTGCAACCCGAGCCACTTACTGCACCGTCTTGTTGTCCTGGTCTTCATGTGCTTTCTGGGATTTGGTGAGCTAGTGGAACTTTCTCATTCGATGCGGTTAGCCTACTGTGTTCATGTGGAGTAACTTTAGTCATCATATTGTAAACATTTTTACAGGCTGTTGGAACATTTTGTTTGCCATTGCACACATTAACTTAACTTAAGCTAATAGATGATAGTTATGCCTGTCACTAAAAAAAGAAAGTTAATGTGTTTCAGGAAGTTATTTCTGCTATGACAACCCGGCAGCCCTTCAGACCCAGTTCCTTCAGGTAATCCCCCCTCTGTAAAATGTTAATCCCACATTATATTTTTTATGCAGTACCTCCGACAAAATGCTATTTCTTATGCCATTGATCTTCATCACATAAACTCAATTATAACCAAATTTTGTTGTAATCTTTTAACATTTATTTTCTCTGAAAACACTAGGTTATGAACTTGAACACTGGAGATTTCATGCAGCTCTATGCATGGTACTCTTGGCCGAATGTGGTTCTGTGTTTTCTTGGAGGTTTTCTTCTTGACAGGGTCTTTGGTATAAGGTAAGTCACTCAGCTCTAGCATTATTGAGTGTAGAATAAAGCGAAACAGAAACTAATTTTATTGCTTTTCATTTTAGACTAGGAACTATTATCTTTTCACTCTTTGTCTTTGGTGGTCAGGTAGGTTTACCCACATCATATTTTAGTTGAAGTCATATCCTGCATGTGTCACCATTTTTGTTTACGTTCTACTACTATCACACACAGATAATATTTGCAGTTGGAGCTTTTGTACAACACTTCTGGCTAATGGAAGTTGGACGCTTTGTATTTGGGTATTTCATCTATTTCATTCACTTTATTTTATATGATCAAATAAACAAGAGACATAATAAAAAAAAGCAAAGGCATCGGGACTTGACTAAGTCCAGAAGCCTATGCTTTAACCTTTTTTTAAATTATTATTATTATTTTTTTTTTTCCAAGATGACCGAGAACCTTTATAGACAAGGGACATGATAGAGTTCAGATGTCTCACAGCCTATACTACACACATAATGTCTTAGCTAACTGTGCACACATTTGCTCTCTGTTTCCTCTTTCTGTATAGAATTGGAGGAGAGTCCCTGGCTGTGGCCCAGAACACTTATGCAGTGAACTGGTTTAAAGGAAAAGAGCTTAATCTGGTGTTTGGCCTACAGCTTAGTATGGCCCGACTGGTAAGCACCGTGTCAGCAAAATGTGAATTATCTTAATTAATAGCAGTGTTGTAATGTTTAATTCACCTTACAAACATGCTGCTGTGAGAATTCCCATTTTATGTCCATTCAACTTTGTCTCTTGTCTCAAGGGTAGCACAGTAAACATGAACATTATGGGCTGGGTTTACAGTCGAGTTGGTGAATCTACTGGCTTTAATGGATACGCTACACTGGGAACGTCATTAATGATAGGTAAATTGATATCTGTGTGTTGGTTATCTCAGTATTACTAACTGTATCATATATAAATAGACAACTCTAAAACAGAGTCACCTCAGAATGATTTATTACTGTCTGGCTATGGAAGCAGATATGATATATAACCTCTACTCTTGAAAGAAATGATCTCAGATAACACAGCTAAGAGAAATATAAAGAAGTGATATAGAGAACTAAAAGTGCTGCGAGCTGCTACCATACAAATAAATGTCAGTTTTCGGAAGTGTTGGCTGTGGTTTTAAAAATATGCTGAAGTACTTCCACTGTTATCAGAGTTACTGTTGTCAGCAAGCCTTTGCATTAATTGGCCTTAAACAACAAAGACTATAATTTTGCAACAATTTAGTTGCATTCCTATATTTTCTTTCTAGCTGCTGCTACCTGCCTGTTCTCCTTAATTTGTGCATTGGTTTTGGGATTCCTTGACAAAAGAGCAGAGAAAATCCTCCACAAGGAGCAAGGCAACACAGGTGATGCTTTTACTTTTATTTTCGTTAGTAGTGTGTAACTATCAGTTTGTAAATGCTATCTATAAATATTATATCTGAATAACCTGTTTCTGTTTTTACACAAATCCATGTTTTCTATTGTGAAGCTGACCATTATGCATTTTATGCCTTTTAGGGGAGGTAATTAAGCTGACGGACGTTAAAGATTTCCCTTTGTCTCTGTGGCTCATCTTCATAATTTGTGTTGGCTACTATGTGGCAATCTTCCCCTTTATTGGACTGGGACAGTAAGTATTGAATATTGTTTTTGTGATTATTTTTTATCTTGCATCCAGATAAATCCAGATAGTCCTTCCAGAGCAAAAATGTTTGAGAGGGAGCCAGAAATGCAAAGAGATAATATAGAGATAAATGAGTCGGGGTAAACAAACCCAATTGAGGTTATCACAACTTGTTTCCTTAAATAAAAGGAAATTATTAGTATAGTTTTTCTATTTATTGCCTACCAAGCTAATAGTAGTTGCTAATAGTAGTTGTGCAAACAATGATGCCTACCAATGTTAAATCTGTAGTCTAATTGTGCTTTTCTTTTTCTTGTTTGCAGGGTTTTCTTTATTGAAAAATTTAACTTTTCACCAGCTAATGCCAGAGCTGTCAACAGGTAACTAATGCTTAGATATATTCAGCACTGTTTTAAATGAAAGATTACCTTCTAAGTGTTTAGATTAACTGAAGCACTACAAAGCAGTGCATTAAATCTTCTTATCAGTTGTATTATCTATAATGATTGTCTAAATATTGTTACACTTTAATTTTCCATTGTTTTTTTTATCTTTATCTTGTAGTATTGTGTACATCATCTCAGCCCCAGCTTCTCCTGTTTTGGGCTTTATGGTTGATAAGATAGGGAGAAATGTGATATGGGTTTTATGTGCTGTGGTTACCACACTGGCTGCTCACATGATGCTGGCCTTTACTTTTTGGAACCCTTGGATTGCCATGGTAAGATCAGTTTCACTCTGTTGGTAACTGCACACAAAATAAACTTTTTATTTGTCCTTTCATAAATTTAAATGTTTCTTTCTTTAAACTGACACACGTGAACATACGCTAAGGTTACATTTATACTGTAGAGTAGAAAATGAAGCAAAGTTGAGTAGTAGTCTTTTGAATGTACTTGGTGTTGGAGGGGTGTTGAAATTTAATGACCTTGTGTGTGCTTGTTTTACAGTCATTGTTGGGGGTCTCTTACTCTTTACTGGCCTGTGCGTTGTGGCCCATGGTTTCGTATGTGGTGCCTGAGCATCAGCTGGGGACAGCCTACGGCTTGTATGCACTTTTTCATTCAAATTGACCCTTTATGCACTTAGTAGTAAACACTGCGGTATTCATCTCTCTTGGCTGTTTATTTTTCATTAATCAGCATGCAGTCGATCCAGAATTTGGGACTGGCACTCATTTCTATGGCAGCTGGAGCCATTCTAGACAACAGAGGATACCTGGTTTTAGAAGTATTTTTCTGTGCCTGCATCTGCCGTTAGTATTTCTGTTTTGTATATAGTACAATACTTGTATCTTACAGAAGACCCTTTTTTTTTTTAAAGACTTTTTATTTTATTTTGCAGTTGCACTAATGGCTGTGGTGATGTTGTACTTTGTGGATTACATCAGAGGTAAACTGAAAAGGCTTCATAACTTCACTGTCTGAATGACAATTCTTTGACTGGGCTGTTATGTTTACTTATCAATTTTCTCTGCTTCAGGAGGAGATTTGAATCTGTCAGCTGCAGCCAGAGCCAAACTTCAGAAGGAAGCCACTTCACACTCTGAGTAAGTACATTTACCTTTGATGATCCTCCAACCCACTTAGCCATTAGTCTTGGTTCTTCATTCTTAGGATCAAGTGACATTGTTAAATAGAAAGTGCCAGAACCAGTGTTTTTCAGTTGTGTCTGTAACTAAACCTGTTATTGCCAAAGTGGTTTGGGATATTAATTTACTGGAACACATCAGAGGAAGTGGTAGGCCTGAGTTGCTGAATAAGTCATCATCACATAGGGTACCGTTTGGTGCATGTCACAAATCACCAGTTGTGGTTGTCTTTCCCACACATGGGTTACTTGCTGGTTGCACTAAAAATAAAAATGCATCTACTATTCAATCGCAGTTTAAGTCAGTAATACTTTATTCAGTGTTGTGTCATTTGTTATTAAATGTATGTACAATCTAATGTTCTTTATCCTGTTTGTTGTGATGTTTTCCAGATGATGATGATAAGGGAACACATTTGCTTCAGGGCATCTGAGCCAGCATGCTGCAGTGTCCACCCCACAGTCCCACACACTGTCAAAATGTACTGTCATGGGGCTGGACTGCACTACTGACTCTGCTCAGAACTGACATCTGTGGTTCTTCCCACCACAACTGACTGTCTGGTCATGGTTGTCACACAATCACAAACTGATTTTGTTCTGTGTTACTTGACTTCTAGAGAATTCTGACTTTTAAATTGACAGGTTTACAGCTATAAATTGTAACTGGCATTTCATATCCTTTTTAAAGTGCCACCATCCATTTTTATTGTATAATATGTAGCAATTTTATGTATGTGTATAGAGCCTCTCCGTGGATGGTTTTATATTCCTTGTTTTAAGAACTTTATTTTGCTGAAAAATTAGCATTTTATACCACTTTTATCACTGACTAATGGACATTGAGATGATTGCCATCTTAATTCACTTCTTTCTAAACTCTTTATTTAGAATAAGTTTACATTCTAATAAGACTTCACTGGTTGTGGGTATTTGTAAAAATCTATTCTGTGTCTCATCATGAAACGTTAAACAGTTTAGTAGTATCTTTCAACCTTCTTGTAATTATCAGTGTGGCCCATGTTTGCTCTTTTATCCGCTCAGGTAATATATTTGTGTTAAGCACTGCCCCTAACAGTTGCTAAGCTAATTATGCATCCGTCTCAACCCCCATCATTCCAGTAACATTTGTGTTTCTTTCTATACATTTTTGTACCAAGACTACACACGGCATACCATAAATGTTTACTACCTCATTTTGGCAGACTCCCTTTTACCAAATGATTTTACCCAGTCTAAAAAGTGCCACTGGGTCATTAATATGGCCACAAATACACTGCCCCTCTTTGCACTTTGGTTTTGTAAAAGCAGTGTTGTCTCTGCTTTATTGAGAATATCTGTGTTGTCTTTGAATCTTACCAGAAACATGCTTGGATTATGAATGTGGAAGGTGTTGTCTATAAAAGAGAACAGTAATTTAATTACTTAAGACGGTGTCATTAAATATCAACATTTTTAAGTCACGGTGTGTTTTTCTTTTTCTGCAAATGCATTTATTTCTACTGTATTTCTGATTATACCATTTACATAATAATGCCCTTGTTAATGGTGGCTGTAGAAATGATAAAGATAGCACTGTTTTTTTCATTCCTGCAGGAGTAAAAGGTGTCTCAGTAAGCTGTCAAAGGGTGAATCTTCTAGACTAACTCCCATGTCTGCTTTTGGCTTACGAAACCGGTATCTCTCAAGATTGGGAGCTCAGGTACAAACGCACACACACATTTTACCTGAGGTGTATATCCATCTCACAAATATCAATCTTTTTATGAAATACTTATTTTACTCATACCTCTTATAATACAGTATTGTTCAAAATAATAGCAGTACAATGTGACTAACCAGAATAATCCAGGTCTTTAGTATATTTTTTTTTGTGTGGCACACAAGTTACCAGTAGGTGCAGTAGATTCTCAGAAAACAAACAAGACCCAGCATTCATGATATACATGCTCTTAAGGCTGTGCAATTGGGCAATTAGTTGAAAGGGTGTGTTTAAAAAAAAAAAAAAAAAAAAAAAAAAATTTGAAATAGCAGTGTCTGCTGTTGACAGTACAAACTCAAAACTATTTTGTACAAACCTTTTTGTTTCTAGGATTTAGCAATCCTGTGAATCACTAAACTAATATTTAGTTGTATGACCACAGTTTTTTTTAAACTGCTTTACATGTTTGGCAGTGTGGCACCAACTTGTGGCACCTCAGCTGTTATTCCACTCCAAAATTCTTTAACAACATTCCACAATTCATTTACATTTCTTGGTTTTGCTTCAGAAACAGCGTTTTTGATATCACCCCACAAGTTCTCAATTGGATTAAGTTGCGGGGATTGGGCTGGCCACTCCATAACATTAATTTTGTTGGTTTGGAACCAAGACTATGCTTGTTTACTAGTGTGTTTGGGGTCATGCTTGCTGTCTTCACTGTGTACTGTGGCTTGAATTCAGAGTTTGGGGGTCGTCTCTCAAACTGTCTGTGGCCCTTGGACCCAAAAAGAACAATTTTACTTTCATCAGTCCACAAAATGTTCCTCCATTTCTCTTTAGTCCAGTTGATGTGTTCTTTGGCAGATTATAACTTCTTCTGCACATGCCTTTTTTTAAAACAGAAGGACTTTGCGGGGGATTCTTGAAAATAGATTAGCTTCACACAGACGTCTTCTAACTGTCACAGTACTTACAGGTAACTCTAGACTCTTTGATCATCCTGGAGCTGGTCATTGGCTAAGCCTTTGCCATTCTGGTTATTCTTCGATCCATTTTGGTGGTTGTCTTCCGTTTTCTTCCACGTCTCTCTGGTTTTGCTCTCCATTTTAAGGCTTTGGAGATCATTTTAGCTGAACAGCCTATAATTTTTTCCACCTCTTTATAGGTTTTCCCCTACCCCAATCAACTTCTTCTAATCAAAGTACGCTGTTCTTCTGAACAATGTCTTAAATTACCCATTTTCCTCAGGCTTTCAAATGCATGTTCAACAAGTGCTGGTGGCTTCATCCTTAAATAGAGGCCACCTGATTCACATCTGTTTTTTCACAAAATTGATGACCTCAGTGATTGAATGCCACACTGCTATTTTTTTTAACACAAACCTTTCAACTAATTGCCCAATTGCACAGCCTTAAGAGCGTGCATATCATGAATGCTGGGTCTTGTTTGTTTTCTGAGAATCTACTGCCCCTACTGGTAACTTGTTTGCCACACAATAAAAAATATACTAAAAACCCAGATTATTCTGGTTAGTCACATTGTACTGCTATTATTTTAAACAATACTGTATATCCATTTGGTAAATAATGCTTACTCTGACTGCTTAATTTTTTCTTGGTCTGTGTTTGCAGATCCCAGACCATTGCTCAACCCATCTGTCATCACTTGCCCACAGAAGTATTCTCAAATGATGTCCTCTAATCTGCTCCCATCTCCATCCCTACAGACACAGACGTAGCTGCTAACAAAGAATGTGGTTTAGGTATATGTTGAAACCTGAAGTGTTGTTTGCTTATTTTACTAATTACTTATTCTAATATTAACGTAAAGGGAGTATCATGGGGTTTACGCACCAAATGTAGCCTATAAGACTTTTTGTTCATGCTCTGCCCTTTACAAACGACAGAGGGCAGCACATCTTAATTGTTCCACTTCTGGACACTTGAAAAGAGGAGATGTATTTTTCACTTTAACTACGTTAGTTTGGGGTTTTAAGAGGCTGGGTTTTACGGGCTGTGGTAAGCATACGCTGTAATTTACAGCAAAATGAACTGGGATCTGTGTAATAATTTAGATTTTTATTTAAACCAATAAAATTTACTTTATATACAACTTTTTGGTTGAGTCTATGATAATTGATGTTAGTTTTCTCACTGTTAGTACCCTGACATGTTAGTGTTGTCTGTGAGTACTGGCTGCGTCCACAAGACACAAGTCGGGTTGCACTCTCCTCTTCCTCCACAGCCAGGACCGCAGCTTTTTCCGGTGCGTTCCAGAGCCCCAGAAGTAGAGCAAAGGGTTTGCGCAGCAGTTCAGACTGACCACGGGCTTCCATGCTTTAAAGGAG
>CM044550.2:16917353-17004853 GCA_024416835.2 Perccottus glenii
TCACTCTGTTATCTGATCAGTCTGAAAACTACAGTCAATAAGTGGTTATCACATATCTGTGGAGATTCTCTGCCATGCGGGCCATCATATATTAAAAAGCTTAAAAAAGAAAGCATCTGGACATGGCATCGGGATTTTTCCAATCCTGGACAACACATCTTGATAAAGTCCTTCACAAACTATGTCCACATGCCGTCTTGTTTATCTCTCTCTTGTGTTTGCGTTGTCATTTATTTTATTTTATAGCATCTGATTGAAATAAAATATGTCTTTAATTACACATTGTATTCACACAATTACATCACTACTATCTATGTCTTTCTCATCAGGCATCTTTTTGTACTAAGTGACCCAAGTAAAAGAGTAAATGTGGACTTGACGCATGCACTGCTCATGTAAATGGATTTCCAATGTTACAATTAATGAGCATCTCTACTGGTAGGTCTACAGGTCTGATTGGTTATTTCCCTTGCTGATCGCAGTGTACGAGGTTGTGCCATCACTACACTGTGTTCAAACTGTTGCAGATCAGATTGACACATATTGGCTTACATACGAACATCTTTGTTCTATTTAAAAAGTGGTCATATAAAATGTATGACATCTGATTAGTGTATGTGGTCCATAATGCCTGCTGGGATATTATAAAACAACAGAAGTTACTTACATTAAGTATGTTAGTATCATGCCATAAAACTGTGCTACCGACTGAGACTACTGACCTGGAGGAGTGTTTTTATTATGGGACAGTCACTACATGACACAGGCCACAGCTGTTCAACTTCAGTGGACATATTGGACAGAAAGAACTAATAACAATGATAATGTGTCTGAGAAGAAGTAATACTTTTTTATAGCTTGTTTGATTGTTAAATTACTTCATTACTTGTCATTTCTTTCAGAAACATAAAACATCTACAGTTTATAAAACACTTTCAGAATAAAGGCAAAAATACAAAAAGTACAGAGAAAATGGGCCACATTGTTTCAGCTAAAGTCTTATTTACATCTTAACAAGACACATACAATAATTTTACATTACAGCCTGTAATTAGAAACTGGGCAATGGACAGTGAGAGTGTGTTTGTGCAGAGACAGATGCACCCTGAAGTCTTGCTCTGTCAGTGACGGCAACAATGTGTTCAGGCGCTAAAAGAGAGTGGGAAATCTGAGAAACTTGCAAAGTCTGATAAGGGGGAAACTTGTGTTTTCTTTAAACCTCTCAAAGGCTAAAATTCTGTTTGCCTGCGAGTCCTTGGCTAAATAGGTTTTACATGGGCGCTCAAAAATAGCAATACAATTCCAGTAACTAAATTCTTTTTTTAGAGCAGTTAGGTAAAATTGGATACTTTCCAATGGCAGAACTGATGACCTCTCAAGGAACACACTGGCATGAATTATTTGATTAATTATCAAATAATTCTGCGTACCTCGGACATACTCCCAGTTGGAAAACACTGGTCTAAAAGATCATAAAATGCACAATGCAAGGCGCCACTTTCTCTTGCTCCCACAGAATCAGCTTTCATCTTTTCATTTGGGTGTGTGAATGTGAGTGTTAATGTCCTGGTCATCCATCTCTGTGATAGAACTAGGTCTCGGAAAATTTATGGTTTTAATAACTCATCTATTAAAGGGCAGAAGAGGCCACTGTTTTCTCCATTTATCCCGTTTTACTTTTTTCATTCACATCAAAGATTATCTTGTGATTGCTTGAATATCATTTACACATTTGTCAGAGGAAGCTTTGTAAAATCTATATGTTTGCAATTATGTGCACTGTCAGATGATGTTATATATGGAACTTGGTATCTAAGCTTTAGGCTATGTGCTTCACCTATCATCAACTGCAGCTGAATATTCCTTCAGTGTGTCTTACATTTATACATATGGTCTTCAAATCCATGACAGAACAGGTTCTAAAATGCAACAAAAACTGTGCCAACAGCTGCAGAAAGACCCGACTCACCTAAAGTATGTTCTCATGCCTCCTATTTTAGCCTGACTATCTGTATAAAGTTGATACAGTAATTTTTCAACACTGTTTGGCCTTTTGCCGAGCTCCCTGAACATCTAATCCATGCAGGACAACAGGAAATGTGAGAACTGTTCATTCATATATTCACTTAGATGTATTAGAATGGGTTCAATGTATAACAAGAAAATAAAAATAGGATCCAATTAATGCTTAAAGCCACATTTTTGAGTACCTCTCTGTACTCCTGACTATGACATCCCATACATGTCGAAAAAGGACCATAACAGTGAAATACTGGCAGAGGGCCGTCTGCCAATAGTTTCATCTCCTCCTCTTTAACTAGGAGTTTATGTACAAGGACAACAATGTGAAGTCAGTCTGAGAAAGGAGTGGCCTAGACCTGGAGTAGAGACGAGTGCCTGGCTCCTAGAGAAACAAACTCATCCATCTGTCTGGTCCTGTTGAGTAGGACTGCAGTGTCCTCACAGCTGCCTGGGTCAGGCCTCGCCCCTCAGCCCACATCCGCTATCTGGCTGCTTGGCACCCGTAGAGCGCACACATGCTGTTATGCATCAGCTATGGCACACACACTCGTAATATTACCTGTTTGTTTATCCTGCTGCTATGTGTTATTTATCATGTATGCAATATGTTAACGGAATAACAAGACTGGCGTTTTATAATAACATAATGAGAAAAACCTACAATAGTTCTGTTTTTCATTGTGCAGGAAGAAGTGAAGAGGTATCATCGTTACTGCAGCCACAGTGGAGGACAGGTAGTGAAGCAGGAGAGGTAAGCAATGCACATCAACATATTTTTATTTCTTACACTTTGAAACCATTTTAATACATCTGTGAGTAACAGTGTCTGTATAAATCATTAAAAGTATTTTGTTCTTCACTGCTTTGCAATCTATTTTAGTTTTAAGGAGATGAAAATGATAATAATAAAAAAAGAAATGTACTGTAGAAATACATACAAATGTAACATCTCTCTCTGGTGACATGCCATATTTAAATGATTTTAATTATTTTTTTCTCTAATGTCACAGGAGCCGCTCTCGCCGTAGTGATGAAGATGATTGCAATAACACTCCTCGCCCTGATCAACAGCACCTAGAGATCAAGGCTGCTGTGTGAGTCACCTGTGGTACATGTTCATGGACAAGTAATAACAGAGCATAATGTCATGTGAGTTTGGGTGATTTATTACATTTTGATTCAGTTATTAATGCATAAATGTTTGCAGTGATGCATATTTTTACATTTTGTTTTCTTTTACGCAATGCGTTGTCAAGCCTTCTTTAATCTTAATTTGTGATCAATCCACAATAACTGTAGCCTAGGTCCCCAGTGACCTCAGAGCTGCATTACTTCTTTATGAGAGAGATCAGTTTTTGTTCAGCTTAATTCAATCTGGCCACTGATTAGGTTTCACTGTCAGAGCTCACGTCTGAGTGCATGACCCACCTAGGTTACTCTCCTTTACTAAAACATAGAGCCAGTGCTTAATAGATGAACGAGGAAAGGTCAGTGCTGGCCTCAGGGTTTCAGTTCCTTGAAAGTTAGGGACAAAAAAAAAGAAAGCCGGTGCTATTGTGTGGTGTTAACATGATTGGGGTGTGGAAAGGTGAGGTTGATAGAAAAAAAAATGTCAAAGTGAAGTTGAAATTAGGCAGTGAACCAGGAAGCATGGCTGGTGAGAAGTAGAAGAAAGAAGCAGAAAGAATAAAAGTAAAGGAAGCAAGGATGGAGGAAGGCCGGGGGAAAGGTATTGGTTTTGGAGCTAGAAGTTATGGCTTAATTCAATTCGTTCCATTTGGCTCAGCTGTCTCTCTGCTCCACTGGAGGTGAATGTGTTTCTTCATCGAGTAATCGATCTTAGACTCCATCCTGGGCCCTATTGTTAGGTGGACTGCAAGGATGAAAGCAGTGAGCACTTCTCAATTTGTGAATATTGTGGCTACCAAGTTACCAAGTAAATATGGAAACAGTTCTTCACTTGCATTTCAGTGTGGGTATATTTGTAAAAACATCCTTATAACATCAGAGAAAAAACAATAAAGACCAACAGGTGGAGAGCAACCCAAAGAGGTCCTACTCACATTTAGGACTGGCTAAACAAGAGCAGTAATTATAGCTTCTGGCCCTATGAAAATCTCCACAGCACAGAAGGGTTCTTTGTCTCAAAACTCTGTATAATAAGAATTGGATAAACTGGACAGGTGAAGGGGGTCAGCACCTGCCCAAATGATAAATGAAATTGAATGCATTGACTATGTATTGTAACAAACACAGACTGTTGATGTAGATATAGTCCAGCAAGCTTTTGTCTTTTTAATGTTACTTTAACATTCTCATATGAGGCTCACAGAGTCACTCAGTTGTGTTGTTTGCTAATGTCCATAGAATCCAGCGAGCCTGGCGGGCCAGTCGGGAGAAGTGGCCAATTCCAGACAAGAACATTCTTTGCGAGACATCAGAGAGAGCCCTTATGAAGAAGACTGATTTTACTCCGGTAGGACTGTACTCACTGTATGACACAGACATGCATGAGTTGCAGCGAGGCAGGTGTCAAGAGAAAGATTTAAGTAATCTGCCGCTAGAGAAAGTTATCTGCTGACACTTCTGTACAAACAATGAGCAAATAATGTCTAAGCGGGTGGGTGAATGAGGCTAATAAAAGCAAAGGAGGGGATTGGGGAGGGCTGTTTACCTCCATTGTCATCTGGGAGACTGCGGGGGTCGAATTGGTGGAGGTGAAAGGGATGCCAGCTGGCGTTGTGCCCAGATCTGTAATTAGCTGTTAATTAGGTAAATTTTCAAAGCTAGTTGATTGATTAATGAAGTGCCTCTGCCCTTGTCCTCCCCCATCTAACCACCCCACCCGTCTCGCACAGTCTCTGTCTCCCAAGGGAATGTTGGGGTGATTTAAACAGTGCTCACGGGGCATGACAGCCAAACAAAAGCCAAAAACAAAGTCTGCATGAGCAGCAGATAAACACTAAAATGAGAAAAGAGCAAAGTCAACATGCAACAGTTGAGGCATAGATATGCAGATGAATCCAAAAGGATGCCTTGAGTTTTGAAGCGACAGACTGAGACTCAAATATAAACAGTCTGCATGGTTTCTCAGTCTTCTACTCACTACCCGCACAAACCAGCCCACGCTCCTCAGCACAGAAAAATATGATGTCATGTCTGCATACTCACCAGTGTGTGTGGGAGGCCCTGTTTCCCACTCTTTTTAACCAGTCAGAGAGGACACCAAGACTCTTTCAGCAAACAGATGGGCCAATATCTTGGTGGGACTGTGTGTGTATGCTTTCATGGTTGTTTGTTTTGCTTGAATGGGTTTGCTCATCATTAGTGCAGCAGCAAATGTCTGCTTAATTAGAAACCTACTGTAACTTAAAAACTGAGATGACAAACAACCTTCCTCCTGCTACATCCTGTATTGCTGAAATTGTCATGTATTGTTTATTTGAAACACGTGTTGGCAACAATAAGGCAACCTGAAAAATCATTTCAGGCATGCTGTTTACCGTAAGCATGGAGCAGTACATCACTTGATACTACTCACTGTTATCAACCTGTCCTTTTTTCCTCTGCGTCTGCGTCTGTCCTTATTCATGCTCTCTTGAGGTGGCTGTGTGTGCTTGTGAAGGACAGACATTCGTCAGTATAAGGCTAGGACACTTCCATATATCCAGGTGTTACTGTGTCTGTGTGGGAGTGTTCATATGAGCTCATGTGTTTGAAGGTCTTTATCAGTGGTGGAATGTAACGAAGTATTTGTACTTCGTTACTGTACTTAAGTAAATTTTTATGTATCTATACTTTACTTAAGTAAAAAAAATAATGCATACTTTTACTTTTACTCAAGTAGATTTTTCAGCAATTATCTGTACTTTTACTCCACTACATTATTAAAATGCGTGTCGTTACATCCTTCCGAATCTTGCATAAAAAGATTCAGAAGGTCGACTAACGTTTTGGCGTTGCTGGCCAATGCACGTTGAAACAGATCGGAGATCTGATTGGTCAAAGAGCTCCCGCGCTCAGCGCGCGTTTTGAAACAACACTAGCGGAACTGAAGTAAATCGAAGAAAAGGACACAGTAGACACCAAATATCAAACATGGACGAAAAGCCAACAACGTCGACTGAGCTTGAGCCTGTGCCCTGCAGCTCTGATTCTGAGAGACATTCCTGGCCTTATTTAAGCAAGTTATTTGAATTTAAAGGTTCAAAGAATGACTCCTGGCGTTTTCAATGTGTCAAGTGCCTACCTCAACGCAAAGAACTGTTGGCGTTTAAAAACTCCCCTTCAAATTTGAAGAAACATATAGAGGTAAGACATGCAATGCTAGTTATTAATATTTAAGTTACAAACTTGCTATGACATGGTGCTATGACTGTTATAGAAAAACGGATGTCGACATAACAAAAATATTACACCAGTATAATATTTGTTTGGCGTAAGTTAGTGGTGCCCTAACAGCAACTTCTTTAGCTGGTTATTAGCACAGCAGGGACGATAGCTTGCTAGTACGTTACATTTTTGGAGATGAGCAAACTTTTGCTATATCAAATTTTGTTTGGTGCTTATTATTTTCTCATTCTAATGTGTTATACATTATTAGCCTAATACTTTTGGATTTTCTGTAATCAATGGAGTATAAGCCTCAAATGCAGTTTTAGCTACGTTTTCCCCATGCAGGCCTAGGTAAAGGACTAAAGCAACTGTTGTTGAGCACAATAAACTGGTCATACAAATTTGATTAAAGTGTTCAGAATAACACTCACCTGTGTACTTTTGAGTTTTTTTTGACTGCTCTTAATAGTATAGTAAAAATAAAATAAATTGTATGTTATAATTGGCTTAGCCTAATTATTATTTAATGAGTAATAAGTAAATAACCAGATTTTTACAGTGTCAGTATTGCACAACAACTCTTTCCAGTACACAATAGATATTGTTTGTGATTGTTACAATTGAACAGCCCAGACATTGATACAACTGATTGTACTTTTACTTAAAAAAATACTTTAAAGTAAATTTAAAAGTATGTACTTATGACTTTTACTTAAGTAAGATGTTGATGTAGTAATTATACTTTTACTTAAGTATATATTTTGCAGGGTAGTTGTACTTTTACTTAAGTACCAAACTTAAGTACTTCCTCCACCACTGGTCTTTATGCATACTTTATGCATATTTCATGGAACCCTCATATTGAACAGTACACAGACACATAGCCATTGGTGAGACACAGCAGCACACCAAGAGGATGCTCCCTTATTTGCCCCAACCCTAAAAAATATCCTCAATTCACGCTTGTTTATATCAATAATGACTTTTCTGGCAATGTTTTATGTGCAGCACATGCCAACACTAGTCTAAAGCCAGCCAAACCCCATGACCCAAATGTATTATTTATACACCTAGGGCCCTGACCCTCCATGTCCTGCTCTGCCTGGCTGATAGTAAATCGATAGGTCTGAATGTTCTGGACACACCGCTGCTGCCTATCGGCAGACCGGGCTGGTTGCTGTGAAGAGAGTGTGAAAGGTGCAGGGCGGGGGGTTCATAAACAAATCTAAAGTCAAGGACACTGTATGTGCTTTTAAAGCTGCAACTTTGCTGTTTTAAACCATATAGAAACAATTTCTTTAATAATACTCTATATGTCATTACCATACGTTTTTCATCTCAAACTAGAATCTCAAAGGTAATCTTTCTTGTGTGTGACCAGTGTGCATCCAGTTGCTCTTTAATGCAACCCATTTTCAGCTTGTGTGCAGAGCAAAAACAAGCAGGTAAGTTAACCATCCCTAGTCAGAAAGCTGATCAGATCCTGAACACTGTTCACTTGACTTCCATGTTTGCTTTACTGAGTCACTTACTCAATGGGGCGGCAGTAGCTCAGTGGTAGAGCGGCCGTCCTTCAACCGGAAGGTAGTAGGTTCGATTCCCGCTCTCCCCACAGTTCATACTGTCGTTGTGTCCTTTGGCAAGACACTTAACCCACCTTGCCTCGTATGAATGTGTTAGAATGTTGATGGTGTTGGTCGAGAGGCCGTGGCGCGAATGGCTGCCACGTCTCTGTCAGTCTGCCCCAGGGCAGCTGTGGCTACAGATGTAGCTTACTACCACCAGTGTGTGACTGTGGAGTGAATGAATAATTGATATGTAAAGCGTCCTTGAGCTCTGGAAAGGCGCTATATAAATAAAACTATATAATGGACAGTTTTCACACTTTTCACACTGTCCTAATCTAATGCGGACTGAGATTGTTTTGACACCAACTTTGGTCTGTTGTGCTGTTTTTAAACAATGATGCTTTATGGACATATCCTGAGGTCTACAACACCTGCACAAGCACAAAACTTTCTTGTGTGTCAATTGTTCAACAATCCTGAATTTATGTTGCACAATGCATTTAAATATCACTTACACAAATCTATTTTGTGGTATTTTATGAACATAAGGAGTATTCTAATGTATTGTTATAAACCTAGCTTGTTTGATACTCTACTCTTTGTGTCATGAACAGCGTGCACTACCGTGTGAGTTCCAGCACTTACTGTGTTGCTTGAGTGTTAGACCATAATTCACTGTTGAGTTTGGCCCTATGGGAGGGTTTGGTGCGCTGGATTCAGAGGCACAAATCAATGATCAAAGCTGAAGTGCTGGAAAGTTTCAGTACTGTAGCTGGCTTTACAAAGACGCTACTGCTTGGTTGCCTGATCAGTAATGGAATGATCTCAGTGATGGATTGCTCAGAAAAGAGACAGAGCAGTGAAAAAAGCAGATGAGAGCATTCACGCTTGAGAAAACACACTAATACAAGTTTGTGGTTGTGTTGTGTTTGCTAACAGACTTTGTGGACATTGATCTTTTCCTGTCTCCGTGACATTTTCACTCGTTCCTTTTTGTGGGAGCTGAAAAGTGTGAGTGTAAGCATTCTTGTAGCTGGCATGGAAGATCATTTTCTCATCTTTCACCACCAATATTTGCACACAGTAGTTTTATCCACGCCTCTACCTCTTCCGCCGTGTTCCTTCTCTCCCAGCTTCACTCTACGTCATCCCTTGCCTCTCCACACACACAGAGACACACACACACACACAAGCGCACACACACACACGCGCGCGCACACACATTTGCACAGCAATCACACCGATCCCACACCACTGCAGACAGATGCTAACAGATGACTTGTTTTATTGGTGTCAGTGGTGTCTCATTTGAAATAAATTTATATTCCTTGGCCCTGGAATTGACATCGATCGGGCTTAACTCATTTAACAGCCATGACATTTGCCTATTAGGTTATTTAGATCAGATCAGGTCCAGGCTCAGATGGCTTCTTGAGAGACAGTAGATCTCAAAATAAGGCTTCTAAACCACAAGTTTGGACAAACGTTGACAGTCATCATTTTAAAAAATGTGTTGCTGGCCTGGGATTTTAAATCATTTTTAATTTTAAATAATTTAGAGCTGCTTCGAAGAATGAAAATCTCAACATCTGGAGTCATAGGAAACATACTGTACAGGAATGTATATTACCCGGGCTTAATTTGTAAATAGAAATACACAAAAGCACATAATGAACACAGTATATAAACTAATTTATAAACAAATACGTAAAATGTATACCAATTGTACTTGTCAACCTAAAAATACCCTAACATATTCTCACAAATTACTTTGACTATATAATGGAGAGGTGAAGAACATCTACTGCTTAAAACCTTTAAAGAGTTTAATTCCTTGATATTTTGATAAGTTGCAATATTTTACAGTCCTTTCTTAAATAAATAGGGATGGTATCTCATACTCCAAACGTATCATTCAGTAGCAAAAAAAAATCAATGAAACCTCTAACACAAATGGAGCAGTGCTGATAAATGAAAGTGCAGAGGGCAAGATGGATCTCGCTGAGGGCAGTGGCTGAAGAAGGGATGAATGGGGAGAGACAAGGTGTTGTTTTATCTCCTTTAAGTCAATGACGTGGTGTTCATTCTAGCGTGTGTCTGCCATTTGAATAAGAGCAATCCTTTACAGCTTGTTTTAAATTAGATGCTGGATCTCATTTACCTTGAAATCAAACTATGTGGCTGGCATTATTCAAACTCAACAAGCATAGAGCTGCATGCCAGCACACATATGGCCACATAAATGTAGTATGTAATTTATATATACTGTATGTTCATGTTCTGACTACAGCAACACATAAATCTGCTAAATGCTTCCAACCATCTGTGGAAGTAATAGCAAGCTTCTATCTAAGGCTCTAGTGTTCTATCATAGCACACTTCTCCTTGCACTTGAGCTGGATGCATAAACCTACCCTACAGTTATCTTTCTCTCTGCAGCCATTAGATTTTTGTTTTTCCCACCCCCTACTTACTTCCCCTCTCTTTAGCCCATCTCATTCGCAGATAGGCTCAGTTCTTATGGCCGGCATAATGAGATCCCTTGAGGAGATTGAAGTGTGAAAGCAGTATAGGACAGCATCGGGGAGGAGGAGAAGGACTTGCATCTGACCCGCTGAGATGGAAAACACATCTCTCTCCACGCAGTCTCTTCACCAGAACTCAAGCATCTCTTGTGTTCATCAGCCCTCTACCATTACTGGCCATTAAGCAGATCAGAGGGGCTGTAATCCTCCGCTGACAACATCCCTGCTGCGTGCACTCTCAAGGGAGAAGGTGTGAGAGAATGAAGTCAAAGGCATGCGTAAGTAAGGATGAGAAATCCCACTTGGGAATTACATGTTTGATATTATCTTGCGGGCAGCCCATAAAGTTTTCCTTCTCTCCCACTGTCTCCCACTGAGGCAGTCTTAAGGAAACTTTTTAAAGGTCTTATTACTGAATCAAGCATATTTTTACTCCACAGTCTTCAAATGCATCTAATTGATCAATTGGAGTGGGTCTTATCTTGGTCGCAGTACATGGTCTCATTCAGTATCATCTTGACTTGACATCTTTCGAATAAACCTAAAGAGACATAAGTAAATAATATCAACCTTTGTGTATATTCCTGCATGGTAGTGAGTTAAAAGACAGGGCTGCATCAAGACTAAGACCCTCAGCCAGATTAGGTTTTTGAATTATTTATGTCTAAGTATTCTACTTTTGGTCCTCCATCTGCAGGACTCTATTGATTCTAAATTTTCCCAGATATTATTCCACTTCCTACCAAAATGATCCTTTAAGATTTGGACTGCTTTGTGAGAGACTCTAGCTCACACACAATATGCCTGCAAAGGCTGTGCTTATGCCTCGTGGGTGGCTTTCTCACAGGCGATGTGTGGCTGCCCTTTCTCGCGTCTTTCTGATCTGTGAGTCAGTTTGGAGGAGTGGAGGTGTTGTCCTCCTTAATGGACTTAATGAGGGTGTAATAATAATAAGTAAAACACATTGATAAAGTGTTAGAGAGGTGAATTAAATGCTGCAGTGGGTGAATGCTTTCTAACAGTCCATATGTTTGTGTCAGTGTGTAAATGGTGTGTAAATGTTGTGAGCTGTTAGTGTGCCTGGGAGTGTTCGGGGAATTTTCCTAGCTAAGAATCTTGTCTTTGAAGTTGTACCTTTGTCTCTGATAGATTGTAGAATCTTGAAGTCACTGTGAAAGCATCATTTGCATACACATTTACATTTTACCGTAAAGTGTAGGCCAATCTACAGTGTGCACACCCACTGACACATCACCTGTCTGCTGTCCCTCCAGCAGTTTAAACACTGGCCTCCCTAAGGTTCTGTCATTAACATGGTAACAGTGAACTTGCTCAGGATGTCCTTATTTACTTATGCAAAAGGCATCCAGCAGTTTTTTAGATGTCAATCATAGGCCATGACATATTGTAAGAATCCAGCCACATAAGATAAAAACTGTCAGTCTACTCTAAAGTCAGTGTTACATAATCATCACAATGCAACACTTTGTTCAAAGTTCTGGGAAGTTTGGGCAGTTTATAACTTATATGATCATGGTGTATATTCCTCCCATTATGCTCAGTTTTGGTTTCTTATGCAGATTGTTCTTATGAATTGTTGTTCATTTTCCCCTTTTTTTCTATTTCTGTTCTGTTCTTCAGCAGACTTGGCCAGTGCTGAAATACACACTTTCTCTATATTATCGGCAGCCATCAATTCAGTGTAGACCAATGGGAGTGTCCCTTGTTCAAGATCAAGTATGTGATTGGCCAAAGCTTCCGGTATCTGCTAAACATTCAATTGTTAATAATAAATCCTAGATGATGTCTTGTTTTTACAAATTACTATTACAATATGCTATGAGTTTTTTTTCAAATACTAGAAAAAAGGTACTTTCCATTTAAATCATCATTTCACATTTAAATTAGTCACCAAAACACTGTTAACTATTTTTCTGGGCTTTGATTCAGACCTTTTGGTGTGGTGCATGGACATCTGGAAGGAGATTTTACTCTGACACCTGCTGTGCAAAAAGTAATCTGAGAAGATTTTACCATCTGTGCATCTGTATCCCAGAAGCAGCAAGCCCCATGGAGCAATAATGTATCCCATATCACCATGCATATGCTGTGTACTCTCTGGTGGAGTCATAGTAAAGATGGACAGAAGATGGACATTCAGTGTCCAGTTAAACTTAAAAACTGTGTAATATACTTTTAGCCTGTTTAAGATTGTTCTAACATTGTGATGATAATAGTGTTGGGAGTGAGAGGGTTGTTTACAGTAAAACATTTACTCAATTATCTCAGCTCTTCTTCCTGCAGTCCTTTAGCAAATTGCATTTCCTGTCATAGAGTAACAGAATAAATAGTATTAAATCGGACGGGAATGCAGCAAAAAAACAATATAAAACATATCGGTGACCAAACATCTTGACTTCCATCGCATTAATGTCACAATGATATCTTTACAGGGTTATGTCTGCTCTGTAAGACATTATACCACTTCATGAATCACATTTACAGAACATGATGGAAGAGTAACATCTGTATAATCTCAATTCATATATTTGATGGCTTTTCAACTTGCCTGACTTGCACATTTTGCTGCTCATTTATTCATGGCCTCCTGAAACTATAATAAAAAATCTTCTGGTGTAAATGCAGTTGACAAGTACATTTCTAATTCAATCAACTAGCAATGAAAACTAATGAGATCTTTTTTGTAGTTGTTGATCCATGCAATAATGTCAGCGCAAATTGAAACTTGCATCTCATTATATACAGCACTATTCACATTCTATTCAGTAAAATTCCACTAAGAAATGATCACAGTGGCATTATTGGACAACACTCCTGTGTCTGTAGAGAGATTAGAAGATAAAAACCGAACATACAAAATGGAGCCCATGAATCTTTAAATCTTATAATATGCAGCTTTCAAGAAGAAAAATGACTCATGAAATAAGCTTTTTCCATTTTACGGCCACATGGGAGCTCAAAAAAAGACTACAGTTTCTCCAACTTATTAAAAACTGTGGACAGTATATAGGATCATTACATCAGTGGATAATTACTTACCCCAGATGGCGTCCAATTCCAGCTCTAGTGGAGTTTTATTTGCTCAGCACTAAAGACTATTTGTAGACTTTTTTAAGACTTGAACTACAGCTTTTCCCTCATAAATGCTCCTTGCTTAATTGGTAGTATATAGTTCCTGTGGTCGTTAAAAATCGGTGAGAAAAGCTGCTGGAGTATGAGAGCATCTATTTAAAATATGATGACAGGGAGACAAAAACTGCTGGGGTTTAATTATGTCTCTTTTGACAGTATCTTCCTTTGCTCTGTTCTTGTTTAATTTCACAGCCTCAGTGTGTAAACTGTTAATTGGCTCGTCTGTCACACCCAAAAATACTTCTCCCTTGTACTTTCACTTACGTCATGCTTGTAATAGTACCTCAAAAGAAAATCCATTTGTACTTGTATTACTATGTACTATGATCAAATATAGTAAAGATAACACAGTGTCTATGGCACTGGTGTATAAATGTGTAAGTATTTTAACATATTTTTATTATCTTTAAATCTTTATTAATATGTTAGAGAAAAAAAGTGCAGGTTTTTATTGGATTTGTTGGTTTTCCACTAAAAGGAAAAAATAACGCTAAATAAGCTTTTGAAGGTTTGTACTCTAACTTCTTAAGATTATGAGTTTAGTAATGGTCAAGCCACATTAATGTTGGCAAAGATTAATTAAAGCAAGACTTAACTTTTCAGAGCTACAAGTGATGTTAATGCAGTTAACTTAATCTGTGTCTAATGAGGAGCTGTTATTTGTTTTTTCCTTTTTCATGTTAGGGAACATTCAAATGGCTTTTTGACTTATTTTAAAGATTTTGAGGTAATGTATTTTAAGTTAGTGTAGCATATTATGGCTTTAAGGCAGGCATACATTCATGTGACAATTAAAGAATAAAGCTATAAGAAGTCACAATAGTGTTTTGGAAGTATAAAGTCTGACGGTTACAAAATTAGCTGTAGCTAGTGATGCTAACTGCTGCTCAGCATTACTAGAACACAGTGTTGAGGGCTCTAGCTCAGAAAAACAAATGTAACCACAGTTATAATAGAAGGGTCTGTGTCCTATTTCAGTCATTCTTCATAACATTTTTAGGGTACTGCAGGTGGCTACACAAGGCAAAATAAAATTGTATTTTACCTTCATTTTACCAGGAAATTCCATAAAAAAATTAAAAGAACATTGCCTGTAATTGATATAACATTTGCATTAAATTGTCAAGTTATTGTCCGATGATAATTAGGCCAGTGGTGTTGCCTGTTGGAAGTTCAGTGTCGGATCGGTGGATAGCCAACAGGTTCTCTGAAGAGAAAAGAGGCTGCCGTAATGGTTATACTTCCTTAATCTCCCAGACGGCCTCTGTGTGGACATGACTAGTTACATGGCAGTATTCTAGAGGTGAGATTAATTCAGGTAAGACTGTGTGTAGACATTTTATTATGTCTGTTATGAGGTGGTCCGCAAAATTTTTTGATTACAAATAGTGGTCCACACACACAAAAAGTTTGAAAAACCCTGTCCTATTTAATGATTCTTCATAACATTTTTAGACAATTCCTATGTGTTCTACATTGTTCTTATTACAGCTAGTTGACCTAACCATTTAATTTCAGAAAACATTGCCTGTAATTTCTATATCTCATAGTCTGTATCATGATAATTGGGCTGCCTGTTGGAAGGTGCTCAGCTCTATCAGTGACAGCCAGCCTAGTGGCTGGAGGAGCATGAGTAGAGGCTGTGTAATGGTTATATTTAGCTCCTTATCTCCCAGACGGCTCTCTGTGTGGACAGTCGCCTGGCATGGCAGCCATTATTCCCTCAATAGATCCTGAAGAAACATGAGAAAACACACACAGGGGCTTTTACTCACAGGATTGTACATCCCAAATCCTTGTATATATGCCTTTATTCTCTTAGGTCCTAACCCTTTCCTGGAAAATGCCTGATGGCATCAAACAATGTGCTGCTTAAACACGAGAGCTTTCTCCTCTGTATTATAGATGAGGTAGCTGTGAACAGCTTGTTTGCTTTCTAAATTAAGTTTTTTTTTCCCCTCTTTCTATCTGCTGCTGTCTCTCTCTGGGAACTCTGGCACATTACACATAAAGGCGAGCTGAATCTTGTAACTGTCAGTGTATTCAAGGTCTCCACGAGTATTGAGCAGTTTTCATCTTTAATGCATGCCTTGTGACCATACAAGAACCCTTATGCTCGCAGTTATTCTGCTAGTTATCCTCACCTGCATAACGCTGCTATAGTTACACACTAGAGAGAAGCTCTCAACACCTATCATCTATCTGACAATGGCTATTTTCACCTTATTGATTTTTATATTGAACACAAACATTAAAATGAAGTGTACAAGCCATTGTTATTATAGTATAGAGTGTTATTTGTACAAGTGTGTTGCAGCTGCTGTATAGAAATCCTAATGTACCGTTCCAAAAGATGAAAGAAAAAAGCTCAGCTGAACTCCACTTTTAGCTTCAATGCTAACAGTTTTCTCCCTCTTTTAATACGCCCTGTTGTAAAACCATGTAATGTTTACACACGCACTGAAGGTGATTGATCCCACTTCCTTTTAAATGGGATTGTAATTATAATATTTCCATCAGTAGTTTAATAAAAAAAAATATTAAGCCAACAGACCAATAAACAAGCCAACAGTAAATCCTTTTTCATTAAGGCTGAGCTGTTGATTACACAACATTAATCAGGCTTGTATATAATATTAAAGGTGCAGTACAGGAAGCCTAAGCACTAGAACAAAGTTTTCTGGGTGGTTCTGTTCTTTTACAATTTGACATAAATTAGTACAAGCACTTGAACAACCTGCCATGGTGCCAAATGGTGTGGATTAAAAAATGGTGATGTATTGACTTAACATAAATATAATAAATTAAAGTGAAGCACAGAAAAACAAATGCAATGTAAACACCAGCAATGTCTCCATGTCCTGTCTCTAACTGGCTTGTTTTCGCTCAGACTCGTAGTGAGCTGAGAGTGGGTAGATCAGGTGTTTTAACAGCTTTGTGTAACCTTTAGCCTGGCTGACCACTGCTGCTCTTTCCCTTTCCCTCTGGTTTCATTTTCTCTCCCCAGGCTTTGACAGTGCTGGGCCAGAGGCCAGTGACCACATGCCTAAAAAAGAGTTCTTGTTCATGGAATGTCGCACACATAGAAGTAAAATGGCTGTGATTGGTAATATCCTTTCCATTTGGAGCAGTGGCGATCTCTAACCTCGATCGTTCACTCATCCCAGAGCCACAGCCAGCCACACCGGGGATAACATGGTCCACTTTGCAGAATATCATTATAGTCTGTGATGTCTGTGCCTTGGAAGCCTCTTGAGTCCTGTGCTGCCTATTTCTGTGTCAGTCACCCAGACCACTCTGAATGTCAAGTAGAAAAGACAGATCATTCTCCCATTGCTTTGTCCTCCTGCCTCACTCTTATTTTGTTGTCTGTGCTATCTGTCAGCGTGGCCTCCTTGGGTCGGCTAGCCACAGGTCGGCCCTCCCCCCTTCACTCCTGCTCCTCTCCAACTTCTATCCATCCTGCCCCATGGGAGAGAGGTCACCAACTGGCATTTATAGCCGTGGATATAGAGTTTGTATTCAGACTTTAAAATGGCTTTGGACTATATATATGTGTGGATGATGCAACCTTTGTGTTTAATCATTTTTTATATTAGTCAGGACATATTATGATGTGGTCCACCTCTACAAATGTGACATTATTTTGTGATCTATATGTTCTTGGATTACTTTGTCACAAACTTTTTATAGTCAAGGTGAACCTCATGCTTCTTTGGGTAAATTCAGCTTTGATGATTATCTGGCAGAAACAAAACAAGCGTTGACTGTGTGGAATAAATGCAGTGATGGGAAACACCTGACACTGAATGTGCACAACATATTATTTACCACAATGGTAGAGCAACAATTTACAAAATATGTACACTGAAACAATCTTACTGGTATGTGCAGATGAGTCCTTGCATTAGTCTCATTTAGTGGCATTTTAATGCAATACAAACATGCCATGCACACTACATAGAAATTCTTGGAAGTATGTACTGCATTACAAAACAAAGAATAAGATCTAAAGAAATTGATTATGCATCTACTCCAACATTATAAACTTCTGGGCTGTTTGCTAATGCTTGATGCACCTAAACAATGCATATTTGCATCTTTACTACTAGTCTCAAGACTGAGTCCAGTCTTGTTTGCCAAGCTCAAGATTCTTGCCCTTGTGTTTCTGGACTCTGTTGCAGCAACAAAATAACGGTCCTTTCTGTTAAAGGTTAGCTGCTGCAGGTCTCTCAGGCCTGCAGATGGTAAAGCTACTAAATCTACTGCAGAGATCACATACATATACTGTATATATATATATATATATATATATAGGTACGTTTAGCCAAGTCAGTGCCTGCTGCTTTCTCTGGGGCTGTAAATGAGCTGATTGAGATTCTGTACCAAGCCCTACTCTGTGCTCAATGCTTTTATCAGTGAACTTTTATCTCAACCCCTCACACAACCCCGCTCAGCACCCCCCACCCTGACCTCTCAGTCGGATATCACACAGACTGCCCGTGAGCCCTGCGAGGTGCTGGGGCGGCCAGCTGTCCACAGCGTGTAGAAATGTATGTATAAATAAAAATGTTGAGTTGAGTGGTATTGTCAAGGATTAGTTTACAATGGAGATAGTCAGGATGCATTTATCAGTGCACAGCTCTGTTGGCAGCCCATGTCCGAGGGGCATTTAATTAAAACTGCCTAATTTCCTCACTTGCCCTCTATCCCCCAGACATACATTCCTCCTCTCTCTATCGCTCCATCTCGGATTGCTATCTCCTACAATAAGTTGCACACTTCTCATTTCCAGTTATTTATTTCAGCTTTTTAACCCCTACAGCTTGTTAGGAGTGCAAAGTGTAAGTATGTGCACAAGGATTTCCTCTGCTGAAGAGTGTAAATGTGGCAGCTGCATAAAGACACACGATTTAAAGGCCTGCTTACAGAGACTGATATGTAAAACAGGTCACGTTGACAAGGACGTGTCTGTATGTACATATCTGCTGACATAGGCGCAGTGCCCTCCAGCAGTTCTCTTATTAAAGCAGTAAATAGTGTAGGACATAAATTTTGGCATCATGATTTAATTCTTCCTCTCTTACCTCCGGCCCATTTTCTTTCTGGAGGCATTAAAGCAATGTGTGGTCACTTGCCCGTCCTGTCCTTAAGTGACGGCGGGGAAGACATTGTACCTTCATAAACCAGGTTTTCCATAGGCTCCTAATGCATTTGTGATGCCTTTTAAATACGTACATTGGGAAGACAGTCCGAGCTGGATGCATTGTGGGTCTAATTTGTTGACTTGATGGTTTATAAGCCCATTTCCAATATTCAACGGGTAGATTTAGACAGACTGTAGTCCTACTGACTGCATTCTGTTTCTGATAAAGTTAAGTTGCATATTATAAATGAATCAAGCTTGGCTATTTATTAAAGAATTTTGTTCAGTAATTTCCCTTAACCATTTGTTTATTTATTCATTTAGATTTTTAGGCAGAAAAAAATGATAAACAATCAAGCTTGACAGGTTCCTTTTCTGCATAACATGAAGATAAGACACACATTCAAGACAAGACAGTACAATCATACAAACAAACAGACTTGCAGAAGAAGCCTTAGGAGGAGGCTATGGGGCCATCTCAGTGGTCACAGCTATAATTGTTCGTTTGGCAAACAAAAGTATTTTTAAATAGTCTTTGTGATGTTATAGTCCTAATTATATTGTGGGATCTTATTCCAGGCTTTAGTGAGCATAAAAAAAGATCTCAGTTCTTAAAAGCTGTTAAAGGCAAAAGACCCTTTGAAGCAGATCTAGTAGAGTGCTCGGACCTTGATTTGAGTTTTGGTAACAAAGCAGCAAGGTGCGTCCATTTAAGATTTGAAAATACAATTTAATCCTATGGCTTATTGTATAGTTCTGAAATGTCAAAGCATTAGACAGTGATAGCGCAGAGCAGTGGTGTGTCCAACCAGGAAGTCTGTTATGGACCTTATAGGCTCTGTTATCCAGCCTTGCTATTGGTTCAAGGATTGTATTAGTTGTGAGTGACCAAACAGGCAAGCAATATAACATAGACAAAATTATTGCATAAAGAAGTTTTAGAGACAGAAAGAGACAAATGTGGTCTAATTTTACTGTAGACATACAGTATAACTTTGTTTGATTTAACTTTCTGGTTAGAATTTGGATGTGCTCACAATAAGTGAGGTGTAAGTCAAGAGGGACTCCCAGGTACTTGTATGTGGATGCAATTGAGAGCTTTTGGTCGGAGAAGGTGATGGGATTGGATATGGATAAATGACTCCTAGATGAATAAAAGTACATACATTCTGTTTTCTTGATATTAACTATTAAATGAATATCTTGCAGCCACTCATTTAAATTCTGCAGTTTGTGGTTAATGATGTCAGTGTTTGGACTAAATACAAGAATAACAGAGTCATCAACATATAACAAAGAATTGGAAATATTAAGCACATAAGGAAGATCATTAATGTACATAAGGAAAAGTAAGGGACCTAAAATACTTCCCTGTGGAACTCCCATAGAACAGACAAGTGACTGTAATGTTACTGAGACAATTTTTTACAGTCTGAGATTCGTCACTTGTAAATATGACTTAAACATGCTCATTGCAGGACAAATAAAAAGAAAAGTATTTTTATGAAGTAATCATAAAGTGCTCAAAGTTGCATTTAATAGCTGTGTGTAATTGCTGTTTTATGTCCATGCTTTTGAGCTCTAGGTGGTAGATGATACAATAAAGAAGATAATGTTGTGTAGTGTGGCATGCATGATGGCTGTTTGAACATTGAGCATTGTAATCTTTATTTTATTATATTTTTCTTCTAAAAAATGATTAAAACATGTCCTAAGGGAGTGGTCAATAAGCTCTTGGATGATGAATGTCCATGAAGGAGGTTTCTCTGTGTTGTCAAGGATCCATTTGGAGCAGTGCACATTGGAAATAGGAAAGAATAGTACAAAGCAAAGGACACTAACCTAAACCCTCCCGTTTTTCTTTGTGGTTTGAGAGAGAAGGAGTACATTAGTACGACTGTGAAAGGATGAGAGGGCACACCAGAACACCCATTTCTTCACTCAAGAACTTGGCTCTCATCAGGCTGCTGATAGAAAGAACACATTTACTTCTTTGTCAATTGTTCTGCTGAATATGATCCTATGATGCAGAGATGAGCCAGTCCAGCTCAATACTAGAATCACAAGGACACAGCGACTTCCTATAAGGATGGTATGCTGAATTAACTAGTCAGAGGCCGCTGAATTCTAAAGCCTTTCTTTTTCTTTTTCTTTGTTCCGAATGTTATTTTTATCTGTATTTTTCTCCACCTTGAGTTATGCCAATGCGACCTCATTTCCTCTCTTTCTCGCTCTTTACATCTTCTCCGTCCTTGTCCCTTTGTTACCAAGGTAACCACTGACCACTTTTCTTGCACTGCAAATTGAAAGAGACAAATTTATTGGAGGCTAATATAAATATTTGCAGAACATTTATTATGCAGAAACACTTTTTGAATCCTCTATTTAATTTTGTCCCAATGTTATTTTAGAGTCAGGGTTGTTTTATTTTTGCCCATCTGTGGCAACATTTTCCATTTAGATAAGATGCAAAAATTAGAAAATAACTTGAAATAAAATTTTAAATAAAGCAATAAAATGAAATCTTTTGAGTGAAACACTTTTTAATTGTGATATAACAATAATATGACAAGGGCCCACAATAATGCAGTTAATCAAGACCAGTTATGAACAAACTTTACAATGGGCTTGAATATTTGTTAGGTGGTGTTCCAATCGCTCTTCATACCAGATAATGTGAACTCACCTCCAACTTGGTTCCTGTGTGACTATTTCTATAAAATGAAAGGTAAAATGTCAAAAAATAGATCAATTATCAACCAAATGCCTAAGAAAAAAGTAAAAGAGACACATTTAGACTGCATTTCACAGAAAAGACCTTTCTAATCCCAAACCTGAGAGTCATTAAACACCTGTCAGCAATTAAATCCATAAAGCATGCAATATTATGCTCCCTGTGTGAAGCATGGGTTGTAAATAATTTTTCTTTCATGCACACCATCTCATGCCTGAGTATGAACTTGGTGCTACTTACAGTAAACAACACAATGACACTCACTTTAACACCACAGGTTTCTCCACAGTGTGTGGGGACATGCATACATGACAGGGTTATGGTGTGCGTTTGCTGAGCCCTGTCACCCACTCCCACAGTGAGGTGAACTGCTTTTCACTGCTCGCTGCTTTTTCTGTGCTGTGCTCCTCAGGCCGACTGAGCTTCCAGGTGGGACAGCAGGCAGAGAATATTGAAACCCTTAAGCTACCAACAGAGTGTATTCAAAAGCTGAGATATCACTGTAGGAAAGCTTTCTCTATCCATTTCTCTCGTCACATGGCTTTCTCTCTCGTCTTGCTGCTTCCAGGGCATTACAGCTGCCACTGCCTTCTACTGAGTTTGTGTAACTCTCTGTTTAAGTCTAAATGTGAAATATTGAACTCTATTCTTCACCACAAAAGGATTTGGATTGCTTAACCTCCATGCCTCCAGTTATCCAAGTGTGACTTTGTATCTGTCCTATTGGCTATCATCACCGCTTCATTAACTCAGTGTCAGACTGCATGACTAACACTAATGTGGCACCGATAACAATCCTGTTTGTGGTGGTAATAGTGTGAGGTAATGTCCAGTCAGACTGGCCCATTGCTCTTGTAGCGATAAGGAGCAGGGAAATCTTCCCATTAACTCTCCAGAATTAGTCATCCGATCAACAAAGAGCAGGGCTCATGTTTGTACTGCCTGGTTCTTATTAGTTTCAGCAATTTAAGGAAATTAAATACACAAAATCGGAAAAATTGTGACACTTTTAGCCTGTGTGATAAGTGTGATAGAAGCACCTCCTGAGTTCTGTTGATTTTTCTGCCTTAACATATCCTTGTCTTAAAAAGTTAGCAGTAAGTAATGTATGTCTTTACCAGGAAAGTATTGTATAACTTTCTGAAGTTCTTGAAGTGAATAACAGTGACAAGAAAATAACATAAGACTTGAATGATTATTGTGAGAATTTAAAAGTGTTATTGTTATAAAACAATGCCAGCCATTGTACATTAGAATACAGCAAAATTATATTGTTTTTTTATAATGTATTTGTTGCAGCTGTTGCTTAAAGTGATCAAAAACGCAGCAGAGTCACAGTGAGGCCAGTTAATCCATTAAAAAATGCATGCACGATAATGGAGTATTATTTTCAGTCATTTTATTCAGCAGAATCTTTTGTGTTGGCCTCATATATTTTCCAAAGTCCATGGCCAAAGGGTTTTTTTACACACATTTCTGTTCACACACATATCCGTACATTGTAAATGAGGGTTTTCAGCTACCGTTACATTTTAAAATTGGTCTCTCACATGATTGCGGTTGTGGATTTATATTATGCAGTTTGTCCAAATCCCTCACACACATACACACATAGTCTCAATCACTGAGATAAGCTTATCATGAGTAGCACAGGCCAAGACATGGAAGCCAAGAAACCTGGCTGCTCCCTAGAGAGACAATAATGACATTCACTTGAACATAAGGACATGCACACCCTCCTTTTCAAACCAATACAGTACTGACCAATAAGCCAATAACTGACTCATACAGATGAGTCTCAGCCCAAATGCATATTTCTGTTCAGGATTTACCCAATTAAAGCTTGCAAATGTTCCAAGAGCAGCATTTATTGGCTTTACTTACATAGACTATTTAGTGGTGTAAGCAATTAAACCAGAGATAAAATTCTTTATGGAGACGAGGTTGAGAATTAAACACTTAAAGACTGCAGGTGGCATTTACAAAGAGCTTGTAATTGTAATGAAGATAGGGTGTGGAGGTGGCACTGGGTTCAGAATTAAAGGAATATTGCACACTGCTCCCTACATCTTTCCTTCATAGTGAAAGTTCCAGAAAATGCACACATATAAAGCTGCATATATTTATAAATGATATTTGCAACACTTTGAAAACTTCATCATCCATACTGAGTCAGTCCAGCCAATATATACTAAACTGTAGCCCAGATATTTTCTAAAATTGAGATCAGTAAAAGTGTCACATTGTAACTTCACAGATTTGTCATTAAGCTGAATGTTGACAAAGCTCCTGTTTCTGCACAGAAACAGGAGAATCATATCAGGCAGATGTGGCGGTCTCATTGTGGCTTGTTATCCTGGGCACTCAGTTCTGTTCAGTGCACACACTCAGAGACTGGGAAGGCTCTACAGGAGATCTGAGTGTAGCCCCTCCACCTGTGAGTTGTGGAGTTGAAAGATCTCCTACTAGGAATAAGATAGGCTTTTCATATGCTGCGCTGTGGCCCATTGAACATCCACTCTTTGCTCAGCCGGCTCATCCCTCTTCTCACTGTCTAACCCCTTCCTGAGTCCTGTTTTCATTACACACCATCCCCATGCCCCCGCTTCACAGGCTCCATTTTTTACTGTCTTTTTGCTTTTTCCATTTAGACTCTTAGAGTCCCTGAATACTTACTTATTTACTAGAATTTTGTTACCTTTTTGTATCCTATCTATCATCAATTGAAGTTGGAAGGTATATGTTTGATGATAGGATGACAATGAATCCTAATGTGACCAAACTGCTGTATATCCTTCAATATCTTGCCTCTACAGATGTGTGATAAATGTTTTCTATTAATAAAAAGACTCCAAATTAGTGAGCATAAACTGTAGTTAGACGATATCCCCTAAAATTCTTTGACAACTCCATTATTAGTAGTAAAATATTAAAGGTCTTAATAGGATTTGCTTCACATACAAAAAGTGTTATAAACTTTGGATTGAGGCCAGAGCAGAGAAATAAGGATGAGGTAAAATGGGAGCACAGTTGTTTTGGTGAATTCCATTAAATGGTGGGTGGAGATGTGAGGAAAGAGAAATGAAGCAAGGAGGCCAGGCGAACAGGCCTGGAGACAGAGAGGGGTGATGATGGGCAGAGAGCAGCCTGCGAACAAACACAACAGAGATAGAGGAGACAAAAGGGAAGAGGAGAGATTGGTGTTTTAAAAAAAAGCAAAAAAGTAATTCAAAGTCACAGCTTTGCGTGAAGAGAAAGTGGTTGGATGTTGCAGGCAGTAACTTATTCAGTCAAGGTCAGTAGAGGTGGAAGATGTTTTACATCTCACATCATAAAAACTGACAAACAAGACAGCAAACATGACGACTTGCATAGTAGGCTTAAATGTGGTTTTAATAATGAATGTGTTATTTATCAGTTTAAACATCTGTGCCATAACTTCCTATTTGAAGTGTACAAGTACGTTAACATGGTTAAGTTTGGAAAAATGCAGTGTACCTTTTTTACTTTGAGTTGCTGTACTCTTTAACATTGGTAGGATTTAGTGTGCATCAATGTACTGCCAATTTTTGTTAGTACAAAGCAAAATGTATGTAAACACACTATTCTCACACACCTCATGCTTTAGTATGCGGCGTGCATAGTGTGTTATGAAGTAGTGCACTTTTTCTCTGGTGTCATGTGTCAAATAGCTGTTAAGTTGGAAAAATATTGCATTTCCACCATCTCTGTAATTGTCTGTAAAACAACACTTATCATCACAACTCAAACGATGCAGTGCATGTTTGTGCTTAGGTGTATCTTTGTTGATTGGTTGGACTGGTTGGATCAAGCTTGACCTGTTTATGAGGTGCTATAGCATTGGATTTATGTTAAGAAATAAACCAAAAGCCAGCAGAAAGGATGTATGCGGGTGGAAAGATGTATGGATAGATGAAGAGTACAGATGAGAGAGTCAGCAATTATGCAGCGTTGCACTTTCAAACATCACCAAAACTCAATATTTACTGTGTACTCACATCAATACAGCTGAGCATATACAAATGTAGATTTCATTCTGCGCCGCTTTCTGTACACTTTATAACACAGAAATAAATGTGTCAGCCAGTGAATCTATTTTACTGCCACTCTCAGTGCTGTCATTCACTGTTGGTTCAGTTACACAGAGGAAGTTGTTGGCTGCATTCCAGTCACATTTGAACAAATTAAGGGACCAATCTTTTGAAAATACAACACTAGGCAACATTACATCTTTGTGAAAAAGTCTGTCTGTTATAACTGCCTAACTGCTTAATTAACTTAAATCAAAGTGTTTCCCCTAAAGTTGACCTTGCGTTTTCCAGTTTGGTTTAGTTCTATCTATCTCCTCCCCTTTGCTTATCTTTACTGGGCCAGGAGTGCTGCTTTAGTTACTGATCTGAGAAAATGGACAGTTGTGAGATTTAGAGAAAAGTCAGATTAGGTCATCGTAAACATCTGTACATTAGGAATTCTACATTGGTGTTGGTTGTGGTTGTGTCCACGCTTTCATTTTAACCAAACATAACCATTACACTGGAAAGCCCAACTTTATTTAAGTATTGAGTGCAAACAAAATTGGGATTTAACAGAAGCTTCAACAAAGGTTTAAAGCAAGAGCCAAAGGAAATGCCACTAACAAGCAACACAACAGATTGTTTAATTATATCGCATTCTAAGTTAACAAAATTATAAGCAAAAAAATCCTTGATATCATACTTATTTATTTATTTATTTACAGAATGATAAGCAAAATTCTGTAAATAAATAATTAAACGTTTGGAACAACCCAAAAGTTCACTAAACCGTTTTAAACAGTTCAGAATTTTCTTTATTGTTTGTGTCCGTCTTCTATTTCTCAATTTCTCTTTCTCCTTCACATGTTAACCCTTTCATGGTCCACTGCTCCTACATTTCATTTACATTTGTATCACTTTGTGTCTCAGTCTCACTCAGACTGCCTTTCATTTTTTCAGATGACAGTCTTTCTTTCCACTTCCCACTCTTTGTCTCGGCTCAGTTCTTTGCACTGCCTCAGTTCTTTGTGTCTCTTCCCTGACTCACTGACTCATGTTCTTCTCTATTAGTATTCCCTCGGGGTGGCGAGACGCTACATCGTGCTATGTGACACCTCACCCAAAGGCAAACAATAAAAAAGTGAAACGTCTCTTTTGGGGAGAGAGGTGGAGACGATGAGAGAGTAAAGGGAGAAAGATGAGGAGAAATCTGTGATTGATATAGAAATGCTGGGCTAAAGAAGAGACTCAGACAATTTTAGTCATTCATATTTATGCACATGCAGACCAGCTGACAGGTGGACCAACCTGAAAGTGCTGCCTGAATGTCTTCACTGCATATGTGCTCATTTCCTCTTCTCTTCACAAAAACACCCTGCTGAGATGGGCTGTATTGTTTCCACCAATACTTTCTCAATACATGAGTTAATGAGTTAGTGGGAAAAGGTGTTTTTGAATCCTGACAGTTTCTGCATCTAACCTTCTGTAAGCAAGGATGTGCAAGTGCCTCAAAACGAATTCAGTCTTTTATTAGAGAGGCCATAAATATGGTCTAAACACATTTTTTATATCAAAGGTAAAAAAATTAAATAAAGTTATGTCAAAGTTACCCACTTACAAATTTTGGACTAAGTCTCCATTTGCCAGATAAGCAAGTTTACACTCTCTGACCAACCTTCTAATAAAAAGATAGCCTGTAACCTGGCTGCATGTAAATGTGACACGATTCATGTGTTCCTTTCTTTCCTAATGTTAGCTAAACAACAGCTGGCAGTTTTAACCCTAAACAACCTATTAATGCAATACACGTAGCGTCATGAATATGAAATTGAATACATATTATTCAATGTGACTGTCACAGAGTCCTGTATCTGATGTGAACCTTAAGGCTCGTTTCTGTCTGTAGTTTAAAGTGATGGGAGTCTGTTGGAGGATGGTCCCTTCTTTTCTGCAACCCACAACTATTCTAATGCATATATTCACAGTCAGCAATATTTCTATGCATTTGTCTATTTCAAATGGAGTCTCTTTGCCTTATCTTAATACAGATGTGTTTGAGGTAGAGTTGTGTTCCATACGGTTGGATGATGAAATGTTGCAGTCAGGACAAAGATGGAGGAAGGTGATGAAAACACGGCACATAAAAGCAGTACACTGTCACGCACACTTCCCTTGAGGCCAAAAGATCACTGCCTCTGTCTTTGAGGCACTTCAAAGTTATTGCATGTGAACCTGACATGTCCCTAACACACAGTAGGCCACACACCTGCTGACAACCACAGTGAGCAAATAACAATAAGATAACAACAAAACAATGCAAATAACAATAAGATAAAAACAAATATGCCTGTAGTGTTATTGTAGTTTTTAGCCAGTGATAGCGTGGGTTTTTGTTTCCCATGACACAGATCTTTTACAAATGTTAGCACACACGCTGACCTTCAGTGGGTACCGTGGTAGACAGGTGGTGGCGCCTGTTGCTAAGCAATTACCAACTTCATTACCCCTACAACAAAGTGTGTGCTGCTTGGTTCATTTGTGGGGAATAGCTCTCACATGATGCTTGGATGTGGATGTTTTCTAGATCTAAGCCAGTAACATCCTGTTGGCTTGTGTTGTTTAGCAGCATCAGGTGCAGAAAACATAATTTGCACTGCATATAATCATATGGGTTATGCTGCAGTGTGTATCTAGTGCTGGTCTTTGTGGTTTTACACTGCTCCACATTCATGGTGAGATCATCAAAATGGTCTCACCATGAATGTTCATGTTAATGTTCTGTGGCCTTGAGATCTTGGTACCTACTGTCTTTGGATTCTTGTCTGCCCATCTTTGACTTACTGTTTAAACCAAACAAATGTCTGGACAAAAAAAACAGAAAGACGAATGTGATTTAATGATAATGATTCACAGTTAAGACCTCTGTTGATAGCAAAGAAAATGAACATACTTTTAAACGAGTCTCATTGCAACATGCACAGAAACCGCTTGGACCTAAGATCTTTACCTAAATAGAATTTGGTTGTCATTGATCAAGGGCACTATATATTCTATATACAAGTGTAAATCCCAGAGCCAAGCATTACTTCATGGTCCACACCTGACGCACTGAGCCTCCAGTGCAACAGAATGTGTTGGCTGTAAATAACCAAGAGGTTTTAGGAAAGACTGGACAAGTCAGGCACATGGATGTGCACAAGACCCACCTTGCTTCCATGTTGTTCCATTCATTGGTACATATGATAAACAGGCTCAGGGTGGGAAGCACCTCTCACCACACTCTGTTGTTTTTACTCTGTGCTCAAACCTAGCTGTTTCTAACATTGTCTCAGATTCTCTTTGTTATCACCTGCAGCTTCTCTTTTTCACTCAAAGACAGCCTTCACATCCATTTTCTCTATTCTCCTTTTCCTCTGTATAATGGCCAAGTGCTAGTGGAAAGGTGACTTATGGTCTATGACTGTTGGCTCTAAATGGGATGTTTTATTCAGGGTAGGAGGAAGCTTGTGCGTTTTCCTACTGTTCTCAAGAGCCCTGCATTAAAACATCCAATTCAATGTACACACACACTTAAAAAAGTGATTGACAGGCCAAAATTGATATTTCCTGTTCCATTGAGAAGCAGCATTAGTCACGTAGAGAAAGAAAGCCTCAGACTAACAGAACTTGTAGAACTGTCAAAGTCAGAGAAATAATGGCAACTTCTGCATAGAGTTAACTACTGTGTGTTTAAAGTCAAGGTGACCCCAGTGGGCTACATTTCAGTGCTATTGGCTGCCGACACTGACAGCTACACATTCTGCCTCAGAAATAAAATGCTATGTCTGTCTCTGACTGCCTTTAATTTGTTTTTGCCTGTGTATCCAAATGTGCAATTTTGAGTAATTTAAAATGTGTGGCTGTGCACCCAGATCCAATAATACGTGTGTTGGCTTATGTTGGTGTAAATAATGCAATGAGAATCCCAGTGTGAATATTCATTAGCTATGTGGCAGTGACAGTTACCCATGTACCTGTCACTCACAGTCTCAGGTGGATACAGCCCGGTGTATCGTACTCACACACATCTTTGAATGGATCCTGTGATTTTATTTATTCTGCCTCAGGGCAAAGATTTTTGTGTATTTCTTGTTTTTCTTCAGATTTTGCATTCCAGTTGATATGAATGCACGGTTTGAGGATAGAAATGATTTATTTATTGCATCTCAGAGGCGTTGTGTAAGCAAGAAGGACTCCACTCCTGTTTATGACTTCCACTTGATGTTCTCAGTCCCAGCCTCTCTATTTTAATTTCAGCTACAGACAGGTGTGCTAAACATGACTTATCTTTCACCTAAGCCCCAACAGTTGGACTCTAATTGAAACGCTGTGTGACTTTGTGTGTGTGTGTGTGTGTGTGTGCTGTTTCATACAAATATACAGTATATCCACCAGAACTAATTTCAGCTTCTCCCTTTGCGATGTGGAGAGCAAAGACAAGTCAGGCAGTAGCTCAGCGTGCAGCGGTAAACATGGCATGTGAAACGATACTGAGAGCTCACAACACTCACCATGCCCCCCCACCAATATTCACAAAGTTTTCATTTTCCACCAGACTGAATCTGCCTGATGGCCACTCACATGAAGAAAGTGAAAATATAGAAGTAATACTAGGGACAGAGTATATTGTATGTCCTTTATTGAAAGAGATGGTTTACAGATGGGAGATTTGTATGATAAAGGAATGATAGTAATTCTAGCCCATGCTACTCCAACATTTCGATTGTCAGACTGCACTGTTTTATCTTTATTGTGTAGTAGGAATGGTGATTTAAAAAAAAAAAAAAGATTGCATGTCAGACTTCTATGTTCACTGTTTGTCTTTTTGTCTAGTTCTTTTGTTTAAACTTTATACTTTATGTCTAAATAATTCCAAGTCATGCAACACTTGTGTGAGCCTCATTGCAAAGTTAAATAATTTCTAAAATGCTAATATGGACTGAGAAGTACAAAAATACCTTTAGAGATCTGTGTCTGATTCCAATTGAATGAAATGGTAACACTTTAAATTAGGGGACACATTTCTTCTAGAATTCATGAATGACTCATAGGGTCTTGAAAAACACTCACATCCAGAAATGTGGTGTTAAAAAAAAAATCTATTCATTAAAGAATTGTGATTCAAAGCCTTAACGATTCTGAATGAATAGAAAAGTCATTTCTTTTTGTACACAATACATTTTTTTAACATGCACTTAATGGCATGCACAATTCTATTTTTGTATGGATATAAAGTTGATACAAAGATTTGGTACAACCATTTTTCTTAGCAAAAATTGCATTCACTTGAATTTAATCAAAGACCCTGAATCGAAAATGGTTTTGAATCGGAAATTGATTCTGAATCAAATTGTGACCCCAGAAATTGGAATTGAAAGGAATCACTAGACACTGAAAGATCACACCCCTAATGCCTCATGCATGACTACATGCTTAGGGTTAAGGTTTTGGAGTCTTTTGGTCAGGGTTAGGATGAAACAATTATGAAAACATGATAATTCCTGGTGATTCATGAGATTTTTAATGAAACGTTACCCCTAATCTAAAGTGTTAACAATGAAATCTTTGGGGAGGAGGTCAATTGTAAAATTGTATATTTAATTAGTTTATGTATATTTGTCAATAGGTAGTTTAAGCATGAAGGAAAAGATAATAATCAGAGAAATTTAGCTGTAAAAGGGAAATAGTGTGTAGGTTGTTGCTAGTCCCTTTGCCCTTAAACTTGTGTTCTTCTAAAACTATTCCCATCCCTTATTTTCCATGTTTGTGTCCTTTACTTTTCTCTGCAGAAAATGCCCAACAACTCTCATTATAATCACTCAATATGGTGGAGGCAAGGAAGTCATCATCGCTCCTCATTCTATGTACACCCCACGGCAATAACTACACAAGTGCTCACATCCACTCACATGCTTATTAGGGTTTTATCTGATGTGTTGCATGCCAAAGTGTCACATTGGTTTCCTGACCAGCACTAGAAAATAACCCGGATTATTGTTCAAATCTAGAAGAAACAGGTCATAGTCAGCCTTGAGCAAGAATAAGCATGTGTCTAAGGACAACAGGGTAACACAAAACAGGCGTGCAGAGTATATCCCTCTTACAGAGCAAATAATACATTTTAGAGAATCTCCGTTTATGTCTATGGGTCTATGGAATACATGTTTAGTATAATTGGTTGCACCTGATATTTTGGATGTAAGAAAATGCTTAAATATTAAATATTACATAGAAGTGTTATATAAGTTTGCAGTTAGGCCATTGCAGATTTAGTCAAATCCTAAAAAATAAGCTTTACTTTGAAAGTAGTTGTGTTTTATAAACGATTCTACATGTAAGCAAAGGAAACATACAGATAAGACAGGACAAATTGTGAAAGAAATATATACAACTGGCCTACAGAGCACTGCTGACATCACTAGCTGTGCTTTTTGAATCCCATGCCTCCTGACAGTCGATGATGTGGGACTCTTTTCACACATTCTGCCTGCTGCTGTCCACACAACTGAGCAATGCAGGCTTCAGATAGCAGTGCTGTTCAAATGATGTGTGGATTTATCTGCGTAGTTGACACGTGATTGTGTGTGCGTAGACACACAGAATCAAACAGATAATGGGAGATAAAGAGAATGAGATGCGTGTCTCTTCTCCCCACTTCTTTACTCCTAACCCCTCCTTCCTGCACCTACAGTCGTGCCAGTGGTGTTCGTGGGTGTGTTGGACAGGCGAAATAGCTTGTTTATAGGCAGATTAATTGCTTTTATGGCCTTGTTTCTCCCTGTGAATGGCGCTGGGTGTTTTAATGAACACCCATGCTGCCTTTCTGTCTGCCTCATCAGCCTGCCGTGACGTTTCCGCTGCTGTTGCTTTGTAGAGCGATGCCAACTCTTAGCTAGTGCTTGCCTTGGCTAATGTGCAACACAGGTGACTGCTCCCACCGATGTGTGTGCTATATGTGTGTGTTGCTTCTAAGAGGGCTGGGACTGGCGGGTGGTGCTAGCAGAGGCCAACAGGGCCGAGGGCGACCAGCAGTTAACTGGACCATGACTTTAATCATTTCCTGCTGAGCTGAAGAGTAAGTCTGGCGTTCCACAGTGTTAAGCCGCTGCTATAGACACAAAGATTCTTCCAAGTCTTTGAAAGAAGCAGATGGACTGATAGTTTTGAGGTGAGGGGAAGCATTTAGTCAAGGGGGTAAAGGACTTACGACAGAGTAAGTGCTTTTCACCCAGCAGCTTTACATGGATCAATTAAAAATCTGACACAATCTTTCCTTCTTACACCTTCACTTCTAATTATACCCTGCTTCTCTCCAGTTTGTCTTTCTTTTTTAACACTACCCTTGTCCTTTCATGTCTATTATTCTCACTCTCTTCGAATCAATCAGGTCTGCAAACTTTCTCTTCCTTTTGCCTTTCCACTTCATTAAACCCAAAGCAGCAATGAACCACTGCTAATGGACAGTCTCAGCTCTATCTCACAACTCACGCCAGCCCATAATTGTTTGTGTGTCAGTGAGAGCAGCAGGCATTGTTTCCCGTCAATTTAAATGCTACACGTATTCAAAAAAAATTGTGGTTTTAGTCATTTTTTATCAACGTGCAATATAATGCAATTTGCAATTTCCAGCAACAGTAAAAATGAATAATCATTTACAATAAGACATGGCAGCATGGATTTATTATTTTAATACACATCTTTCTGTCATCTTCAACTAAACTTGTGAAATAAAGTCCAAAAATGCCAGAAAAGTCCCCAGGGAGCTTGTTTCCCTTAGTCTGCATGTCTTTTACTACTTCCCCCAGCAGACTTTACTGTCTTATTAGCCAACAAAGCCTCCCTTTTATTTTAAAGCCTAATAAAAAGAAACTTTATAGTTGCATACACCTTCAGCCTTTTGTGTATATACTGCTCTTGGGCCGTGCAGCGTGGTTGGTACGGTGGCGTTCTGCTCGGCTGCCATGGAGGACAGGTAGTATTGAGTAGTGTTGTAAAAGGAGCTGCTTTAATGTGTGTTTGTTCTGGCATGTTAACGACTGGTTCTACTGCTTGGATTATGCCCCACCAGGGGATGATGGGATGGCTAACTATGCAAGGAAATGCTCAAGGAAAAAAAGGACACAGAGTTCTATATTCCATGAACGCCTACAGTAAATGCATAAAAAAGAGCTATCAATTGTACTCTAGTTTTTATCATAATGTTAATGTTTCATAATGTTTCATAATGTTTTTGCTAATGCCGAGATCATTTTTGAGCATAACTTGCTCAGTATATAAACTGTGATCTTTTTAACCTTGAAGCGACTGTAGTGTAGTGTTTGGTAAGTTGTCCTTTTACAAAGGAAAAAAAGGAAATCTTCTTTGTTTTTGCATCAACATCCTTGTAACATGTATTCAATAATAAACTGTACTACAGATGTGTGCATTTGTTGATCACTTATTAATCATCTGTGACCCCTAACAGTACTAAGTATTAGAAAATGAATAAATAGTATTGATTACTTGACTTTAAATTGGCAATACATACAGTAGATACAGAAACATGATTTGCCAAGAGTGTGAACTTTGAAGCAAAGTGGACCTGATGGATGTGTATCATGTTTCCTGGACAACCATTGCTAATGTGTGTGTTTATACTATGTACATATTACCACAGTTGCTACTGTTAGTACAGAAAATCATTCCTTCCTCTTGCACATCATTATTTGTGTCACACTGTGGTGAGCCGCTGTGATACCTTTTCCTTTAAGGCTCTATTTTTTTTTATATAACCTTTATTTTTCCAGTAAAAGTGAAAAGTGAAAAAACTAACTAGAAAACATTCACTGCAATTTTTAAATGAAAGTAACTGCTATTCATGTCAGAGACCCAGAACATAACAGGATATGGCAGCAATACAAATAGCTTTTTGCTGTTGAAATGACCCTCTATGGCACCTTACCACACAAAAAACGTTTAGTTAGTTTGGTGTGTAATGAATTGTTAGCAGGTCTGAGGTAAACAACAGTCTGTTTTTACCTGTAGCTGAGAGCTCAGAGTCAGAAATGTTATTGCTGCAAAATAGCATTAGCATCAAAACCATATTGTGAGGGTGAGTTGATGAAAACATACAGCTGAAGGCTTTTTCCAACATTAGCCTTTTTCAGTTGCGGTTGATGAGACACTGACATTATAAAGTACTGTACTTCTCTGAACTAAAACAAAGGGAAAAATGGAATTGTCATTATTTAAAAGTTTATTATTCTATTATTTTACTGGCCCACTTCCGATAAAACTGGGCTGTATGTGGCCCCTGAAGTAAAATCAGTTTGACACCCCTGATCTGTAGACATTCTCCATTTATTTCTTGCTCCTATACATGTCCCTCCTATGACACTGTCGGCCATTAGCCAATCCGTTGAGGAAAAAGATGGACTGAGACTGAGATGGAAAGCCAGTGGGTGTTGATTGCAGGGTCATTTAGGGACGACATTGCGTGCGTTTGGACACTGAATCAAAATGGACATCAACACACATTTAGAACATCCAGGTGGAGGAAAACTCTGTGTCTGGCCAGGAATAGCTGCAGATAACAGAAACTGTCCTCAGTTTTCACTATCTTGTGCTGCCCAGTCACACCAACACACAGAGTGCAGAGACAGGTTGTGTGTCCCTGTGGCAGAGGAGAGCAATGAGGAAGCCAGAGTGGATGGCAGCGATGGCGTCGGCTGGCTGGACAGAGCACCCCAGGGATGGCTGACTGATAGAGGCTGCCTCCTCTGCACCGTGTGAGAGGGCTGAAGGTCTACAGTATGTAATATAGCAGATGGCATGATGGTGTTTAAACCAGTTAGGTTACTATTAGTAGAGGGCCTGGTCATGACTAATTTTGGGGCTAAAAAAGGAATGGAAATTTTTTATTAGTTTAGTCTAATCTTAAAAAAATTATCAATATACACCAAGGATGAACATGAACATTTTCTGCATAAAAATAAATTTATAATAGACATGTATTTTAATCCATAAAAATATTGTAGTATCCTGGGGAACAAACAAAAAATTCTCAGGATTTTAGGATTTGGATTTAGCAATCCTGTGAATCACAAAACTAATGTTTAGTTGTATGACCACAGTTTTTTAAAACTGCTTCACATCTGTGTGGCACCAACTTGTGGTACCTCTCAGCTGTTATTCCCCTCCAAGATTCTTTAACAACATTCCAAAATTCCTTTACATTTCTTGGTTTTGCTTCAGAAACAGCTTCTCGATTGGATTAAGGTCCGGGGATTGGGCTGGCCACTCCATAACATTAATTTTGTTGGTTTGGAACCAAGACTTTGCTTGTTTACTAGTGTGTCTGAGGTCATTTGTCTTGTTGAAACCATGATCCCTGGTATGCGATAAATAGGCCTAACACCATAGTAGGAGAAACATGCCCATATCATGATGCTTGCTTCACTGTCTTCACTGTGGCTTGAATTCAGAGTTTAGTCTGTGACCCTTGGACCTAAAAAAGATTGAAACTTCTTCTGCACATGCCTTTTTTTTAACAGAGGGACTTTCAGTGGATGCTTGAAAATAGATTAGCTTCACACAGACATCTTCTAACTGTCACAGTACTTACAGGTAACTCCAGACTGTCTTTGATCTGGTTATTCTTCGATCCATTTTGATGGTTGTCTTCCGTTTTCTTCCAAGTCTCTCTGGTTTTGCTCTCCATTTTAATTCTTTGGAGATCATTTTATCTGAACACCCTATACTTTTTTGCAACTCTTTATAGGTTTCCCGCTCTCCAATCAACGTTTTAATCAAAGTACGCTTTTCTTCTTTCTGAACAAAGTCTTGAACAACCCATTTTCCTCAGGTTTTCAAATGCATGTTCAACAAGTGCTGGTGGCTTCATCCTTAAATAGAGGCCACCTGGTTCACACCTGTTTTTTCACAAAATTGATGACCTCAGAGATTGAATGCCACACTGCTATTTTTTTTAACACACTCCTTTCAACTAATTGCCCAATTGCACAGCCTTAAGAGTGTGCATATCATGAATGCTGGGTCTTGTTTGTTTTCTGAGAATCTACTGCACCTACTGGTAACTTGTTTGTCACTTAGCAATAAAAAATATACTAAAAACCTGGATTATCCTGGTTAGTCACATTGTACTGCTATTATTTTGAACAATACTGTGTGTATATATATATATATATATATTTATATATATATATATATATATATATATATATATATATATTTAATCAGAGTGTCAGAGGTTAAGGAAATCAAATTCAAGTGTAAGTCTCTGAAATAGATATTATTTCTGGATGTGAGTGTGTGTGCCATTTTCTGGAAGCTGTGCACTTGAGTTAATTGAGTTCATCAGAAAAACAAACACAGCTGGCCAACATTGTGTGCACCGGAGGAAGACGATAGAGCAGCGGGCAGGATTCTGTTGCCAGCTCATCACATCAGGAAACTCATCAAGTATTGAAGAGGAACTTAGACTCAGAGACTCTGAAAGACAGACAAGACAAACAAGGGCAAATCAAGGCAAGGCAAATATATATATATATATATATATATATATATATATATATATATATATATATATATATATATATATATATATATATATATATATATATATATATAGATGAAAGTATAGATTATATTGGAGAGAATGGTTCACTGTAGGGTCTTATGTGTGTGCATTCCTTGAGGTTAAACAGCATTTAAGGTAGTAACAGAGCTATTTAAATCCCGTGAGTGTTAGTATGTGTGTGTAGATCAGACTTAAGGTGCAATGGACAGATTTACACCCCATGTACAGCTCAGATGAAGACAGGCCATTCTTCTCTGTTCTGGGCTTTGAGGTTTGCTGGCAATGGTCCAGTTTAATTTCTTCAGAGCCCAAAGGCCTGTTCTTTTCCTCTTTCTATCCCTTCCTCTTTCCCACCACCAACTCAGGGTCTATACTTTATCTCCCTTGCCGACTTTAAGCCATATCACTTTCTGTCCTCCACAAAATCTACCACCTTAATGTGTCCCTTGTTCATTGTAGCTGAGCGCTGGACCATGTCAATTTCACAGCCACTCACTTTACTGTGTCCCATTTTGTATCCGGCTCACTCCTTCTTGTTGACTTGTAAAAGTATTTGGTTTTTAAGCATAAATAGTTTGGCATCTTAGCTAAAATAGATAGGAACAGACTTTTTGATAGATGTCAAACACAAGGCACTAGGGATTTTTTTTCATAAAGAGTCCAATTCTAAAAGCAAGCATATTTTTTCATTGTTCTATATCAAGTTTATGGCAAACATCAGATATACAGATACTGATTAAACAAAATCATGATGTCTTTGAACTTTGATTCTCATTTATGACCCTCAGTAGAATTTAGTTGAACGACATTGTATTTTATTGGATAAAGAAGAAAATGTCTTTAAAGTCAGCTGATTCAATATAAAATGCCCAGAAATGTTGGCAGTTCCTCAATAATCCTTTTTAAACTGCAGACAGTTTAAAGTCCAATGGGACAGAAATGGGATGTGCCATAGCTTTTAAAACATTCTATTAACAAGGCAGAGCCGGCAGGGACTCAAATACACGGCAAAAAAACAAAACAATAATATTGTGAAGACAATATAAAAACAATAAGCAGTATAAAAGCTTGTTTTATATCAGAAGTGTGAAGGGCTGTATAGTGCAAATAAAAGGCAGAAGGCAGTTTTTAATGTGCTGCCTTGTGTTCAGCATAATAATATCCTCCCTGTATACAGTAGGAGTGGGACTGATCTATAGCTGCAGCCTGAAGGCACAGTTTTTATGTTACTGTACAGATTTGATAATGCTCATGTTATTTTCACAGCTTCATTTTGACCTGTTTTTATTTTTGCTATTTATAGTGACTTACGGATGAAAGTGATTGATTGATTGATTGATTGATTTAATTTTTTGTGTAGTGCCTTAAATGGGAAATATGTAACATTTTAATGTCAAAACATTTTTATTATATATATATGTATATATATATATATATGAGCCGACCATAATGAGATGAGACAAATGAGACCTTAAACAATGAGACAGGGTCCAATACTCTTGATATTTTGAACTGTTGAAAATGTAAGATTTTTATTGTTCTCTTCAGATACACTGTTGTAGTTGTTTTATAACTGTTGTGGCTTAGTGGATGTACTTTTCTTTAAACTACAGCAATATATGGGCTTAGTGTATGGGCAATTACTGCGGCAAGGAGCTAGTATTTCCTCCTGCACCTGCAGTGCTTCTGGCCATGTTCAGCTACTCCCTTTTTCAGACTCTGAAATCGCTCAAATACTTCTCTCACTCAGGTCAAATGTAATGTTAGCTACTTGAAGTAGGGATGTGGATATGGTGGCAATAGCGGGCAGAAGAAGGAGACTTTGGTTCTGGTGTTGCAAGTTGTCCCATGGCTTCAGGGTATCTCTCGTCTGCCTCCCACCCTTCTCTGCCCGACTCCACCATAAATTCACCAACACACTTATTTGCACAAACTCACACACAATCAATACAAGCCTGCTTGGCACTGCCAAAGCCCAAAATGACTATAGATTTTCTGTCGGCTCTGCCACTAAATTATGCAAACCCTTAGTTTATGTTGGGGAGCTTTTTTGGAATTCCTACTTAAGACTTGGGATGGGGTTTTCCCCTCTGAGGCAGGCTTGGGAAGATAAAGATGCCAGACAAGACCTTAGACTGAACCCCAATGGCATAATCTCTGACAACTATTCTGTATGGTACACAATAACAGTGAAATGTATACTGCAATAGAATCTGACATCCAAATATCCCATTAAAGTTGTTATAAATGTCCTGCTGAAGTCAGGGATTTTTTTAAACTGGTAAATAATGAGCTGCTGATATCAGACCCCTATCAGAGACATAACTGGGAACAGTATAAAACAGGGGCGTTTTACTACCTCTGCAGGCTTCATCACTATTGTATTGAGTATATACATAAAAAAGAAAGCATAAATACTGTTAATGAAAATGATCAATCAAACGTATGTCTAGTTACTGAACTATTTACCCATCTTCTGCCCAATTCGTTTTCATAATATAGACTTACTTAATATACAAAGTTAAACTTAACTTATTAAGTTGATCTGTAGCTTAGGTCTGTGGTCATTTTAAATCCCAAGTTGTATACCTGAGACAAGACCAATAAAAAGTACTAAAAGTTAAGTATCTGGTTTTGTTTTATATTTGCTCACATTATTTTAGTCAGATTATTCATGTGGAAATGAATAAATGCATATAGTTACCAGGAGATATAAAGATAATTAGTAATGTGGATTTCCTGCACAGGTAAATGTTATTTACATCAATTTGCCCATGTGTCACTTTTGTGTTTGTTAGTGACAGCATCATAGGTCGAGGAGGAAAAGGAACTGATTGGCTCATTCGGGCTCTTATTAACTTTATTACCCAGAAACAAATTGGGCCACTCACACCCTCCAGACATTTATCCCCTTTACAATTCACTCGTCTAGATGCCAGTGCTTCTCACTCATTTATCTTCTTTATCTCTCTTTATGTCTTACTGACTTTTCCTAAAAGCCACTTCCAAAAGTATGTGAAAGTGTCTCAAACGGAGTATGTATGAGTGATGGAACGACAGGTCTGTTCAGTTCAGTTTGACTTTATTTGTCTCTCAAGGGGCAATTTCAGGATGAGTTATCTGTCTAGTTCCACTTCACATTTCTCCAAACTTTACCCAGAGGAGCTGTAAGTGCGAATTCAAACGGCCAAATCAGTATGTGCTGGAAATGAAACTGTTCATACCTAGGCAATATAACATTTGGCAGATGTGCCAAGAGTGAGGTGACAATGACTCCAAGCACTAACTTCATAAACAAAGTACTGTGTTTTTTTATTTATTATCAGAGAATGAAGAAAAGGACAGAAAGAGAGTAAAATAGCTCCTTAAAGCAATTATTGATCACTCTCAAAGTTCTTGATTCTGTCTAATGAGCTGCTTGTTCCTTCCGGGAGGCTTTGCAGTGAGAAAAACATTGCCTGGCCGCCACCATCAAACTGGGCTAACTGCCAAAGAAAGTAGATCCTTTTAAAAGGAACTGTCATGCATTTAGTAAGAGCAGTACACATACTATTCATGTAAATATGCCGCCGTTTAATTTATTAGTAGTATTAAAGAATGCATTTGTAGTAGTGAGATCATAAAAATTGAATAATTATGAATGTTATGAATGTTACAATCATTTTTCACAGGCATATAATTGGTGCCATATGTTAGTGGAGTGCGTGCTTAATAGACAGAATATATATCCTGCGTGTATAAGTGTACCATCTATCTAATAAAACTAGGGATGCACACTCGATGAAGCAGCTACTCAGTGGCCTGATATAACCCTCTGCTCATCAGGAAGAACTGCTCCACTTAAACTTTGTTGCTCCCTTGTAATTGAATTAGTCTGCTCAATTATGTAGAGGAAGGCTTGTCCTCATTACGCAGCACAATTAAACATGGAGCTGAGGGAAGTGAGCAGAAGGCATGAAAGAGAAAAGTGCTATAGTGAAATTTTAAGTGACCCGTTAGCTTTCTTTTCTGTAGCCTGTATGCCACACATGTAACTGCGCTATTATTCGACGTTCTGTTGTATTCTCTGTCTTGGCTGACTCTCTTCGTTTGACTTGCCTCTTTGACTCTCTCATTCTGTGACCGGGCTTAATGCCTGAAAAATGCTGGTGCAGCAGAACTGGCAGGAGTTTTTGCCAGGGTTTACTTTACTAACTTCAGTGGGAACACAAACCATGCCAATATTCTGCCACTTGCTGCGTGGACCGCTGAGCTCAGCACTCTCAATCACAGAGATCAGCATTCATTTAAATATATACATGAGAACTTCTTAAAGGATTTATCTTTTTTTTTTTTACCAAAGTCACTGAGTATTGATACAGGTATATTTATATATTTTTACAATAGTTTCACTTGTGGACATGGAAAAGTGACATCATGCCCTTTGTTTCAAACCGCTAGATATATTTTCCTTAATATACATATACTGTATAAAAATGAATATTGTAATAGATCATACAGATTTCTAATGTATTAAGTATAATCATGTTTGTATTATTATATTATCTTGGGGTATTATGGTGATAAAGTTAATCATAATGTAGGCTTCTCTGTGATTTCTACCCTGTTTCTTTTTTGTCTCACACAGGAGCAGCTCAAGAGTCTCCAGAGTGGCTTTAAGCAGGTGGACAGTGGCGGTTTCCAGCTGCAGGGGTGTGTTTCAAATCTACACAAGGAACACATCTCAGAACAGCTTGGTCTTGTGTGCTATAAAATCCCAATTCCCTGCAGATGGGTCCAAGCTGTTTAATTACTGATAACCAACTTAGATTGCTCTTGTGCTTTTGTGACAATAAGGGTGTGTTCACACTTGTGTTCATGCTTCATTATTATACAAAACAATCCATTTAGTTCGGTTCAACAGCAAAAAGCCCTGCTCCGCTGAGTGTTCACAGCTAGCATTTAAACTGCGGACCAAAAATAACAACATGCATTTTTTAAGAAACACACTAGATGGTGCTTGTTAGCCCAAATGCTAATAAGGCATGTTACTATAGCAGTTTAGCTTCTCAGTGCTTCACATTTGACCTCATTTTATTTAGTTGGACAATATTGTTTTGATTTGTTTTTTTACCTTGAGAAATCTAAATGTTAGGGAATGTTTTTGTGGCCAATTTATGAGAATGTTTGGGCTCGTCTATGAGATTTCCACTTGAATCAAAACGTACCAGACTTCACTTGGAAGTGCTCCGAGACTTTTCAAAACAGAAGTCATATGTTTGGTGCACACTGAGGGTCGTCTTGAGCATTTTCACTTATATTCGTGAACTGCGCTAACCAGAGTTTGTTTGAACCGCTCCAAACACGGCAAGTGTGAACGCACCCTAAGAGTCCTTTAAATGCTCACCTCTCTTTTTCTGATCTATCCCAGTAATCACCTGACCATGGACTTAGACAACAACATCAATATGAACTTGACACCTACTGAGACCAAGGTGTTAATGTGAGTACAACAATGCCTAGAGTACACAAATAATCAACACTACGTCGAAGTTCACGTGCTTTCCTGTCTTTACATTTTTGTAGTATTCAGCGGGCCTGGCGTGACTTCCTTCAGAGACAGGAAGTGGAGAAGAGAAGCCCCTCCCCTCCTTCGCTTTCCTCCTCTGACAAGATGAGCATGTCGATCAGCATGACAACCCTGTCAGACGGCAGCACCCCAGTAAGTCATGCCTGCTTTAAAATTTATGCTGCCAATTGCCTGACTCTGTCGAATGAAAAAGAAAAATGATTTCCACTCCTACCATAATCAAGATTTAAAGCTGCTTTTTCAATATTGGACATAAAGGTAATATTACATTAGTACTTGTTTAAATTACACTTAGTCTCTTGTAAACGCACCCTTCCCACTTCTACATGTTTATGATAAACTGTCATGCACATTGTACCTTTCCTGTCCAGAGGAGGGCAGTATGATTCACGGAACTTTCCTCAGTCTGCAGACTCACATCCAGCCTCTTCTCTTGGAGCAGAGAGTAAATATACAAGGATTTTGCCTGGCATATTCACACTCAGCACACAACTATAACAGAGCACACACAGAGCATTGAAATCAGCCATTTGTATTCAGCACATCCTCCCTTCATTTAACCAGACCACAGTAAATCCCTGGGATTTTCTCTGCTGCGTCTGTTCTGGCCATTATAATTCTACTCTGACGTTGACTGCAGCCTGCTAGCTGAATAGCAAGAGTGTTTTCACTTTCCTACTAATCTGTGAAACCAGAGTCAACAGGCAGGTTAAATCTGGGAGACAGCTCAGAGAGTTTTGTGTAGTGGTTGTCCATTCACTTACAAAGGGAAGCTTTACCTCTGAAGAGGCTGTTTGATGTGGATTATTGCAGATATAAGGGTCAGATAAGCGATAAGTGGAAAGAATGTAGTGTGCATTTCAAATACATACTGTATGTGAGCTCTCAGTTATATAAGTTATATAAAATGTCATTCACATGGTGTAATTTAACACCTTTTTTCCATTTATTCCTTTGTCTAAAATGACATTTAAGTAGTATTTTATCACTACCACATACAGTAGATTTAGCAAGTTGCCTGTTTTTATTAAAATATAGTATACAGTATGTTTTCTTTATGAGCTCCAATGTGGTGGAGAGGTTAGTGTGCACCCTGGGGAACACCTCCAGCCAGTCTACCTGTGATGGTCCCAGGCCCAGGTAAGTGTAGAGGGTTGCGTCAGAAAAACATTGCCGAACTACTCATGCAATCTACTTTACTGTGGCGTTTCCTGAGGGGATAAGCTGAAGGCCAGTTATGATACAGTATGTTCTCTTTATAAACAGTTTGTGGCATCCTATTTAACTCAAAATGTATTTTTATTTATTTCTTTTTTGTTTCTTGCTAACCATACCAAAACACTCTGGTGTCCAGATTTAGTCAGCTCCATAGTCAAATGAAACCTTGGTGTCACAATATCATCACAGTTGGGTTATGTAACACTAGGTCATCACACTATGTCAAAACAATATTACCCACTGACTAAATATTACTAATGACCTGGGAACTCAGAACTCAGCAGACAATTGGTCTAAGTAATGAATAATGTGAGTAATGATACACCTACATACTTCACATATGAACAGTAAACATGGATGTGTTAAAAATCCTTTGGGATGGGCAGGAAATGCTTAGCGGAGTGTCTCAGACCTGCTGACACTGGCAGAAGATCATTACTGAGAGAACAGTAAAGTGTGTACACAAGACCTTAAGGTCAAGGAAGATAGAGGAGAGTGCGAGAGAAGGGAGGGATGGATGAAAAACAGATGTTGGTCCGCTGCCTGAATTGCTGATGCTGTAGATCGTCTCCTGCATTGAAGCTCTCAGCCTGTCCTCTCCTCTCATTCCTTAACCTTTTTTCTTTCAAGTGATTGATCGCAGAAGCACGTGTGAATTTTTAATATTATCTTTACGCTCTCTCTTTGGTTTTGTTTTTTTTCTTTCTGTCCAATTGTTTCCCCCGTCTGTTCTTTCTATTGCTTTAAAGTGATGTGTTTAGTGAATGTGACAGCTCCGCCCTGTTTGAATTTCAAACACTTTCATTTCTGTCAACCCAAGCAATATATTCTGGGGTTTGGGACTCTGTCCAGGCCCACATACACACACTTTTGCAAAAAAAGGGAATGAGCCATATTTTCTTGAGACATTGTGATGTGGTAACCATCTCTAAAGTGATTGAATTTGTAACCTTTGCACCTGTAACATCAGTCTTGCATTATGACTTTGCAGCATGTATGCACAAATCCATTGTGTGACTGGTGTGACTGAGAAATAGTGGGCATGCACTGGTTTTCTTGTAAATGATGTCTCACATTTTAACTGTACTCAGACATGACCACATAATTTCATATAGAGCAGTGCTAGCTACCTCTGTTAATGATCGATTGCTAAACTCCTTTGCAATGGTGAGGCAGAAATGATTCCATTAAAGAGAACCCTAACAAAACTATTGCTCTACTGTCTACATTTTATTGTTTCATAATACTGCAGCACTTCAAGACTCAGCCCCACCGACCACCTACACACAAACCACTAAAGCTTCAATTTCACTCTGTCGAGATGATAGATGCCTTTTTATAACCAGACATCAATCCATACTGTTTAGGGGCTGGTTGAATGTTGTGGTTTTTTTTTTTTGACAGATTGCCAATAAATGACTTGGTGACAAACAATAAAAAACATATATAAAAGACCAAGACATGTTTTTATTTTCATTTTTTGTGCTGTTTAGTATTAAACTGTGATTTCTGCTGATGCATGTATTTCAGCATACTGTTGGCTTGTTTGGTTTTAGGAGCTTTCCACAGTGTTAGTGCTGATTTGTGAGGTGTAGTAGCAGAGATCAGGCACAAGAGAGAGCTGTGCCTCTTTGCTTATGAGGACATATCAGATTATCATTTTTCCTTTCGCACCCATGCCAGTCATTTTCTACAATTTACCTTACAGATATGGCTGTTAGTCTTAGTATATACAGAGCTAATGTTTGGTTAGTGAAAGGCACAGAGGAGCAGGTTAGACCATCTGGTGCACAAAGGTGCTGAGAGACCCAGCGAAGCAGGCAATACTGCACAGTCCATCTAACAGCTGTCATGGGTCTCGCCTCAATCATCTTCATCAATAATGGTGAAGGGTTATTTTTTCTGGCTTGGTCACTTGTTATTTTTAGTGACTGTTCTTGCTTCTCTTAAAGATTCTCTCATGCAGCTCTAGAAACAGCTCCTGAAAAAGTACCTGGCACGAGCGATAAAAGAGGTCAGACAGAGTTTGGGGAATACACTCAATTCTGTGTATTTTTAATATACCCTGAATGTACACGAGCAGGTACAGGAAAATACTCCTCTGTGATAAGGTTGTTTTACTAGCTATTTAGGTCTCCAGGTTTACTTCTGTATTTGCGTGGAACTGTCCCAGAAAAACCCTCTGACTTCGCTATAGATTCTAATTTATCTCAAGCTTTACAACTTCAGCAGATTAGAGTCAACAGGATGCTCAAACGTCTCTCTGTGTCGGCACTTTTAACCCCTCATATTCCCCTATAGCCATTCAGTGACACTGAGCGTGCATCTTTTTAAGCTTTTTTCTCCTTTATCTATCTGTGAAAGGGAATATTTTATTAGAGTGAACAAAATTAACAGAAAAGGTCACTTCGATTATCACCCATAAAATTATTACCACGCTCAGGCCATTGTTGCTGTGCCCCTATTGTGCTGTTTCTACAGTATATTATATAATATTACTCGTACTTCTGGGTGAGAGTTAGATAGTGGCAGCTCATTAATATCCAGTTTAACAAGCTACAATTTAATGACATCTGTATTTGATTTAATGTGTTATGGTAATGGCTTTGTATATTAAAACAATGTACCTGCAGCTTCATTAGAGATAACATGAATAATAAGTTGGAGGTTAATAAAAAAAAAAGTACAGTTTTTGTGTAACCATTACTGAGACTATGTGCACACTGGCTACAGATCTGATTAGCCATGTTCTTGTCATAGTCAAAAGATTAATGTGGTGCTTTTAATCGGATTCCGGCTACTTCCAAATTTAGTCCCAGAAATGTAGATCTGATTCACAAATTCCTTGTTAAGCACCTAAAAATTAATTTTGTTGTGAACTGGAACTGAATTGAAATTGATATGACAAAGTGTGAGGTAAATGACAAAGACATCTCTTACATAACAATTAAAAAAGAATTCTATTATCATTACAGTGTCATTTTCCAAGTCATCTGTCTGTTTGCTACGCTGCCCTTCCAAGCGTTTTGCAAATAGCCAGTCTCCACTCTGCAACAGAACATCCCTGCAATGATTTATGGTAATTATGCAAATGCAACATAAGGCTTTGGAGATTATTGCTAACCCCCACCAATCTATTCGTGACTGGAGGATGGGTGTAACTGGAGCCAATACTTTTTACAATCCTGTTACTGTAATACCAGCAGAAAATGCAAAAACCTAGGTCAGGCGATTAAGGATTTCCTTGAATTGGTTTAGCAAAGCTTTACGGATGATGTTCACGTGTTTAAGTCTTCATTCATTAAAGGGAAATTGATAGACCAGATGTCTCACGTGAGGTTTTGTTGTGTCTTTCACATTGAATTGACAGAATCCTTCTCGTTAGAATCTCTGGTTTGAGGTGTATCCAGTGGACTGTGTGCTGTGTCCAGTCTGACAGCTCTGGAAGGATAGAGGAGGACTGCTGTGACATAGCAGCCAAGGTATTGATTGACAGAATCATTAGCTTCAGCTCCCTGCCACCTTCTATATGAGCCAACTCTAGATCTAAAGGCTACAGAGTGCACACAGCACTGGAAAGTAATTAAAATGATTAAAATTGCTAATGACCTTCCCATGCGCTCCACCTGTGCTGCTTTTATACATCCTTCACGCAGCCTGCGGACATGTGAAGGACACTGGTGACTGTCATAATCATGTATCAGTGAGATGCAGCCTTTGTGCAGAAATATCCTGCGAGGGGCCGTGGAGTCTGACTCACTGCTAATCACCTGCCAGCAGCGTGTCAACTCCAACATGGGCCCCACTCTCGGGACATGTCATATCACATGCTCTCTGAGGATTGTAATAATAGAGCCTGTATGAAACATGTGGGACATAATGATGTATGTGTGCATTCAGAAGAAGGTAATGACACCAGTTGAAGCCCTTTTCTACAAAATGTTAAACTTTGATACATGAGTTAAAAGCATGAACTATTTCTTTATGAGTGACGTAATGTTTTGTTTGTACTACCTTACATATGCCATAGGGGTCACTGTTCTGCTTTGTTTGGAAATGCTGAACTTTGTGAGTAGTCCTGCTCAAGTAAAACCTGATATTTGTTTTTATTGTATTAATAATGATTTTTGAAGTAGCTAAAACCATTGGGACTCCTGATGTTGTTAATAAGAGGATTTTCTCTTTAATCACTGATCATTTTAGTCAAGGACCTCTTCTTTTCATATAACAATCCATTATCGCCGTATTTGTAATTAAAGAAGCAGATAGGTGTGTACTTGATTGCAGTGGTTTATCTGGTGCTCTGCCTCTCTCGTCTCTAAATGATATTTGAGTCTTGTTCATCTTTCTTCTACCTCTTCTCCTTGTGCCTTTTAATTTTACAGCACTTCAATTAATTATTAAAGTGCATTACATCAGACTTTGTGAGCAAGCTGCTGGGTTTTCCAGCACACATTCTATATATAATCACCAGTTTCTGTATGTCTTCCTGCAAATGAGTGCTGCAGCTATTGATTATTTTAGGATTCGAGTAATCTATCAATTATTTAGTTCAATTAATTGAGTATTCAGATAAAAAATGCTGGTTTTATGTAATAATTATTTATGAACCAAATTTATTAACTAACTAGTTTTCAGTTGCTGTCTCCTTGAGTAATACATGCACGTTGTTAGTTAGTATGTTGTTACAAACACATCATAGAAATGATGTGTAATATAGGAGCACATTTACAGTCCTAGACCTTGCCATAGTTTCTTTGAGAAGGTTGTCAAGAACCTAAATAACAATGGCCCTATGGCAGATGAAAACTAGAGTCTAAGGTTCAAGCAGGTCTAGGTCAAATATACACGTCTCACAGTTTAAGATCAAAGTAGGCAGCAGTGTAGAAAACCTAATATCTACCTGGAAATAAAAGTGACATACCTGTGCTTCGAGAACATCAATTTTTCTGAATGAATCAATCTAGATAACAATTAGTATGCTATCTACATAACTCAGTTTTGTTAATTGCCATCCCTGAATATTCATGTAAAGTAGTGTAATTGTATTGTATTTGTCCCATCAGCCTTTACCTGACTCCATGACTGAACAAGCAAGTGGCTGTGGCTCATTAATCTTGTGTTCATGTCGTCTTAAGCAACGGTGGAAAATCTCACCTGAGTAGAGATGCTGGTGGAAAAGAAAAGGTGTCTTGTTCTTGTGAAATAAGCTGTGCCTTTTAACAACTTCGCTCGGTGACAATGTTTTATTAATGTGGGAATCATGTGTTGATGTTGTTGTCACTTCCATACATAAACAAGCTATTCATTCACACATGCCCACACACACCAAGAACACACAAAAGAATGGGAATTTACCAAATTTGTACAAGGCAAGATTCTGCACAACATACAGCACAGGACTGTTAAGACATTCATGTGTGTGACACAGGGTGCAAAGGAACAGCCTGCAGCACTGTGCATATCCAGGCTCATTTACCAGGCTCCACTCTCCATTATCAGCCTGATCATTATCCTCTGCCCTCACCGCCTCCCTCTTCTTAGATTTACCAAAATATCAGCACATGCATCTTGCTCACGCTCTCACATACTATAGATTTCTAAAATAGTTTTGCATGTTATTTGTGTCGTACCATTACTGTAGTAACTTAGTTTGCTGAACTCCTGTTGTTACCTGCCAGCCACAGTTGCTGTACAGTTAAATCAGTGCATGTGTGTTCAGTGGAGGATTAGAGAGAAAGATGGATAGACATTGTCATATCCAACTACCAAGGGCATGCATATGTGCTCATGAAAGGGTACATTTGTCTTAGATTAAAGAAATGTAACATTACAAATCCAGCGGTCTTATCAAAGGAATAATGGATCCTATGGCTTAGGATTTTTCAGTGACTTTTTGTAAAGCCTGCCCACATTTACACATGTAGCAAACATTTAAAATGGTATCTAGCTTTAAACTTTTCATTTACTATTACATTGATCTTCTACCTTGCTGCACTGCAATAGGGATACCTCATATTCAGTACTATATGAGGAATAAATATATTAATTTCATTCATTTTCTACCGCTTAGTCCCGTTAGGGGTCTTGGGTGACTGGAGCCTATCCCAGCAGCTTTGGGTCTGAGGCGGGGTACACCCTGGACAGTGGCCAGTTAGTCGCAGGGCTGACATTTAGAGACAGACAGTGACAGACAACCATTCACTCTCACATTCATTCACTAGGGACACTTTAGAGTTGCCAATTAACCTTTACATGCATGTGTTTGGACGGTGGGAGGAAGCCAGAGTACCCGGAGAGAACCCACAGTAACACGTGGAGGACATGCAGACTCCTCACAGAAAGACCTATATACATATAGTTTTTTTGTGAGTTTATTAGCCCTAAAACCAGAAAGAGCATGCTCTGTGAGTTTCAAAATTGTAGCATTAAACAGTCACAATAGAAAGTAGGTTAGGACGTGTCCGCTGAGTCCAGTTAGCATTTGCTGACTCCTGCTTTATGTCAAAAAGTCACCATTCAACCACTTTTCCATTCAGACTGTTTGGCTTTGATAGTATTTCAGCAAAATTGTCAGTGTTGTTATTCAGCTTGAACAATCCCACTGACTATTCATCCCCGTGAGACACTGCTAATAGTGAGAGTGTCTGCTGAGGTGGAGAACAGCGGGTTACACTGAACTGCTTCTGAAAAGCATGCATACTGTTCCAGTGTGTGTTCGTGGCTCGCTCAGATGTGACCATCTAAGCTCCGATTTTGATTAAACACTGAACATGGAGTAGCATGGGGACAAGCTGGGGATTTTGTTTCTCGGTTTATTGGTTTGGTATTTAAACTTGGAGAAATTGTGCAAAGGAGAAGGGAGTTGAATGTATTGAACAGAGAAAAGATAAAACAAGAAGAGAAAGGGTTTCTTCTCATTCCCACTGAGTGCTGTGTCCTCTAGAGAGAAATAAACTGATTTGTGATTAATGAAAAGATGGAGAAGAGGCTTCATGTCTTTGCCCTCATCCTTTTCTCTCAAAGCCAACTTTCTCACCAAGGAAAATCCATCTTAGTAATAATGTGTGTGTAGAGAATGATTAGGGAGCAGATAAAAAGAAGAATCAGCAACACATTCTACAGTATTGTAATCACACAAGCACTCTGCAGGCTAGTGCAGATAACGTGTTATCATGAAGTAAACACCTTCCAAAGTCACAGCCTTGTTCTCCTCACTTTGCCAAGAAAGTGCTAACACTTTAAAAAAGCTTTAACTTGTGGCTATAATGGCTCAGTGATATGAGCGCTGGAATGCTGATGGTGCATCGTTTGCAAGGGTTTTAAGGAGACATACAGATGGAGGTAAAGAGGGACATTCCTCCTCCTTTATGGCTCATTAGGTTGGTAAACTGAACTCAGCCGTAGTGCCCTTACCACTGCCACTGTGACTCATCATTCAACACACACCACTGCACCCACTGCTATTACTGGCCGCACTATCACAACATGGCCGATAAGAAGGAGAGCTCAGTGAGAAAAGTGGGCGCAAAAGTATGAACATAAAGTAACAAGGCTGATCAATAGAAGTGGAGATAGCAGCGCGAGGATTACTCAGCAGTGCAATCAGACTTTTACACAAAAGGCCGACAGAGTTAACAGAGCTCGTAGTTAATCAGGTGTCGATTGGGGATATGCTGTTGTCCCCAGTTTATTTTATTTTTTTATTTTTTTGCAAAAATTTGACCATGCATGTAAAGCTGGGAAACTGAGAGCATAATCAGAGTATTTAAATAGGGAAAGGTGGGTTAATGGGTGCCATGTTAAAGTGAGTTATTTGAACTATCAAAGATATCCCACAAAGAAAATAGAACAAAAACATGTATCATGTTTTATTGTATCAAATTAAATATTTATGATATTGATTTTAGACTGCCCAAATGCTCTGCAAACTTTTTTAGTTTTTTGGGGGGGATTTACACAAACTCCAGGAATGCCAAGAGCTACAGTGGTAGCTTTTTATAATAGTGTGTTGCAGCTTCACTTGATGTTTCAGTAAATCTAAAGCTTTTTCTTAAAAGCCATAGGGTTCCTGTAATATAAACTGGGCTTAGTCTCTTCTCATGAATGAAGCTATGCATTTAATATACCCCACAGCACCACATAGTACATCTTCCAAAATGGCTATAAAGTTGAATCAACACCTGACCACAAGATTCGCCCCAGGGCTGATGTAATATTCATTAAGGTGAGCAGAATATCACACTCACTTGTATTTTGCCAGCTATACAGTAGTTATGTCAGTTTCTTTTATTGCCAGTATTTTCACGCTCTGTATAGTTATATGGATACAAGTTACTTTAAATGCTGACAATTCTGTTTCCCCTGTCCCATACTGAATGACACAGGGCCAGACTACAGCAAGTGCAAATTCCCATCAACTGTCTAGAAAACCATGCACGCTGGATTCATGCTGCTTTGATTTGACAACACTTTCCTCCTCCCAGCGCAAAGCTCTGCATTCTCAAAATCAGTCATTCACGGGTTCATGAACTCTGAGGAAACTAGAAGAAGCACTAGGGAAGAAAAGCAACGCATGAAAGATACTATATGTTGTCAGGCGTACGAGAGACAAAATGGAAAGGTGCTTCCAGAAACACTTTCATTCAAAGACATGTCTTCAGTGGCGCCTCACTCCTGTAGGGAGATCGCTAAGGTTTCGCTGAGAAAGAACTTCCTCCAACTATTAAATGAAGGCTCTTTAAGTTCTTTGTTGAAAGCATAACTCACATGGGACTCACAGGTAGAAAGTTCAGCAGGTACAGCCAAGTAGAATCTAATCTAATCTAAAGATATTTTTTATTTTATTTTTTACACTAGCAGTTACAATTAGCATGTAATAGCTGAATAAAAAAATCATGTTAAGCATTCAGCTCTAGGGTTCTGTCTCATACATTTGTGGTATAAATGTATTGTCTCCTTCTCTGTGCACAGCAGCTGTTTTGCTCTTGAACATGAATAAATATTTCATCAGATCATTTCCATTTTCCTGTAGGTAGCAGTCCCCCTGCCATAAAAGGCTATGAAAAAACTCTTTGGTGTGCTGTTTAAATCACAAGACATCAGATACAACATATCTAATACATTTCTTTACAATCATTCTATTGCATTGTACAAGGGCAGGTTATTCTGGGCATAATGCAGCAGGAAAGACCTTATTCATCTCAGCTGTGTGGGCTTCCAGTAGTGAAGATCCATCTTCTTCTCAAGATATGAAAGTTCAATGGTATATGCACCGTCTCCATATTTTAGTCCAGGGCCATAATAAATGACAAATGAGTATGCAGACACAGGACTTGAATCGATGTACTACAGTAGTAAGTGTGTATAAAGGATATGCTACAAACATGACACACACTTCTCTGCTGTAAGGAATACCTAAATGTGATAGACACCATTAACCACACCCCTTGTGCTCAAACTAAGATTGATTTATGTCAATGTGCAATGCCTTTTCATTCAGAATTTAAATATGCCATTATATAACCCAAACATATTAACATTAGGAAACCTTGACAGTGTAATACTAAACTTCAGGTAGTTATTTTGTCTAGGCACATATAATTAACAATAGAGCTTTAACTGGTTACTTTACCTGCCCTTACTACAGATTTGTATTCTTTTGTACCTTTTTTATTCTCATAAATATTCTCATCTTTATTCTATTCTATCACCAATAGTTACACAGAAGGATTAGTAGTAAAAGATTTACCTTGCTAAGAACATACTGAGCCCTATTGTTTAAAAATGTCACTTTTATATGTAGGTGAGATTGGCCTTCTCTGAACAGTTAAAGCTTTGCATTTATCACTGTTTTTAGAAGTTATATGTAATCCCTGCAGCACGCTGTGTCTGTCAGTTTTCAGGCTGGCTCGTAGTATTTTTCTCTCCTTCTTTTGTGGAGACTCACACAGACAGCACTTATCTCTGGCTCAGTGCAGTCCATCATGTAATAGTTCCTGCGGATGCTTTATTAAAACAGTTGTACACCTGACAGACAAATAGAAAGAAGAGAAAACTATGTGGAGTGCATTCCTTTTACAATATTTGTAATGTTAAAAAGATTAAAAAGATTGACTAAGTTTGTGCCAGTAATAAAAACAAATGTATGAAGGGGTCAGATTTGAAAATGTAAAAGTAAAAAAAGTAAAGGCCTGGGAGAAAATTTGAGTTATGGAATATGTAATGAATATTCTCAATGACACCAGTAGCTGAAAGATTGCATAGTTAAGCTCAATCCATCACTAAAGAAAAAAAGATATCCTTCTCAGCTGAAATATAAAATCACAGTCTGACTTTAATACAGAAGCCCTCATTTGGGCTCAGACTTAATTACAGAGTATCTCGTGCACAATCTGGCCTCCTGTCCGAGAGCGGTCATCCTTCAGCATCAGATGAGTGAGATGAGCCCAGTCTAATTAAATAAGAGAGAAAGAGACAGGGACGCTGAGAAAGATTACAATATGAGCAGGATGGGATAATGTCTTCATCACATTGGGAGGTCTGGGGGAAAAAAAAGATAAGCTTCCAGATATATAATCTACAATGCTGAATTACAGTAATAAGCTATTACAAACATAATGACATAATGAAAAGCAGCAGGTTATGGAGATTATAATAATCAATAGATAAAGAGACTCGCCAAGGTTCCACAAATAAAACAAATTCATTTTCAACAAGGGATTTTTTGGGATAGTCCCTGTGACCTGTAAAGAAAAACTTATGGGTGAATGGCAATATTAATATTTCAATATTTTCAAAGTAACTAAGGATGAACAATATCACCTAATTTTTTTACCAAAATCCATGGTTTTGGTTGACTATGTCACATGATCTAGGTGAGGTCAGGAGTAGTATATCAAATTAGAGAGTCCTTGACCTGGGACCAAGGGCTGATTTATTGATTTATCAAAGCTGTATGTGGACCATTCTGTGTGAAACAACAAGATAAGATAAGATAGGCCTTTATTGATTTCCACAGAGGGAAATTCTCTTGAACAGCAGCTCTTAGACAGGTAAAGTGCAAAAAGTAAAAGAAAGGTACACATGCAATAGAATAAAAATAGACACCGATGGTGTCCGCACTGAGGTGTCCCACACTGAGGTGTCCATACTGATGGTGTCCGCACCAAGGGTGTCCGCACCGAGGGTGTCCACACCGAAGATGTCCATACTGATGGTGTTCGCACTGAGGGTGTCCACACCGAGGGTGTCCACACTGATGGTGTCCGCACTGAGGGTGTCCACACTAAGGGTGTCCACACTGAGGGTGTCCACACTAAGGGTGTCCACACTGATGGTGTCCGCACAGAGGGTGTCCGCACCGAGGGTGTCCGCACCAAGGGTGTCCACACCGAAGATGTCCGCACTGAGTGTGTCCACACTGATGGTGTCCGCACAGAGGGTGTCCACACTGAGGGTGTCCGCACTGATGGTGTCCATACTGATGGTGTCCGCACCGAGGTGTCCGCACCAAGAGTGTCCACACTGAGGTGTCCGCACTGATGGTGTCCGCACTGAGGGTGTCCACACTGAGGGTGTCCGCACTGAGGGTGTCCACACTGATGGTGTCCGCACTGATGGTGTCCACACTGATGGTGTCCGCACAGAGGGTGTCCACACTGAGGGTGTCCGCACTGATGGTGTCCGCACCAGAGGTGTCCACACTGAGTGTCCGCACTGATGGTGTCCGCACTGAGGGTGTCCACACTGAGGGTGTCCGCACTGATGGTGTCCGCACTGAGGGTGTCCACACTGAGGGTGTCCACACTGATGGTGTCCGCACCAAGAGTGTCTGCACCGAGGGTGTCCATACTGATGGTGTCCGCACTGAGGGTGTCCACACTGAGGGTTTCCACACCAGATGAGCAGAATGTGTGACTTAAATAGTAATTCCCTAAACTGTTGGAAATTGCTGCAACCTTTTAATTAAAATAATTAGGTATTGTCAGGCTTTGAAAGTTTGCTTCACATACAATCTATATTGCATATAAAAACAAAATTTGTTTGGCACTTGCCTTTTCAGAGATTACCTGTACTAAACTGGTGTCCGCACTGCTGTCCACACTTTGTATCTTACTGCTCAATTAAAACATTCCTTTTAGCTTTGAACCAAACACAGGTGCAGAGACAATTTAAAAAAAAAAATTGTCTTTTGGTTTTTCAATTTCTAAATCAAGTTTGATAAGAGGATTATAAGACTGGGAAGACATTGAGAAAGTGTAAGATCAACAGCTAAAGAGTTATTAGGTTCCAGACTACTCCCTCTGGTTTCATCTTTGGACTGCCCCTTATAAATATGCCATCTTGTGATTAGTATCTCAGTGTGCACTGTACATGTCTCAGTTTGTGCTTTTTTTCTGTGCTTTTTTTCTGTGTTCTTGGGAAATTGCTGCAACTTTTAATTAAAATAATTAGGTATTGTCAGGCTTTGAAAGTTTGCTTCACATACAATCTATATTGCATATAAAAACAAAATTTGTTTGGCACTTTTCAGAGATTACCTGTACTAAACTGTGCTGCGCTAGCCCCTTTTGTATCTTACTGCTCAGTTAAAACATTCCTTTTAGCTTTGAACCAAACACAGGTGCAGAGACAATTTTAAAAAAAAATTGTCTTTTGGTTTTTCAATTTCTAAATCAAGTTTGATAAGAGGATTATAAGACTGGGAAGACATTGAGAAAGCGTAAGATCAACAGCTAAAGAGTTATTAGGTTCCAGACTACTCTGTCTGGTTTCATCTTTGGACTGCCCCTTAAATAAATAATAAATATGCCATCTTGTGATTAGTATCTCAGTGTGCACTGTACATGTCTCAGTTTGTGCTTTTTGTCTGTGCACAGTGTTCTTGGTGCGGTGGATTTAAAGCTAAATATTTGTTCAGCTCTGGGTTAAGGTGCATAGAATGGCTGTTGTAAAAGGACTGTAATTGTGTTGCATCAGAAAAGTGATGATCCCCACAGGAACCCCAATAGAAGGGGAGATAATTAGTCAGTAAAAGACAGAGACAGTCACTCCTTGTTCTCTTTATAGTGTGTCACTCATAGAGCCCCAGACACAGCCTTAATATTAAACACTGATACACCTTCTGACTCTTAAAACATTGTTGTGAGCTTTCATGTAAGCAGTTGTCTCTTCTCAATGACTTTTAATGTCACACACAAAAAAACAGTGTGATGTTTTTGCCCTCTGGATTGTAGTTAACTAAGTGCTCTGCTGCTTCTCATTTTCACTTTCCATTTGTTTTAAGCCAATATCTGAGCAAGCCTTTTTACCAAGGGAATCTGCACACTGCACATTTACTCTAATGGGGTTTTGCTTATTGAATGCTAAGAGCACCTTATAATACAATTATTTGCATCCAAACATTATTTAGAGCTATGAAAAACATTGACTAAAACAACAATGTAATCGTATTAACTGATCCTGTTTAACATTTCAAACACTAACAACATACTTCAGAAAGAAAAATCTTTTATTGCCAGACATTGCACACTCAAAGATACAAAGATATTTACTTGGTCAGGGCAAGAGCAACGGTGTTCAATCTAGTCTCAATCTGTTTTTGTATATTTCTGTGAAAAGGGCTTGTCTGTCTCTACAAGCTTGATTGCACTACAATAGACTGCTGAGGAAACAATTGTTGATGCAGACGGAGAGTACAGAGTCATTTTCATGTTTCCCACATGATTATTACTGATTCTGTAAACTCTGGAGACTCACAGGGCCATTGAGAAACATGGCCTAAAAGTTTAGTCACCCATTGTTTTACAACTGTGTTTGTTAACCTTTAAACCTTTTTTAAAGCAATATACCAACAAAAGATAACAGCTGCAGAAAACTGCATACATACCTATTTTAACAAATGTTATCAAGTTGTGCTAAAATAACCTAAATCATTGCACACATGCATTTACAAAAATAAATGTAAAGACAAGAACTAAATAATCACAATGCAGTAAAATAAACTAAATGTTAGACTCCCAAAAGGGTCCATTATATTAGTTGTTAGTTTGCTTTAGAGACTATTAGAGCCTAAATTTAGATTTGTGCAAACTGAAATGAGAAGACAGATGTAAGGAAAGTGTGCCCAGGTCCTGACAGAGCCGAGGACTAAAACATGGCCATAGTTGTGCTACATTTGTGTGGACCTGAGTAATCATGCAGTGGCAGTTTCCAGCTGAATGTGGTGCTGAGGGAAAATCAAGCTGAATGGGAGCCAGCGGGAATCCTTCCGTTCCATTAGCTTAAGTACGGGTCTAGCCGCCGCTGTCTGACTCCCAGCATCACGTCGACAGTGTTTATACATGTGTATGTAGATACATACACCTGGTCTGCAGCCATTAATCACTGAGCACACTGTCTATCTTTTGCATGTGCGACTTTAATCACGTAGAGAAGCTCTTTGGTGTTTTTCTTTTGTGTAGAGGAGAACTGAAGGCTGCTCTTGAAGGCCACAGTAGTCCTTGGCTCATCTCTCCAATGAGTGCTCCCTTTAGACTTTCCTAAAATACTTTGATTGAATGTGACAGCTGCCAATAGTCTTGGATTTTCCCCCTTTTGTGTTTGTATGCTTCTTTCTATGCATCAGCCAGGTTTCCAGTCATTAGTATCCTATCCAAGTTAGACGAAGCTCTCATCTCTCATTTAGCCTGATGGACACCCACTCAGGGAAACACGGAGAAGAGACATGTCCCTTAGTGCCTGTCCTTGTTTGTTCGAGCATGCATGACTCTACCAATACGTGCCCGTCCCTGTGCAGCTGAAGGACATTAGGTGTCAATACTTGTTTTTTCTTCTTTTGTTTGAATTAAGTATACAGTGTCATTTTGTTATTAGCCTAACTTTCTTTTTCTTTTTTATTGTGCAGAGACATATTTGAGGGATGAAGGGGAAAAATGTTAGTGCCATGCAAATTGAAAACTTAACAGTATAAGGTATGTACAAATATACCTAGCACTTCGTTTGATGAGTATCAAAGGCATTGTTAGTCAATGTTCTTTTATGAAAGCATTACCTTTTATTACATCATATAAAAAATATAAAAGGGACATTCTGTTCTTGGCCTCATACTTTCAGTGTCATGTAACAATGCTCCAGATAACTCACAGGTTATTATTATTTATACAATTTTAGTCATCCCTATATCATTTCATTTACTCAGTGATTGTCTGGTGTGGTGCTGGTGTGGGTGATGTTTTTCCATTGCTTGGAGGGGAGTCATTACAGTGAAATAAATAATATGGTAATGTGGCAAAACTTCAGCCCATAATTTATTCTATATTCAGCTGCAATATTGTTGGCACTGTTCCTCTGGCAATAATGTATGAACTCTATACAGATCAGTCCAAATAATAAGCTCCTTGGTGTATTCCTGTGCACAGTGAGAGACACTTTTCTGTGTCGACATTTGTCCAGCTGTGATGGTCGAGAGTATTCCTTTGAAGCTGTACTATCTACTTTTACCTCCCGTCAGAGTTAGAGAAAGAACAAATACTAATGAAGACAGTAAGTTGAGTGAAGACAACAGAGTCATGTAGGAGAGAAAAGGTTTTGCAGCAAGTAGAGGAGGATCGTTATGTTTCACTACAGTCTACCTTCTCGGACATTGTATTGTGCTTCCAATTAAGCCCTCCAAAAAGGGATGTGTGCTGACAGAATGGAGGCTAAGACCCTCAATGTCTCCCACTGGTACAGTTTCCTTGGATCAGCACAACTAGAGCAACTGAAAAAGCACAGCCTGCTTTGTCAAGTTGAGTGGAGCTCCAGCTGCTGAGTCGCTTTAACACCACCAGGATGCATCCTTTACCAGAATCAAATGAGCTCCTCTTGGAGAGAACAAGACTTATAGCAAATTTATAGCAGACACTTTGAGCACAAGCCAAATGGGTCTCTGATGTAATCAGGCCTCCCACCACAAGAGACACAGATCCTCTGCACTTTGTCTGGCTCATATATTTAGAATATACGCACATGTCCACAGAGATTGTGCCTTGGAACAAAGAAATCCTCCAGGATTTTTTATTGCCATTTACAGTTAAGTCAAATTGCTAAATACATGGAATGCTGACATTTTCACCACATGGTATGCAACATGACATTTTTATTGAAAAGCAGGGGGATTATATATATCTGAACTCATGTGTGTTAAATGCATTAAAATAAAATATTGGCCTGCTGTAAAGAGACACCCACCCCACAATTAGCACTGATCAGAGTTTATGCTGTAAGTTATTGGTCTTATTGAACCCAAAACTGAGATTGCATTTAAAAGCATGTCTCATTGCACGGAAGGTTGATATTACCTTTAAATTAAAATTACATAAATTCTTGTTTGGGAGACATGTATAAATTAAAACATATTGTCAATGTTAAATCTTAGAATCCAACTGTAACCATGATGTGTTATTCCTTGTAAATGCTTTTCACTGCATACACATACTAAAAGTACATTATTTAGTACATGACTGGCTTATTTGTTGATGACGCATTCTCCCTTTGAGTGTTCCCATAAATCAGTGTGTTTATGTAATATTCCAATCATGGACTTGCAGCAGGATATTTGAGACTTTCATTGTCCTGACAGTGAATTCTAATGCTTCAGGATGGTATTGGTATGGAGATGAAGTTGATTGGAGCTTCCTGGTTCTGCTGCTGAAATATGGCCATAGCTGCCGGTGTCCTTGTGTGACAGCGTCTGTGTTTAGAGGTGTATGTGTGAGACAGTAAGATTGTTGCTAGGAGGCACATCTCTCTTAGAAGGAAATGAAATCTGGATGACGATGCAGCTGCAATCAATTAATCTTTGGTGACGGCTGGACAGAGTCGTCCACACACAGATTTATAGCAGTGACATGGCACCATTTCCTACTGTCTTTTTTTGTACTAAGTAATTGAGAAGAGATTTTACCAGCCAACTGATTCTATTTATACCACTGACCTTTTCTACTGAACGTTTCTGAAAGTGTGTGTTAAACTGCATTAAAATAAAATATTGGCCTGTGTAAAGAACACCCACCCCACAATTAGCACTGAGTTTATGCTGTAAGTTATTGGTCTTATTGAACCCAAAACAGATTGCATTTAAAAGCCAGAATGCTCCAGTGGCTCATGAATAATGATTTCTCAACAAGGTAATTTGATTTCTCATTGCTATTTAGTTTTTTTAGTTTTTTTACTTTGTCGGTAGATTGATTTCAAGGTTGAGAGGCAACATTTGTGAGATTTTGTTTGAAGAGTTTCTTTTCATTAGCTGCTTTTTGTGAGAAAGATTGGAAGAAAGGCAAAGAGAAGAAAATGCCATAAACTCCATCAATATTACCTTGGCGCTAATTATTTTTATAGCAAACTATATGACACAGTGCTTTGTCTCCTTTACCGCTCAATCCCTTTCAGCTTGATCTTATTTAATACCTCGCCTGCAGCTTATGACATCTACTCGACCGTGACTGTTTTAGTTCTTCAGAATACTTCTGCAAAAAAGGCAGCCAGGTCAGTGTACAACACGCTTATGTGGTACTATCTCGTCACCAAGGCAGCCCTCCAGTTGCAGTAAGATAGAGCCCTTACACTTAAGTCCTTGGATTCTGGCCTAAATGACTGAAGATACTCAGCTCCTGATGTTCTATCTTGTTCATGCATCTTGTCAATTGTTGTGAATGCTGTTGTCTTGTCTAGTTATGCTGCAACCTGTAACTTCAAAAGTTTTGTAAATCTGAATTGGTTTGGATCTCTAATTGATACTATGCAAAGCCTGTTTAAAGATTAGTGTTAGAGGGGGTTGAAATATCTCCTGGAAAGTGCAGAAAGACATAATCTTAGTACAGCTCTCAGCCATCCATATGTAATAGGCTGGATAAGCATGCACTGTGTATTCTGAAAGGGATTTATTTTTTATGGTGAATGTATACATTGCAAAGAGTAAAAAATAAACAGTAAATATAAGAAAAGTTTGTTCACTAGCGTATCCTCCCAAGAGTATGCTCTCCTTTATACATGACAGCAATATCAAAGGCTTGTTTGATCTCACCACCGGGCTTTTCACCCTCCGAAACAAATCGACATGGTTCAGGGATTTTTTTTTTTTTTTAGAATTGCTGCTTGTTGGAGTTTTGATGATGAAATGTTGCAGCCTGTTCAGCTTGCTCTGATTTTCTCCAGCTCCTCCCTTTGCTGTTCTCTCTTTTTACCTCTCTCAAGTCAAGTCTATTCCGCCTTCTTCAAAGTATCACACCTCACATCAATGCTCTTTGCGCGGATGTGCTTGTTGTGATCAAATCAAGGACACAAATGGCAGCAGAAGAAAACAGTGTTATATTCAATAACATGTTAACCACTGCCAAGTCAGAACCAAGAACATACTGTATCAGTGGCACAAGAGAACACTTCTCTGAAATTTAAATCACAAACTCATGGAAGACGAAGGAAGACATATGATACCTGTCGATTAAAGACAATAACCTAGAAATTAGCGGTGTTCTTGCATTTGGAAAAAATAACTACTGTACCAAAACACTATCTAAGTGGCAGGGCTGGTTTTACTCACTACTACACCAATACAAACAAATTAACAGCAATACTTCAGCTTAGTTATGGCTACTAAATGGCTACAGTTTAGGTGTTACTGGCTCAAGTTCCTCTCAGCATGTCCACCCAATAGGCCCGAGCTCATTTTGGACAAAGCATGTCTGATTATCTATCATTTGCCCCATCAGAGCAGTGTTGCTAGACTCATAACTGTGACTTAATTGGCCAGGAGACAAAAAGCTGGGTCTATATAGGTGCTTAGGCTGCTACTGACTGATGATGATGGCTTGTGTGGGACTGAGAAAAGCCTGTAGCTTAATGGAGACTGAGTGGAGAGTGCAGGGTAGATGTCTTATGTATTCTGCAAGGCCCACACAAGCCCTTAAAGCCAGGCTAAGAGGGCTAGTAAAGGTGACCACATGATGAGACCTTCACTCCAATGAGCCATCATTAAACCGACACAGCTTGTGTAGAATCTCTGTCTCTAATGGCACAGCAACATTTAGTTATTTGCAGGGTACCCAGTAAGTAATATTTCCCTTTCTCCAGGTCACAAGACAGTTTGGAGCAAGTTCAGAGCCATTTCAAAAAAGAAACAATGGGTTATTACAAGGTTCACAGTAAACCAGGTCTAGCACCAGCCCTTAACATTGAGTAAAATTGATCAAATATGTGCTTCTTAGTTCATATTCATATGTTGTTATAGGAAACACTTGGCAGCTGTGTTGAAACAACAGACAGCTGGGAGTAAAAGTTCAGAGTCAACCATCCTTGGGGCATATTTTAACTTAAAACATAGATCCAATGTTTTATCAACCAGGACAGACAGACAACACTTAATTATAAAAAAGCAAAATGCAAACAGATAAACAACACTGGCAGTTGAACACACAACATTTGGACAGATTGAACAAGTAGTGCAGGCAGTAGAAAAGAATTTGTTGTAGCTATATAAATGAAGACAGTGTGTCCGAGACTGTAGGGGGAGAGGATAGAGGGGTGAGGGAAGCGTAGAACAACGGTCAGCGTGAGCTTTAAAAAGCCAGACTAAATGTGTTAATTTTACACTTTAATTCCATGTCCACTTTCTGCTAGGGCTGCTACAAGTTAGGTTTTATTAATAAATGTGAAGATATTCTCACAGCCACTTTCCCATTTACTGTAACCATAACAACCAAGGACTGAGGATTGTCACACCCTACGCAGTTTTCTGTTGTTTTCCTTAGTCTGATACACACTTTGTCATCATCTTCTTTCACCTCCTTAAAGAGTTTCTTGCACACCTTAGATGTCTTACTGCCATGTGCACAACTGTATGTGCTTCCTGTGGGATCTGTGGGAAAAGTAAAAAGAAAATGATGAATGAAATGGAAATGGAGGAATTGGTGGCATACGGGACAATGTAACAGATGGAGGAAAAAACATGCTGTGGCGTAAAAGCAAGCTCAGTGAGTAATACCAGAGGCACTCTGGTGGAACTAAACAGCCCAAAGGTCACATGACTGTTTGAGGAAAGTAGTACTCAGAGCTCTGCTTGATCTTTTACCCATCTCACTTTCTGACCCTGCTTTATTTACCTGCACTTCTCAGTTACATCTTTTATTTTGATGTAAACTGTTGGACAGGGATTTTAAAAAAGCAACTAGAAATGAGGTTGTGTTTAGAAGTAAGATTGAATAATAAACTGTTCTATCAAAATACAATAGTTATGTTGATAAATAGTTTTGATCTTTGCTGATCGTATGGAAATGAGACCAAGACCTTTAAAATCTTGTCTCAGCGTTAGTTTCAACAGCACTAATCTTTTGCAGAAATGATAAAATAATAAAAAAGCTAATTTGTCAGCCCGCCAAAACTGACTGCTGTCACAGAGTAGAAGAATAATGGCTGCTAAATGAGAGACAACATAATTTCAGAAAATGTAGATGCAAGATAAATCAGCAAAAAAAATGAAAATACACTTATAATCAGCTGTCAATTAATCTTTTAAATAAATACTTTTTAAATTGTGCCATTGAGTATAAACACCATTTGCATATTCAAGTTTAAATATTTTGGTCACTTCACAAATCACACATCAGTATATCTTTTGTTATCTAAGAACAGCATTGATGCCAAACTCAGAAGGACATACATTGTTCTGCTTATCCTGAAAAGGTTTTCTTTTCTATACAGACAGAATGCTACCAAATCATTCTTCTCTATCCCTCTTTTACCTCATACCTTTTTGTTCACTGCTGATGTCACTGATGCAGAGATAAATATGTAGCTTTAAAGACCGGCCCATTGCTGAGGGCAGTCCGCAGTGCAGTGAGGTACAAAGCCCAGAAAATGGAACAGTGTTACAGCCACAGATGGACAAAGGGACTTGGCTTAAAGCTGTGCTCTAATGGTGCACAGCTTCTGCGATGTCTGACAGACAAGTGGAGTGAGTGGCAGATAGAGGCTGGTCCTCTAAAGTGGAGTGTCAGTTTTAAATATGACTCACTGCTTAGTCACAAATCAATAGGTTTAGCCGGAGCAGAATCAGCAGACGGGTTCTGTTGTAGAGTTTAAAATAATGAAAAAAAGAAACAGACTGAGATTTATAGACGACCACACCCCTTCACATGGGTACTGGCATCCCTTCACTTCAGCAAACACACAGCGAGAAGAGTTGGGTGGATTCTGGCTCGTGCTGATGTCTTGCTGTGGAGGTGATTTATTGCCCACAAGCTCATCCCAGGATGAATTCTTCCATGAATCATCGCGCCTGCAGTGGTGACGGCAGACAGGGCTGTGTCATCGACTTACTTCTATTATTTGGACCTGAATAACTTTGTTTAGAAATGCTTTCGGTACTTTCATGTACAAAAATAGAGCTGAAAGCTGAGCATTTATATGTCCAGCAAAATGACAATTAACGTTGATATAGTGAGTCTTACAGACGCACGTTTCTTGTTGCTAATCTTCAGCATCCGTTCTTTATCCGTGCTCTTGTTTTGCAGTCCAGCCCTCTCTGCCACCTACTTGCTGTGTCCTCAGTATCTCTGTGTAACTGCTGAGTTGTGTTAGTTTAAGCCCATATAGACCACAGGCCTGCACACATATTTGTTTAGCAAAACGCAGACGCAGCTCAACTTGGACACTCTTGTCAGAGTCGGGAGGGAGTGGGAGGCTGAGGAATTTGCTAAAGGATTTTCTGCCTCTCTGTCTTTAATCACGCTGCTAATTAAAGTTTACTGGCTAATTGTGGCTGAGATAGTGTTTCTTTATGCTACAAACCTTACTGAGCTACTGCATGGCTAATTACATAGCTAATGGTATTCTGGTTTACTCCTCTGTGGACACAAATCTAATGTATTACCAGTAAAGTGATGGATTATCATTTCTGTTCATCCCAACAATGTCTCTCCTGAGGTTTGGATGTGTCTCTAACCCAGCTATGAAACTGTCAGAATTCAGCTTTTTTTCTGTCATAAGGTCAGTAGTTTTAGATTTGTATCAACTTCATGTCTCTACACCAGTGCACTCACATGTACAAGACTCCGTTCATGCATGGTCACTTCTCTGCAGTCAGGATGTAACACTGACAGCTGATGTCTTGAGGCTGGTGTTAGGTGTGTGTAGTATTTGTGCATTTGTCGGTCATAACAATGATTAACAGGGTTAATTGGGCAGTGATTATAGTGCAGGATGACAAGGAGCTACTGGAAAGATGTCAGAGTCATATTAGAGTGTGGCGCTTTTCCTACCCATCATGCCTCCCTTCTGTCCTTGAAAATCCCACAGGATCAAAGCAGGGTCACTAGCAACTCTTCAAACCAAGAGGAGCACTTCAGACAGTTTTTTCATGTCACATTCATGTCTAAGGGTTTTAAAGAGCCACTATTGTGTGTTTAACATTTTTTTTATTTCCACGTTAATTTTGTAAATGGTTTTAAAATGCCTAAAGGCACATTATATACAAATTGCTTTCTCTAATCTGACTGAAATGCCTTATTTTCTGGCTTTCTGTTAGAAACTGATATAAGTCAAGTCACAAATATACCTCTTCTAACAGTTGATTCATAGAAGAGGAATCAGGTAATCATAGTATAAACATATAATATAATGCTTTAAAGCTTGTATTAGTGTATCATTGGTGCTATTTTCGGAGAACTGAGCCCAAGTCTTGGATGTGAAATTCCTGTAAAAGCCATAGAATATTCAGTTAGTTTCACCAAAGAAGCACATCTGATGTTTGTTTCTGTGTGTTCTGCAGTGTCTTTTGAGTTTGTAATGGCGTCTCTGTAGTGTCTGTTTGTTAAATTAACCAAAGCCTTCTGTAGGTAACATATGATAAACAGAAGGCTAAAGGAAGAAAAGAAGCATGTATGCTTTGAAGCTTGATAGCGTAGTGATCGGATCATGAGGGCTGTAAGGAACAGGATAAAAGAGAGCAGAGGGGTGGTGGGAATAAGATTTCCCCTTAGTTGAGAATATTCAGAGATTCCTTTACTCTTACTAAGCTTTTTACAATAAATGTTGTATGTGTGTGTTCACAATTGATATGGCCTAATATCTCTGAGTGTGTACCACACACATCTTACAGCACCACATTAGATCCTTGATTGAATTAGATTAGCATGTTTGTTGGCCTTGAGAGGATTTCTGTGCATGCATTTTGCATGAGACTGTAATCAACGCCACTATACTAGCTATTGGGGAAAAAGGGATTATTGGTGCAGATTACAAGCCATTTTTTGAGATTCTGCAAATAAAAAACACCACATACCGCCCATGAGGTTAGGAATATGTTGAGCCTTAGGTGGAGAAATCAAGAAAGTATTTTTTCTAATATAAAAGCCTTGATATAGTTCTGATGCATTTTAGCTGTTAGTTATTTCATGCCTTCCAATCTTTACTTTAGCAGCAGTTTTTTATCATGTTCCCTTACTGCAGTGCCCTGCCTCTGAAGTATTGATCAGCTTCTCTGCATTGTAGTTCCCAGGAGCCATGACGCTCCCAACACCAGCTAGAAATGTGTTTTTGATTGAATATTTTTTCAGCCTTGACTGTTAACCAAAGGGCAGTATTACCCTCCCTGATACAGGCTGCAGATGAAATAGGTAGATGCACTCATCTTCACAAATGTGTCTGCCTCTTGTCTGTCTTTACTTTTCCTGCAAACAGGTTTATATCCCTCTCCAGCTCTGCCTCTTGTTGCTTAGTGTGCCTTGAACTGTGCTTGGGAGTGATTACCTGGAGAGTAGGAGAAATGAGAGGGAACACCTGACCTTTAAGTCTTTATCAGCCCGGTAGACGAAACAAATGCAACAATAATCACACAGCTTCCACATCACCCAAAACTCTAATAAGACAAATATAATAGGACAAATATAATAAAACAACAGGCTTTTCCATGCAAGCTATCCCCATCAACAAAGAGCTCACAGATAACACTGACAAAACACTCAAACTGTGGTGTGTCACATAAAGTATTTTTGAATGCACATATTGTAATTTTAACAGTGTGTCTGTGGGTATACTGGAAAACTAAAATAAAAACTATTTGGTTGCATAAATAATGTCTTTTCTTTTGGAAAATGGTCCTGGCTGAACGTGGGTATTACTGACAGACCATCATAGTGAAGGATTCGGTCACATCAGCCAGGCGCATATGGCCAGTCTTAATTACACTTGCCCATAGACGCACATAATTGATCATGTAATCAATTAATGACCCCCAACCCCCCCTTTTGCTCATTCCTTCTTGTAAGTGGCACATGAAGCCCATTTGCTTTTACAGGTCATTAAAATGATGAAGAACTGGAAGCATAGGTTATAAAAGAATATTGCTCCGGATAAGTAATGGCAACAATACACAAGAGGGCTGGGGAAGACGGGAGAGGGAGGGGTGGAAGTGCAGCTCATGCGTGCTTGATAATGTCTGTGTATTCTTATCTTTTGTTTTCATTACTGTGGTGACCCACAAATATCAAGCGCACACAAAATACACTGGCTCTAGTCTGCTCATGTATATTGGCCTGCCTCTGGTTGGTCCCAGTTGCATCTCTCTGTATCATACACAAATAGAAATAATGCCAATAATCCCAGAAATAATGAATCATGACCAACACATTATACACAATCAGGAAGGTCTCTCTTCTTTATTTAACATGATTTTGAGACAAAGAACAAGACTGTAAATGTGGTCTGTAGCATCTGTGGTTGGCCAGGCATAATTAAAAAGTTACTGTCAGTTAGACTTAAAAGAGACATAGACCATAGCTACTAATGTGAGCCATGTTTTCATTTAAAGAATAGTCATGATGGCTACAAGGCATGGAATTAACTTATAATTATGGGATGTTTTTCTCTGATGCCCTGGATAAAGACAATAGCATGTTTGTTGACAAAATAAACTTATGCACATTCCTTAACATTTTAAGCCACGGTTTAAGCTTGATTAAAGTGTTAAGAAGAAGGCATCTGATCTTAGTTTTGGTCTTGGTCTCTTAGATGCGGGACAAAATGTAACCTTGCCCTGCGAGATTTGTGAATTTACAATCAATCTCGAAAAAAAAAAAAATCAATCTTGACCAAAGTATTTACGGTCCGAACTAGTGTTGTCAAAAATATCGATATTTCGATAAATATCGATACTGAAATATCTCAAACGATCGATACTCATTTCGAAGTTTCGATGCAGTATCGATGCCGAGTTTTTGTTTTGTTTTTTTACTTGCACTATTGGTTTCTGAAAGTATGACAATCTGAGAGGCCTTTGAACAAGTGCACTACATCAGAGGTCTTCAAAAGGTGGACCGCAATCTGGACCGCAAGACAGTATTCATAATTACAAGCGCATTGTGTAAAACATTGAACCTGCACTTCTGGGGGGTCCTCAGGTTACTATGGTTACGGACAGAGCAGCGGAAATTTCAACATGTTTAGCGTAGCCTGATAATGAGTTAGAAACAACTAAAATTTAAAAGCCTTGGCAAAACATAATAAAGATTCACTGACGTTATGGACGGAGAGGGAACGTTTATTTTAATCAGAAAATGATTTTGTAGTATTTTCCTTTTGTCTGTGAGCTGTGTTTTGCGAAAGCTAAACACTCAAACATCCTCCTCATGTAACCAAAGAATAAAATACAGAAAATAGTGGATTATCAACATTCAACTCCATATTGTTTAAGAGGCTGTAGGTGTGGAATAAATTAGACTTTACTTTAAAGAATTATATTCAAACACATATCCTTTTATTAAAAATTTCCGGACCCCTCACGGTGAGGAAAGTTAACTAAGGTCTAAGCGGACCTTGGCTGATTTTAAATTTATCTTTAAATAAAAAAAATTTAAATAATAATATTGTGACAGTTGTTTTCCTTTTGGTATCGAAAATGGTATTGAATATCGATATTTTTGAAGGTATCGTATCGAATTTAGAAATTCCAGTATCGTGACAACACTAGTCCGAACTCTGGCCTGTGACGGGTCTGGGCGTGTTTTAGGTTGTAGATGTTGCAACCGTTTTACTGTTTCAAATGTAAACAACATGGCGCTTCTCTGATTGGATAAACTGCAGTTGATTAATCCAATCACCAACCAGTTATTCATTTAAAGTATTTGCCCTTTAACAAACACTTTCAACGGGAGCACTCTCAGATGCTACTGTGGAACAGACTATGTTCTGTGGAGCAGTTCTATCTGGCAGAGTTAGATTAAGACAAAATGTGTTTTACCTCCAAAACTATGTACATAAGCCTTTTATTGAATTATTATCTGGATAACTAAGAAAAACGTCAAAAGTAGTGTTTTAAAATGAAATATTCTGTGCTTATAGCCGTGTTACTTTTAGTAAGATGAGATCAGCTCACACACACACACATCTTTCAAGAAGCAGGTGTGGAAATGACTGAGAATGACAAATTTCTCTGGATAGACTGATTATTCAAATTAGACTTGGCTTTGTCGCTGTGAAATGAGCCTGGCAGTCATTGTGAGGGATTAGCCAGTGAGGACAGACAGAGATGTAAGAAGTTTTTTTTCCTTTCTTTCTCCTGGACTTTCTCATGTATCAGGTGTATTCCCTGAGTGATTGGAGCAGAATTAGCGGGGGTGGGAGGTGGATTCCTTTTAGCTTGGAGTTAAGAAGAAGAGAATACTCAGCCTATACCTGTCTATCATGTTTTCAGGTTACTCAGTCCTGGCAGAGAGCAGAGGAGACTGAAGTGGTTATTTAACACATGACTGCTGTCTCACTTCATCAGTGTCCCTTCATCCCCTCTAACACCTAACTCTTTCATATATTCCCCCAATCCTGTTCTCCTATTGCCTCATCACCCTCTCAAGAAACTTTTCTCCTCCATATACTGCTATGTCTCTATACAGCTTTTTACAAAGTAACACCTGAAAACACAGTTCGATACAGAGAAAGACTGTACCTCTTGTAAATTTAGTCAAATAAAGCTCATCAAGCTGACATTAAAGACAAAGAACTGGGCCTTAAGATTATTTTGTTTGAAAAACTAGCAAATATATTTGGTGGAACACCCTCTTCAGTGTAAAATATATTTTAAAAAATTAAGGAAAGAACAGCAACATTTGAAAACAATTAAGTTAAAAATGTGTCAGTTATAGCTCCCCCTAAATACTTTTTTATAAAAACTACAAGGTTGATATGTACATTACAGACCTCTCATTTCTATGCTACACTTCTGCGATGGCTGACCCCAATACAGAGAATTTTCTAACTGTTGTTCAGAGCACCCTCTAGGGGATGGGAAATGATGTACCTTTTTCCCCACACTTCCTGTATTATGGAAATTGTGTGATTTATCTGAAGGTGAGCAGGACATTAGCATGACACACATTATTATTCAATCGACTGTGTTACCCATAATCTATCTTCTGTCTTTCTCAACCTTCAGCCGCTGTAGTGACCCACTTTCTCCTGAGGGATCATTAAACTTTCATCTAACTTAACGCCTAACTTCACACTGCACTCTTCTACACAACTACAGCAACTCTGCATGGGAAAAAACACCACATTATGTTCAGTCAAGAGAGACACAGAGGACTGCCAAGAAGGGAAAAGAAAGCAAAAAAAAGCCAATTAGAAGTAGCAATATGACAAATGACTTTTCAGTTCAATGTGACAAAGTCAAACAGGGAAAGGGCTGGGGTTAACGCCCGTGTGGAAAGCTATTTGCACGTTTGAGTGCAAGAGCCGATAATAAACACATAGTGAGGAGGGAGCTGCACAGTGCTTTGTCTGCGTTCCATATGCCTGTTGTCACATTGATTCATGGCTCTCCATCCTCCTAACATACAGTCAATTTGTAATAACATTATCTACGGGATAAAGAAATATGTCACCCGGCATTTGTGCGGGAATATTGAGTAGTTAAATGTGATTGTGTGTGTGGCTATGTGTTTCCTCTCTGTAGCTGATTGTTAAATGGTGCCTGGGGACCTTGGGCCCTTGGGGAAGATTCAATATTTTTGTAAAATTAAAGGACAAGGGGTTGCATATACAACACACTAAAATCAATGACACAAACAGATGCAGATGCTTCTTGTTAAGCAGAGACAATTATTGACCACAGTTTCAATCGACCATTAGACAATATGTCAAGCACAAAGTCATCTTAATATATATTGTGTTTTTACAACCAAGTGCTAACTGTACACATAGCAAGTAAATGAGGTGAGGAATTATGAGTGTGATAAATCAATGTGCCCCCCCTCCTCACGAGTGTTAATGTGTGTGATCTGTGAAGTGTGACGTCACTGTTGTCCTCTGGCATTTGGACATAAACTGCATGATCATGTCCTCATCAAGTGCTAATTACAGTGAGAAAACCTGTTCAAAGGAGTGTAGCCACAAGAATAAGATGACAGTTTATGCCTCTGTGATTGGTGACGGGAGCAAGAGTGCAATGATGTTGGAGAGCTAAGGAATAAGGAAATAAAAAAGGACGAAGGAAGAAAGATTGGCTTTGGACTGTTAAACACCTCTACACACCTGAGCCCACTCGCTTCCTATTTACTTTACTCTACATTTACATTTATTCATTTAGCAGACACTTTTATCCAAAGCGACTTACATTACAGACAGTGTTACAGTCACTGGAGGCAAGGTGGGTTAAGTGTCTTGCCCAAGGACACAACAACAGTACTGTGGGGAGAGCGGGAATCGAACCGCCTACCTTCCGGTTGAAAGACGACCGCTCTACCCACTGAGCTACTCCCGCCCTGAGCTACTCTTTGATAGCACTTGACAACACATTGGCATGTTATTAATTTTTGATTTAATGAGATTATGAACATATATAACCCGGCCCTGACTTTTAGTAGATAATGTAATTTTCCCCTCCACCAATGGTTCATGTTTATTTAAGTTTGTCACTCAAACAACATAGCTCCATACCCGTATATAATGCCAAATTAAATATTCACACAGTGTGTAGTAATGAGGCTTTTGAACCTACTGGTGGGCTATGTTTCTTTGCAAATGAAAACAGAAAAGTAAATATCATGGGACTCATTTCTAAGTGTGGCATTTCCTTCTTTTCATTCAAAAACTAATTAACAACTAATTATAACACAGTAAAAGGCTTCCAGAGTGAGAGTTTAATATTTTTTAGTTTTCTCCAGACTATATTTAGAGTAAATAGCAAATTAATATTTGTTTTTACCTTACTTCCATTGTGTGGCACTTTTAATTAAAATCATCCATGTGGGAGTTATAGTATAGTATATGTTTATATTATTATTATTATTATTATATCCATTCTTGGGTTTTTATTTTAATGAGGCATAGTAAGCTGTGAGCTGTGCTTTTATTTGTGTGTCTTTTTAGAGACTTTGTGACAAAAATACTATATTTTCTCTTAACCATGAGCAACAAGAAAAAAAAGTCTGAGTCTCTGGTGTCCTACCTGAAGGTCAGCGGTAACGACCAACTCTAAGATTCCCCAAATCAATGCTGCGTTGTCGACAGATAATCAGGCAAGAGTCTACTGTATACATATAATAAACTGTACACAAGAATATCAACATGCGCCAGAAAAAAAATATATGTATAAGCTAAAATCAATTATACCAGCCCTGTGCTAATAGGCAGAGTGTGTCCTGGCCACATGTGGCCCGAGGAGCACAGTTAAAGGTTGGAGAGGACATATATATGAAAAATAAGCCCATTTGCAGCAAGGTTTGGGTCAGAGGGTGGCACGTGTAATTTAGTACCAGTCAACGCCTCACACGCTGCTGATCATACACACACTCCTTATAGAGAGCGTTAAACATTTCATGTGTGAATATAGGCAGTATTGTCTTTATTCTAATGTCACAGCCCGTGAAATTGTACTTAATGAGTAAAATGGAGGGAAAATAAATATAGAGCCTTTGAAAATAATTTCAACTCTTGTTTTTATTGCCTCTTATTTCCATTCATTTATTGCATGGGAGACAGTATACAGTATAGAAACACATTACACCGCGATGTCAGCCTTAGTTTGTCTTTCTTATGCTTGTGTTTGGCTTTACTCATTGTGCACTGCTTTATCTTAAACATGCCTCAACAACAACACTAAACCACATTATGTTCTGGTGTAAATATTTGTAAAAATCCTTCCTAAGCAGCTCTCACCTCCACTGAGATATTGTTAATTGGGATGGCATTTCCTCCCTCTGACCTAAAGAGAAACGGTCATCGGAAGAGCCTCCAACTTGTGCGTGTTTGCCAATTGTCGAGGTCAGTAGCTTTTTTTAACACAACACGTCGCTCTAATTTACTCTCAAAGAAAAACCCAGCCACAGTTTGGGTCAGGACTTAGGCACTGCGCCGTACTACAAACAAAAGTAATTGCCTACACATGATACTTTATACCTTTATAAAAGTTCTGGCCCATGGAGTCTTTGTCTTAATTAAAGCTGCTGCATGTGTGTGTGTGTGTGTGTGTGTGTGCGTGTGCGTGTGCGTGTGCGTGTGTGTGTGTGTGTGTGTGTGTGTGTGTGTGTGTGTGTGTGTGTGTACACAACATTAGGATCATTATCCAGAGGAGCTACAAATCAATGCAGTGTTCTTCTTTAGCAAGCATTCTTTCTTTTACTTTATTGATTCTCATTTACCCACACCCATGCACTGTCATCCACCCCACTGGCATAATAAAAAGAGCACCAGCATGCTTAGAGATCCCCGTCTGTGTGAGCTCATTCCTTCTCACTCACATCGCCTGCCCCTGTTCGCTTCTTTCCTGTTTCCTCTCCTCCTCTCTGGCTCGTTCTCAGCTGGAAGTGAGGAAACACTATGTGAAATCATGTACCATATTTTTGCCTTTAAGGCTTGCTTTTGATCTGGCTTGTCCTGTGTATTTACACTACCCATGTCACCACTATGCTCGGTTGGGTTTCTGCAATTCCCTGATATAATTATGTTAGTTCCACTTACTGAATATGTGGGGTATGGAAAAATATATAAATAAAACATTTTGGCTTATTAGTACTGATTAAAAGGTTTTTCTCAGGGGACAAAGACATATTATAGTATGAGTACTAGATTTAATGAGGCATTAATCTACTGTCAAATTTTTTTGCCTAAAATATGTTCACAGTTTGGCCTTTCTGACTAGAACACAAGTAAAGATGAGATTGAAAAATGTATTGATGTATATGGGAAATTTGTCTTGGCTTGTTGGGCCTAAAATTAATCTTTTTAATCACCATTGTACCACCTTAGTGACAGAGATGGAGTACTCGAGTCCTGGACTCGGACTCAAGTTGTCATCAGGCTCATTTTTGTGACAGACTCGACTCGGACTCGAATTGAAATTTTTTGGAAGACTCGGACTTGGACTCGGACTTAAACACTGAGGACTTGAAAGTGACTTGGACTTGAAAACTGGGGACCCGACTACAACACTGCTTAGTGAATATATATATACTGTATATTATTTTTTATTTACCTTGCTTGGCTTTACAGATCCTACTTTACTTTTAAGATTCTCCCAAAATGTCTGCACCAATAACTGGTTCAACTGTCAATAAATGTATTTATAAAGAGAGAAGTGGGGCTGATGAGTCACTCCTCATGCTATTTTGTTTGTCTGCTTCCTCTTCTTGATCAAATGATTGATGGTCACAAAACATCAGCGTTCGATTATGAGTATCATCACTCACACGTGGAGAACTTGACAGTCAAATAGAGCTGCTGGGAATAATGTAACAATATCAGCACAATTTGTCACTCACACCCAACACACACACACACAAGAGCGAGCGTGTGTTTGCAAGGTTACCTGATACAATAGTGCATTCATATAAGCTCTGGTTTGATTGTGTATTCAACAACAGCTTCTCCATCCAGACTCTTGGGACTTTTTACTTCACTATTTTCTTTCAGCTGGAAGAAATTGTCCATTATTTACAGCACACTTATCAAATCTGACTTTTAAATTGTATACAAACAATCATTGGATGACATCTCTTTCCATCTCCAGACCTTTTGAATGCTTTGTATTCTACTTTCCTCAGTGTCTCCAGGGAGGGCTGCTATGAAAGGTTCCCAGCCAAGGGACATGCTCTGTTAATAGACCCCTTCAAATGAAGTCATCCATATTGCTAGGGCCCGTCCACACACACACATAACGCTTGACACATTCTCCTCCATTTGCCCCGGGACATATTGAAAGCAGAGTCCGTCGGGATGCAGATGGTGAAAGGTAAATTTGACCAGATAAGGAAGTAAGGGATTGAATTAGTGACCTTGGAATAGGAAGGAAGACAAAAGATAGATAGGTAGAATTTGATTAAAGTTTGAAGTAGGTGGAAGACAAGGCACAAGTGAGAAGCAATAAAAAAATTGTCAGTAGAAAAGAAGTTGTCTTTGTTTGAAGCTATCATGAATTTTCATGAAGCATCAAATGGTTTACTCGGATGTTACAAATGAGATATTTTTGGAATCCATTTCTCTGTGGCCTCTGTGAGTCTAATTTTGTCTCATTGTTTGATAACTTCAAAATCTACGGCCACACACAGATAAAAACAAGGCATAAAACAGAGGGCTGATTCCTCTGTGGGCCTCGTTCCAGCATTGCAGCTCCGTTACGTCACTGAGAGCCCCTGTTTCTGTTCTTGGGTCCCTCTCTGAATATTTCACAGCGCAGTTCGCTCCTGGGCTCTCTCTGAGTGAAGAGGAACCATAATAAATGTGCTGCGCCACTTTGCCCTACTTCCTTCTACCCTATCTTCTCTCTCTATCCTCGCCTCTGTATTCTCACCCACGCACTGTCTCTGCCATCACCCAGTCCAAGAGGTAATGGCTTTGAAAGATGGATGTGATGTAATCCAAACAGACTGCTGTTCAGTGTCATTGATGCCACTGACAAGGAAACTGACAGTATCTAATGTTACATGCCAAGCCACCTACGTATACTCTTAGTGTGCAGTCCAGGAGTTTTTTTTAGAAACATGACCATTAAGGAAAATCTAGCAATGGAAAGGCCAGTTTTGCAAGAGTAGTGTAGAACACAGAAATTAACCTCAAACCTTTTGTGCACCAATGAGCAAATCTCTTTTGGAAATAAAATAATGATGTGTGTCCAACTATCTGACACTTCAAGACCTTTGTACTTAACAGGACGGCAGACTGGACATCCAGCAAGTTAGAGGCTGTGCAGTGTGTGGGGGGAATAGAATTTAGACCATCTGTCAATGATTTTGTGCAAAAAGAAACAATGAAAAAACATTAGAGGAAGTGAATTCAGTCTTAGGAAACTTAAAACTGTCCCACATCCAACATAAGGCCTTTAACATTAAAAACTCAAGTAAAGTGCAGTGACACTCCAGTGATAAAAGCAAAAGAACCTAGCTTTGCTGTCACAATGTGCATTTTTAATTCACAATTATAGCCACATTATTCTGTCCATTTGCGTCGCCTTTCTAATAGGCTTCCTATTGGTTTGCCATTGCTCCAAACAAACACATTATCATCTCCTCCACCTTCCCTCCTGCTCTTGCCTGTCTTTATTTGAACTGATAAAAGCGCCGTCAGACTCTAACAAGCCGCGCCACGCTGCTTCTTCCTCAGAGAGGGACAGAAAGTTAGCGAGTGACTGATGGTGAGGGTAGACGCTGATGTATGCAGGTACAAAAGTTCAGCGCGTTTATGGAGGCCTTTGATCAGAGGAGTACCTGTCTGTAGCTCCGGGGGCTAGCACAGTTCACCGGGTCATACTCCAGATCACCTGCCACTCATACTTATTTTTTTAGGAAAGGATTTTTCCAAAACAAACAAGCGTACATTTGTCCCAAAAGATAAACATGTAATAGCACAGCAGGACTGCAGTGTTCAGATTTGGGTCAAGTGCTGGATTGTGGCAGTATGACTCTGAGTAGTGGCTTTTTAACTGATTGGATTTGCCCTTTCGTCTGTTCATGGATGGGCACTTTACTGCAGCTCACATAATGTTTAGACTTTTGAGTGGATCAGGAGATTCAATGAGCACACATGTAACATAAAGACTGTGTTTACTCTGTTGTTTAGATTAAAAAAATATCAATTTGTTGGTGATGTTTTTTTTAAGACATGGTAAACCCTGTTTTAAGAGGCTCCTGAGTTGTGCTGTACAGAGATTGACACATGTTGCTGCTAAATAATGAGATTGGAGTTATTTACATATAACTCTTGTGCACATTAAGTTTCATTAGTGTGGAGAGCTGTTCATTTTGACTTTAAATCCATTTTCCAGATTTCTGGTGACACTTAATTGGTTTGGTTTGTTTTTCTTGCCCACCTCCTCCGACACTTAATTCCACTTGTTGGTACATGTCAGACGGAGTGAGTCAGTCGGACAGCAGCAATCACATTCACCTTGGCAGATGGCTTTTTGATAAGGGCAAGTGATACATCTTTTTGTTATATAGGACAAGCTGCTGTCGACAGGGGCAACCAGTCCACATAAAAGCAGTTTCCCAGCAACCGTTTCTGTAACGCTATGCCTTTCTCATGTTGTTCTTTTATTTCCCTTTAAAAGGCACACACACAGTCACTACACAATATCTATTACTCTTCAGAGTCAGATTTTCTTTATACAAATGACTTTTTGCTTATTCTTTTTCACAAACTTTTCCTTAAGCCAGGTTGTCTTCATCTATTTTCTGATATAACTAACCCGATTTCCTCACATATGATTTTGGATGATCTTATAACACTGGTGTGTGCATAAGTTCTTGTTTTACTTTGCCTCACACCTTAAGCAGCAGGGATAAAAATACTAAATGACCCATAAAATATACAAAACAAACAAATAAATTGACAAATTATGCATCTGACATTTCTGAAGAAAAGACATGGAGCAAAAAGCCTAAAATGGGACGTGGACTTGGGTCCCTCTTCTTGGACTGAGATGTGTAACACAGGTGAGGTTAAAGACCATTACTGTGTAGGATGTGTCTAATGTTGAGTAAGCTGTACTGACTCTAGGCACTAGATACAGAGACACAACATGACATCTTACTCATGCATTCATAAATATAAAGTCTATGCTAAACAGACACGGTATAACAGATCTTAAATATCAGCAGAAAAACGGGAATTGGAAGTTTTTTGGAAATTTTACTTAAGATATGTCACACTATAGGTCTCAGTATCTGTGATAAACACTGATGTTATCTCTTCTCATTAATAGATAGCTCAATAGCATGCCCTCTGATAACCAAAACACTGCTTTGGCCCAAACTGATCTACCCAGCATCATCCCAGCTACACAGTGACACATAACAGTGTTATAATGTTGAGGCTGGGTTCATTGATTGCAGGAGGAAAGGGGAAAAAAGGGGGAAGTGGGACAGTAGGGTAAATATCCGTTTCTTGTGTCACTGAGTATTATTAGATAACCCATCTCTTAATCCTTGACTTCACAAGATTAAGAATGACACAGAAGGGAGCGAATAATGGAAGTCACTCACTAATACCATCAGCTGCTACATTTCACCTCAAGGTTGCTTTATGTAAATTGAATTTGTATCATCTGATTGTCTCTCCACCTCTGTGACATGACAGTAATGAGATTCATACCAGAGTTCACACAGAGACTGGAGGCTGTTTAGTGGGTGGTGAAACATAGAGTGTGAGTAGAGTAGTTCAGGCAAAAGAACAGCAGTGTTGTAAAATTCAGAATAGCACTTTGTCATGCTCCTTTTTAGCTTTTTCTGTTCTACCTGCATGCTTCCACATGCCTTGAGGTCTAGTCAAGTAATTGAACAAAAGGTATACTATGACTTTGCTACTTTATTTTAAAGTATTGTGAAAGTGTATAGATTAATCATATTATTTTATGTCAGCACACATTATGCTGCTCAAACCCATCCTGTGCATCAAAGGAAAATACATGACTGCTGTATGACATCGTCATTAGTCTGTGCTAAGTATGCCCCAATGTGTTTTTTTCCTCTGTAGTCTATGTTGTTTTGTTTTACTGTTTTTACTGAAATGGAGTGCAGCCACCACTATAAACAAGGTCACTGAGGGCTTTGGTAACAGAGTCATATGTTTTTGTAAGGTGGAGGATCAAGAATGTGTGGTGTTACCTAGCTCGTAGCCACACCTGTCTTCTGTTTACTGTGTCAGACACCAGAACATGATCTATTTGATGATTATGCATGCATTTATTTTCTGCTGGCATTGCAAAGAGTCAAGGGTTCTGAGCCTATATGTAGCTGAGTCCAAGATCTAAATGGAAATAAATAAATACTGTGTTAACCATCCACAATATTGTATAATGTAAGTTACCCGTCTTTTAAAAACTGCTCATTCTGAGACCAAGTCCACTTGAAAGAAGAAGATGGCCCTACTTTTGTCTGCACATTCATTAAATTAAAAAAATATGTATTGTTAGTGAAGAATAAAGCAATGCACAGAAGTTTTAAGTCTAAAGAACATCCTGTAGGTTTACCCTCTGTTGACATTGACAAACTTTGCTATTGATTAGAGTGCCTTGATAAACCCCTCCCCTCATATCCTGAAGGAAAATTAAACCAGGATAGAAAAACTTTTTTTCTCTTACCTTCCTTTTCTTCCTTTTCTCTCTTTTGTCCTCTCTGCACTGCTGCCCCAGACACCCTGCAGTAATTCACAACTTTGGCACATACACTGTCTTTAGGCCACTGTGCGTTTGTGTGTTTGTGTTAGCAGCGGTAATGTGCAGGGCGTGATTCTTTTACAACATGTTCAATATCACACCACAGGGCTTCACAAGCTAGACAGCAACTCTAACGATGCATAGAGAGGGAGAGAAGGATCTGAGAAGAGATGGCACCGAACTATCAGCGTAAAGTAAAGCCATTTGTCTTCCTCTGCCCATATTTTTGACACCGCCTAAAGCCAGCAAGACAAGGAACACACAAATAGACCCACGCACACCTCACAAGAACCAGGATATATCCCCGAAAAACACATTAAACAATCAAAATAAGGTTTAGAATCCCATACAAATAAAGACAAATGACACTGTTGACATGCTGTAACCATTTGTGTTTTAGACTAATCACATTTGTTTTTGTAGGATTTATTACGTGAAAACAACAACTACTTTTATAAACAAGACCAAAAATATCATAATTGTTACTTGGAAAAACAACATACAAATTTGATTATTTGAATGTGTTTACAACATATCTTATATCATATATTCTATTTGAAGAACTTTTTCTGCTACAACACATATCCATTTACCTTGACACGTGCAAGAGACTATATAAGGAAAGTTACCTTGCAGTTTTATATTACTTTAATGAGCTTTAGCATTATTACTGTAAGATGATTTATTTTTGCTTTACTATTGTTTTTGCATTGTTAGTTTGCACTGTTGTGCTGCTGTGGACTGGTCACATGTGGGCGGAAGGATATAAGTTGTGGTAAGATCATGGCATGTTGGTAATACTTCCAAAGACACTAAATACTTGTGTTATATTACCCACATCCCCTCTACTGCTGTGGCCACTGTGAGATCGCGATGCTTTGTGTTTTGATGAATAGCCTAATAGTGATAATGTGTTGTGTTCTATTATCCTATTGGCAGTTTCCTTATTTTACTGTTTTAGGGCAAGATTTTCATGACGTGAAACTCATTTTCTGCTTTTCATCATTTAATGAAAGGCTGGACAGCAGAGTCGGGCGGAGTTTTTCAAGTTGCAAATGCCAGAAGTGAAAAAACTCAAGGGACATGTATTTACAAGATGTCAAATAACATGTATTAAAATAACAGCAGTTATTAATATACTGTACGTTATTTTACACAAGTCACGAATGTGTGTCGTGTCTGAACAATGAACTAAATAAACACACCTTAGTAATAGAATATTACTATTACTATTGCTATTACTAATAAATAGAATATAAATGGAGGAGATAGAAACTCAGATAGAGACACCGTCAATCAGACTCTCACTAGTCCTATATTCATAGAAACACACACTGTTCACATGGGACTTGTTACGCTTGTGTTTTACTGAAATAAATGAAGAGCAATAGAGTGTATAGGTTTAAAACAGGGCATAACCTGACACGAGAAGCAGTGCTTGGATGGATGAATAGATAATAAATTATAGGACAAACAGAAAAAACCTCACAGCGTTCAATCGTTGATCTACTGCAGGAAACGGTCAAGTATATGGTGTGTAAAGGTGAGTAAAGCTGAGCGCCTCCTCATTTTGAATGGACATGAGGACTTAACACACACAATATACTCTCCATTCATCATCCTTTGATAAATCAGTCCTCAATGACACTAAATAAACTAAACTAAACTGTGGCCGACGCAGCGTTTAGTGTCCTGCTGTGATTAGGTGGATGTGTGTCCTCGGGCCTGAGATGAGAGAGACCAGGTCTGGACTCACTTAAGTTTCAGCACCAGAAAAGAGATGTCCAGGTCCAGTTACCACTATTTTTGTACAACGTCCTTATTTTATAGTTATTTATTAATTCATCGTTTTAAGAAACTATTATACAAAATCAATTTTAATGTATAATTGAATTATGTATTAAATATGCTGTATGTATGTCCATTATTTTTTATTTGTATTTAGTACAAATCTAGTACAAATGAATTATAAATACATTTTAGATACAAGTGTAAAACTAGCTTAAGTCTGTCCACTTTCACATTGGAAAAGTGGTTACTGAATTAGTGCTAATCCCTTTATTGTATTTGACTTACTCCTCAAGGCATTTCTTTTATGAAGTCAGTTCCTCTAAGACTTGTGGTAGAGGCTGAGAGTCAGGGTTGACTGGCGAGCAGCTTGCTGGACATGGACATAGTTCCTCCTGAACAGATTAAATTTCTCTACAGATGGAGGCAGTGATTGCATGACAGGCAGATGGACTAAGGGAAGATGTGTGCTAATATTTGCACGGTTATCCACTGATCCGTGAGGATGAGTGTTGAGACTTTGTAGATTAGGTGGCCAGCCTTGAGGCTGTGTGGAAATCAGCAGGATACACTCTCACATCAACCAGCCTTAACTGGTCGCCACTTCGACCAGGAAATAATCTTACTGTCACAGGCTCGAGTTATTGAGAGTGACAATCTCCCAGATCCACCTCCCTTCAACATTCAGTCAGCTCCGATAGACTTGTTATGTTTAACCAAAGTCCCACCTCTTTGTGCATGAGTGATACTTGCTGTATGTCTCTAGTGTTTTCTGTCTTAAACACTGGAGACATAATGGACGCTAAGAGTAGTTTCCACCCATAAACACTGATCATTTGACAAGTCATGCTGATTACTCTTAGTTTAACAGCTCTATGTCCTTCGGGGGAATTATCATGGGAGGCAATACTATTATAATGTATCCCACTTAGCAATATCACTCTCTCCAAAGGGGGTTTCTAGTATTTATGCTGTGTTAACAAACACATTTTTTTCTTTTTGACTGTCTCAGTGTAAAATGTGCTATCTCCATTTCCATTTCAGGCTCAATTAAAAACACATTTCAGGGTAATGCTCAAGTAAGCACAAGATGATAAAATGGCAGCCTCATGTGGGAGTCTGTGAAAATCCAAATGGACACAAAGAGTAGTTTCCCTATTTGTCCATACTGACTGTGTTTGTTAAATAGTGAATGGGTGTGCTGCAAGTTAGCGTGCATGCAGGATGTGCTTGGGATGTAAAAAGCAGGACAGACACTCACACTGGGCACTTCTCATTTCTTTGTTCCCAGGATGAAGTAAGGGTTATAAGCATTTTGGGTAATGCAAGGTGAGTCTAGACTTCTGTTATGCTAGCTTGATCTTTCATGTGACTGTTTATTTATCAAATTTTCAGAAATGTTTTGTCTTAACTAGTCAAACATTATTTTTATGAAGTTCTTTTTTTGACTCTTTTTCTAATTTTACAGCTCGGGATATAATCATTCATATTTATTGCCCCCAATCCATCCATCATTTATTTCCAAATCAAACTCAGTGCAGGCACTGGCTGGAAAATTAACTTTATGTTTTTCATTGTGGGTAACTTCTTGTTCATTGGACAGGAGTGCTTACGATCAAGCTAAGTGCAACACACTGTTAGAGTCATGCTGAGACCTGTCTTCTTGAGTTCATCTTTATTGCCTATAGGATATTTAAGTCAGCTGCGTAGTCGATGCACAGTCTGAGAGTAGCGTGTTTATTCTATCTTCCCTTTCTCTCTTCTGCCACCATCCGTTCCTAACTCCTTCTGTTCTACTTGTCTGCCAACTTTCCTCTCTGTCTTTGGTCCACCTGATCCCAACACCTGTGTGGGCGGCCATTTCAGGAGGGGGCCTGGAGGCTGCTACAAACAGGCAGCCACTAGGCTCTTTCCCACTGGGCCACTTTCTCACACAGCCTGCTTCCTGTATGCATCCCCTCCGGAAAACCACAGCCCATCAGAGACTGTGAATCTGGAGGAGCCTTAGCTGGTGCACATTTTCTTATCAGTACAGTACACAAAGAGACAAAATGACATGCTAGCACGCTTGTTTACTGGTGTGGGCTGGTTCTTCATTGTTAGTCGTGATAGGCCTCTTACCACCACCAGATGGCCTGCTCTCACTCATCAGTGTAATGATCTGGCAGCCAATCACATGATATGTAATATTCATGAATGAAAACAAGCCTGGATTGTTGAGTAAAGTGTTTGGTGAAGGGGATATATTTGTTGGCCTCTTTTATTCAGATGCAGTGCTATTTGCTGTATGTTGTTAGCGCCTACAGCCATGAAGTGTTTAAAGTTTAATTTCTTTTAAGTAGAAAGATAAAATATCCCAGTTATCACAAGCTGTAATGGAATTCTATCTGGAATTGTTGAAATGGAATTGTGCCAGGAGAAAATAAGAGACCAGACTTTGGTCTTGAGACTGGTCTTGAAAATACTCGCACTAGCAAATACTGCACATTGGACTTTTCTTAGCTCAGCCATCAGTCTTGACAATGACTGTCTTGCTGTTGGTCTCTTTTCCTAAAAGTCTTGTCTCTTGTTGTTCCATGTTTACTCTGGGTTATTCCATGACTTGTTTTGGTTACAACACTACATTTATGTTTAGGCAAAACCACACCTGGTTGAGATTTGGCAAAGCTACCAGGACATTTGTTTTATAAAAATGTCCACAAAATAAGATAAATAGTCTACCCAATTAACATTTAACCGTAAACATGCAACCTTTCTATTTTTTACAGAAGAAGAACTAGCTAATGAGCATTTTCTGTTATCATTTACTCATTCCAGGACCATGCAATTCTCTAGAGTATGATATTTTCAGTCTAAATGGGGATTTATGTTCTTATACTCAAACCTAGTTATTCAATGGAACATGTCCCCGCTTTGTTATCGGTGGCAGGCAATTAACTTCATGCACATTCCCCTACATAAACAACATAAAGCTGTGCTATTATCTGTGATACGCAATGAGGGGAATATTTAGCAATGTGCTGATAGAGGCAGCACTATTAGTATGCACAGGCTGTGGTTTGCACTGAAGCTCTACCTTGCATTGTTAAATTGCGTGAGAATAAAGAGTCTGCCCCCCCATTCCCACATTCAAATAACTGCTCCCATCTCTTTTTGGTTTTATTCATTTTTCTCATTTCCAATTTTCCTCCTCACCTTTTTTGCATTTCCTTTCTCAGTCAGTTCTTTATCTTCTGCAAAAGCTCTTTAGTTGTGCCAACTATTGTTCTAAAGCTGTTTTTTAAGAACTAAAAGTCATGGGTCATCCAGTATCTGATGTCTACATTATTTTGGAGGAGCAGAAACCTTTATTTTGAAATGGGCTATCTGTCCTTTTATATGTTGTGAGAGGCAGCTTTGGCCTTGCCTCTATGGGCTTACAGTTGAACGTGGTAAATGTGAAGACCTGGTCTCGCAGTCCTTGTTGTTGTCTAAACGCACACATTCCCACCCTCTCCCCCACCAGTGAGTCATCGCTGATGTGTCAGAGCCAGATCAATATTGGGTGTCTGTTCACACAGAGAATGACAAGCCAAGAAACACTTTGAAAAGGAGGAGAAAGTTAGCCCCTGAAAATGTGCTGTATCTCCACTGCTTATGTTATCGACCTCTCCCAAAGCCCATCTAGCAAACTTGACTAAACTGCACATTTTTTTATACTGGCATTTGGAAAAACACATTATTGTCTAGATCTAAATGTGCTATACTTCTATTGACCATCAAAAGAAAGAGGCCGATCAATAGACTGTGTAGCTCATCAAAGTCAATGAAAAGTTTGAAACATATGAATTGGACAAAATATGAAGTTGTACTGATTTGAATTGACTGATTACATAACCTTGCATTTCCATAAAGTATGTCTTTGACCTGTAGTAGATCTGTGAGAGTGTAAGGTTATATGCACTAAATAGCATCCAGTGGCATCCTTTCATTATTCTCGTCTCTCATGCCCCACCTTCACACCCCCCTTTACCTCTACCTGTATGTTAGATACAGGGGTGAATAAGCTCGATGCCCGACAGCTCGTCCCCCTCAAGAAAGCCCCACACCACCTCACACGCATGTCTTTAATTCCTGATTAAAGACATATATACCCAGTATGGTGAAGTTGTGGTCCGATACTCGTTAAATTCCAAAAAAGGATTAGTTATCGTAGATGCAGTAAGCCCCAAGCCATTGTTCATAAAACAGTTCAAATCCTCATTCTGGGACCTTTAAGAAGGCCCTGGACATCTGTTTCGTTAACATATATTCTGACCTTAATATGGTTTATTGTTTTAATCACATCTGTGGGGTATGGATGGTACAACCCATTTTGGAAGTTTAGTCCAGGGGTTTGGAGCTTCAGAAAAATGTTATTTTTTTTCACCTTGATCTTTTCCTTAAAGACACTATGGGGCTTTTGAGGGTCATTTGAGCTGTGTAGAGAATAAGCTGTCTTGAACATTGATCAGGTTTGTCCTAAGTGTACCTTTTTTGTATTAAAACCAGAATAAAAACTATTTTTTATCGCCAAATTAACCTCCTTTTTAAGTGTGTGGGTCTAATACTGCTAAAACTGCAATACCTTACGGTTCAATGACATAGCAATGGTACCAGTAAGTTGAACTTTGTCATTTTTTTTTTCAACCACTCTTACATTTTTTTTTATTGAATATTTGCAGTCAACAATTAACCATGTCCAAGTTGCATGTCTTTGGACAGTGGAAAGTAGCTGCACAACTTAGTTTTGAGCTTTGTATCATTATTAGAGAACATCCTTTTGTGTTACAAACATCAAAGGTTTGACATAAAACAATAAAAGCTTTCTACACACTGCTATTGCAGAATTAATCATCATCAACTCATTCATTGCAAAGTCTTGGGGTGAAACAAATCCATTTTTGAATCTACAAACCTTAGAGTGCTTCTTTTGGAAATAATACTTTTGAAATCCAGAGTTACCTGCAATTTTGTTTCATCAATACTAAATCTTGACACTAATTCAGCTAATAGAGTCAATAACATTACATATTGCAAAGAAATTGTGCTCTGAGATAATCCATATTAAGCCTAGAAAAAGAAATGAGGTGAGCA
>CM044550.2:17744853-17769853 GCA_024416835.2 Perccottus glenii
AGGAAGAATGTTTAATTGGATAATAGATTTTTTGACAGTCCTGTATTATATAATATTATGATTAATGACGTCTTTGAGGCTGTATCTCCAGATTTAGGTAGGTTTTTGTTCGCTGATGATGGTGCAGTATGAAAAGAGGTAGAAAATCTGATTTTGTGATTAAGAAGCTTCAAGATGATATTAGACAAGTAGAATTATGGGGATTTAGGTTCCTCAGTTGACAAAACAAAAGCAATGCTTTTTACACAGAGAAAGTAACTTGGAACTTGTGGAGTGTTTTCTTTTTCCAGGTGTCCACTTTGATACACGGCGTGGAAATACTGTATTACCTTGATAATATTGTTGGGAAGTGTAAAAAAGTTTTGAATGTTATGAGCTGTCTTGTAGTTAGGGACTGGGGAGCAGATGCTGTATCACTGGAGCATATTTATGTTGCACTAATCAATTGAGGTTGAATTGTGGCTGTATTGCAGAAGGTTCTGCAGCTGTCTTTTTTAGTGACTGGAAGTTCAGCACTTTGAATGTTAATTGGAGCTACAAAGTCAGCGCCAGTTTGTGCCTTTCAAGTTGAAATTACTGGATACAGTTAAAAGTTATAGTCTCTTAAAGTTAGTCTCCCTGCTCAGAAAAAAAGTACAGGATTCCTGGAAAAAACATTGTGTCTACACTGTGCGAGTTCAGCTAAACCTCACATAATATACATAAGGCCTGAACCTTCTTTTTACTAAATTACTATTTCATTTCATTAATGTTTGATTTGCTTTATGTCTGTCAGCTTATTGTGAATCTAGTGAAAACCACATCCCAGATGAGCAGAAAAATGACACACTGCATTGTGGGCCTAATGGCAAGAAGGTCAATTTAACGAGAAAGTCCAGTGACCACCAGTGCTGTGGACAGGACCAGTACAACACCAAGACTGAATGCTGCAATGACACTCTCCATATCAGACCGGTCAATTCTTTTGATTGTAAAGGTGACTCTGCCATCATCTACGGTAAACACCCATTTGACCATTGTAAATATGGCTGCTCTAAAAGACAGTGGTCAATATGTGTTTGTCAAATGAAATGTACAAATGAAGAGTTCATTTGCAAAAACAGATAAAAAGCCCTTTTGAAAAATAAGTTAACTGAGGCTTGTAATTTATTCTCTGCATAGCACAGTTTTTAAAGCCCAAATCCATTTTAGTGGTTCTAATTAGTCACAGTCACTCAAGTCTGGTTTGACTGATATCACCTTTTGCAAATAATAGAAAATAATGTTTGTGAATATTTAAGTCAATTTTAAGTTCAAATTTAAGTTCACAATACAATTTACATAGCTAAGGTCACAATTGTTGTGACCTTAGCTATGTAAATAGAAATCCCTTAAGGCTTTTAACTGTAGGAGTGGGGCACAGAGGAGAGGAATTTTGATTCTTTAGCTTTTGAATTTTGATTCTTTAGGTGGAAAACTAGGACTTAATGTGAAACTGTCACACAGCCCTCGGGTTTGACCTGACATGATTAGTAAAAAGACAACCACGGAGACCCATAACATTCATATTTGGCAAATGGCATGTCACACCCATTATTCTTTCAAAAAGTTTTCCAAAGTTGCAAAATCTTTTCAGGGTGTAGCTGAAATAGTAAAAATATGCGGGTGTTGTCCTATTAAATAATGTACTTGTGGCATTCTCATTACGGGGGCTTTTTTCTATTACTCACCATTTGACATTTTGTTATCACACATAATTTATTTTTCTTTCTAAACTGTAACTGCACACACCTTGTTCAACATTTTCCCCTTTTCTTTTTCCCTTCTGCCCATGGGTGATGCTGCATCTACAGAAACCTTGCACAAACCCAGCAATCTAACTGCTAGCAAGCTGCAGAATGATGAGGTAAAATTACTTGGTACCTTTCCCATCAATATATACTTGTAAGTTATACTGTTGCAAAGTGGTTGCATAGTTTTTCTAGTGCTATAGTCCTCAACACAATAGTTCGGTGTTGAGTAAGGTAAGTAAGTATCAGGATATTTTTGTCCAGTTAAAGATTGGACTGAGATGCTGTAGTTTGGTGGTACGCATGCGGAGCTCCACCCAGCTGCTTTTATGCAGCATACAAGGCTTCTCTGTAGTTAAACCTTCGGACTTGTGCCTTTGAGATACACTATTGGCATTGGAAGCTATTGTTAACAACTGCTTTGCCGGAGTGATGTCAATAACCTTTTAGGTAAGACTTCAAATAGACATGTTATTGCTTTTTAGCAGGTCTTTGTTAATTAAACTGTTGGTTTGATTGTTTTCTGTGAGTTTTATTATCATCATTGTAAGAGTGTTTACATTCAATAATTGTATTTGTTGATACTGATTCCTGTTTTCCTTTCTCTCAGATTCTATTGCCTTCAAATGAGCACTATTGTGGGAACAATGACTACGATGCATCATTACAAATATGTTGCCGTGGGCACAGGTAAAACTACTATGTGTGAACTTGTACAGTTTATTTTTATAGCTGACGTCTACTTCCAGTTAGATGCGAACTAAAGTTCAGGAGACACTGTGGAGACACTTCTTTCCACGGCTGCAAATAAGCCATGGAATGTCCTACTGTATGAATTCTTTCGGTCTGTTCTGTGAGTGTGTGTGTTTGAGTTGATATTCCTCAAGGGTGTAGTTCATAACGTTTGTGCCAAATTCCTCTCTTTCATGTCTGAATAGATGTGTATTGTTTAGACAGACTTCCTGAATTCCAGACGTCCTAACATTTTCTCTGAATTTAAACTTTTCATTTCATATTTTAGCATTCTATGCTCATCTTAATTCTGTACTCTTTATACTTTTATATTGCAAGATTAATAACAACTTTCAATGTTATATTTTCTTTCAATTCAGTTACAAAAACGGAAAAAATATCCACTGTTGCGGGACTGAAGCTTATGACATAAAGAATCCACATATGAAATGCTGCGCAGGAACTCTGCACAACCTGACCTTATTAAGTGGAGCTGCACAAAAGGCTCAGTGCTGTGGAGCCAGACTGCAAAATCAACAGGTACATTTCACAACTCATTATTAGAATATTTGCTAGGAGCTACTGTATATAAACAGTTTGTCAGCTCTGTGCAATAACACTGGATAATAATGCTTATGAATGTATATATGAATTATTTGACTATTATCTGAACGTTCATGACCCCAGGATATTTGTTGTTTGAGTGAGACCAAGGAGTTGTTGTACTCAAGGAAAGATGGACTGCAGTGCTGTGGTCACCTCTATTACAACACCTCTCTGTGGTCATGCTGTGCCGGTAAACTTTCCCCCCTTCACCAACCACAACCATTTACTAACAAGGCAAAGAAAGGTTAGTTTGGATACAAGCAGACTTTTCGGTTGATGTAGTTTTTGTATTTTAGTAGTAGTAGTTTGTAATCTAATTGTGTCCTTTTTATAGGAACCAGCCTTCTGTCAATAAATAATCTGAATAAAGGGCAACTTTGTAAAACGGGTAAGATTTAAACATAAATTTGAGGTCAGTACACATGTGAATGAACGCTTTTTTTTTTTTACATTTTAATGCTAAAATTTATCTCTTTGTGTAGTAAAACTTGGAATTGTTGAAAGTGTTTCCCAGCAGAGCATTGTGTTGAACAATGTGCTGAAGATCTGTGGCAAAGAGGGCCTTCTGAATCCTCTGCCCAAACAGTTGGTGAAAACCACGGATCCTGATGGCTGCAGCTTTCCTAACCTCACACCTGGCAAGAGCTACTTCTTTGATGAAGCTCACTTCTATGTTGACTTGAATCACAACTCTATTCATGAGGCTCTCTATTTTATTGTTTCCAAGTGTTTATTTTAAACTCGGATCCTTTTAGTAACTCATTTTTGTTTCAGTTAAGTTTCTGATTTTTTTTTTTTTGTATCGTAATATGTAAACAACATTTATTTCAAAGTTTTGATATTATTATAGGACAAACCTTGACTTTGTTACGCTGAGATGATTTTTTAAAATAAAGCAAAATTAACTTTAATAATTTGTCTGTTTTTTGGCTTATTATTCTAGCATTCATAATCATCAAGTTTTGGCATTCAACAATTTGTCAACTTTTCCACACACACAAATGCTCTGGCATTACGCCTACTGACTGTAAAGCAAATGTCCCATCCTCTGATCGCTCACTACTCTCTTCAATGTTAATCTGTCCCTATACTAATCCAATCTCCCACGCACTATTTATTTCTCCAAAATCAAGAAAATTGACTTGGACAATTTATCCCTTAACATTGACAACCTCCCCAGTACAGACAAGACAAGACAAGACATTTATTTTTGTATAGCCCAATATCACAACAACAGTCGCCTCAAAGGGCTTACAGTTTTTCTCGATTGCTTAAACTCATTAGCCCACTCTGACATCACATTTTCAAAACTGTTAACACACAGGATAAAACTGAAGCTCAATGGCCAAAATGACTCATTTTGTTAGCAAAATGCTCTAACACTCACAAAACATTAAAAACATGCAACATAAGCAAATATTTCCATCAAACACCACAACTTGTGGTCAAATTAATTTATTCTTTCAATCAATCATTACACAATGGACAACAAAATACAAAATGCAGCCATCAAGAAATGTGATGAGGCGTTCTGTGTTGTATGGGCCAATAGTTGGTATGTGGCAAAGGACTCCATCATTGGAGATGGCAGCACACATGGTGATATTGGCACCCCTCTGACCTGGCACTGTGACAGTGGCCCTCTGCCCAATGATGTTCATTCCGCGTCGCCTCACTTTACAGAGGTTGAAGCCGGCTTCATCCACAAAAATGAATTTGTGATGTGCCCCTTCAGCTTCAAGCTCCATTATTCTCTAAGAGAAAGAGCAAATTCATAAAGCAAATTATTCCAGTCGCATGTAACTATGGTAAACAAGGTATTACAAAACAAATCTGTACCTGCACATACTGGAATCGTGCCTCCTAACGATGTCAGAGTTTCTTTGAAATGGAACTCTGTACAGCTGCTTCATTCTGACATGGTTTCGTTTAAGGACTCGATCTATAGTTGCCAAACTCACACTGTTTATATTTCAAATGCTCCTGATCTGCAATTACTGCTGCCTGGATTTCACGCAGTCTGATTGCATTGTTTGCCACTACCATATCTACAATGGCAGACTCCTGTTCAATACTAAATATCTTTCCTCTGCCACCAGTGTGTGGCAATGTGTGGATTCTATAAAGTAAAAGCAAAAAGCATGTCAAAATTTACATTACTGTATGACAGTCACATAAATGGGATTGATAAAACATCTGCATTACTGTAGACACAGTTTGTTCTGCTAACAGGGCAATACAGTAAAGCTGAAATACACAGTGGTATACATTACAGTAACACTGTGAATTACCTGTTCTCATTCCGAAAAAGCCTGACAATAGATGCCACAGTGCTCCGACTCATAATGGGCTGGACCCTTTGTCCAGCATTTCTAAAGGACAAGCCATGATTGATGACATGGTCAATAATTGTTGCCCGAATTTCATTTGAAACTTGAGCTCGATTTTGTCCTCTTGCTGCTGCAGTTCCTCCACCACGCATACAAACTCCTCTTCCTCGGGCCCCTCTGCCATGGCCTCTTACTCTCCTTCCGTGCCTATGGCCTCTTTGATCCATGCTTGCAAATAGCAACACAGAGGTGGCATGTTTTATAGATGGATGAGGACTGATTGCTGATTGAAGAGCTGTGCAAATGAGTTTCACACAGGTGCATAGAGATTTATAATTATGCAAGTAGTTTCTATCAGCTGTGAATAGATTTTTTTCTTTTGTTCAACACAGTGAATCCAATAGAGTTTGGGGCCATTCAATGAGATCTGTGGTAACTGTTTTGAAAAAGGGTGTGAAAAATGTGTGAAACAAATGAAAAAGTGTTAAAACATTTGCAAGAGAAAACTTCTGCTGTGCTAATAATGTGATGATGAAGATCAAGCGGATCCCAGTTTCATTTAGTGTGTCTTAGCAAATGAGAAAAACTGTAACAGACTGCACTAGACAACATCCCCTGTCCTTAGACCCCCCATCAGGGTCAAAGGAAAAACTCCAAAAAAACCCAGCCGAGAAAAAAGAGAAACCTCAGGGAGAACCACAGTTTGACCACAGCCTGTTTGAAGAGGGAAGGAACGGTGCCAGTAGACAGGGACAAGTTTATAATGTTTAACATAATTTGCCATATTTACCCTATTAAGCTTTTTTGCTGTCAGGATATCCTTCATACCCTTCAGACAACACTTCCATAAAAATCTTAACAATCTTGCTCCAGTCAAAACCAGATGTGTCACCCTGGCTAAAAACTCAGACAGTTAAAAGCAAAAGGACACCAACTGGGAAGAAAATACAGAAAAAACAGACAGTGCAGACACAGTATTTCCAAAGTCAAATCCACACACTGTTCCAAAAACTCTAAGGCCTTTTTCTCACTAACTGCTCACATTGCAAAGCCTACTGACTTACTTCCCTCTCACCTCTACTCCTCAGATTTTCAAATTACATTGGCCTCAATTTCACATCAAAGATTTGCCACATTTGCCAGCAAATCACACTCCCCTCTTCATGCTCAGTTGTAGAGCGGTTGTCCTATAACTGGAAGGTTGGCAGTTTAATTACCACTCTCCCCACATTTCATCCCAAGTCTCCCGGAAGTTGCGGGAGTCTCCCGCATATTGATAGCGGCTCCCTGATGCCCGCAAATTTGTTAAAATCTTCCCGAATCTAGAGCGAGCGAGCAAGAGCGCACATGCGAGAGTGTTTCAAATCATGTAGTGTGCGCACGGCAGAGAGAGGGAGAGGGAGGGAGAGACCTTGCGTGTGTGTGCTAGTGTGAGTGTGTGTGCTAGTGTGAGTGTGTGTGCTAGTGTGTGTGTGTGTGCTAGTGTGAGTGTGTGTGCTAGTGTGAGTGTGTGTGCTAGTGTGAGTGTGTGTGCTAGTGTAAGTGTGTGTGCTAGTGTGAGTGTGTGTGCTAGTGTGCGTGTGTGTGCTAGTGTGTGTGTGTGTGCTAGTGTAAGTGTGTGTGAGTGTGTGTGTGCTAGTGTGCGTGTGTGCGTGTGTGTGCTTAGTGTGCGTGTGTGCTAGTGTGAGTGTGTGTGCTAGTGTGCGTGTGTGTGCTAGTGTGAGTGTGTGTGTGCGAAGCGTAAGACAGAGAGCATCCTGATTGGCCTGTTTCTGCAAATCAACCAATCAATTGTCAGTGTGGGCGGGCTTTTATCTCTTCTCCCAAACTAAATTAATCAGTTATGTCATCAGTCAGTTGTCTAAATGATTGCAAAAGGCATGATGAGGTGAGTTGATAAGTTTCATTTCATGTGCATATTATTCAGGCTAGTTGCCAAGGCAACATGAAAACACCAAACTGCTTAGACCTGTTTAAAGTTGCAATAGAAAATAAATAAAACCAGTTTACATAAATAGTAAAAGTAATCTATATTTAAACATAATTAACGAATAATTGCATAGGCCAATAGCTTATAGAAATAATATTTTATGCTTTTATATCTTTTAGTGACCACACCATGTTAGGTAGGCTAAGCGCAGAGAAGGCTGCTCCAATATATCTCAGTTCTTCCATTCAGATAGAGCTGAGATGTATTACATCTTTTTGTGGAACATAACCTGCCAATCCATGTGTGTAGGCACACAGGAAAGTTATTTAGGAAATAACTGTTCTGTTATATTCGGTAAGTAAAGTCATGTTCTGTGTCTCCTTCCTCTTTTTGGGGAAAGGGGGTGCTTCGGGATACCTTGCTGAAATTACTTTTTGCATTTTGGGATGACTGCTTAGTAATGTTTATAAATATATCTAATCTAGCCCCTGTTTCATCCACAGCACTGAAACTGTCCTCCTTAAACAAATAATAAAACAATAATAACAAATAACCTTCTCCTCTCTGCTGACTCTGACTCAGTCTAACTGCAACCTTCGATACCATCTCACACGCCATCCTTCTGCACAGACTCTTCTCCATCGGCATCACAAACACAGCCCTCACGTGGGCTATTAATAATATTATTATTATTAAAACTTGTTGAAACCTCCATGGATTCCCCAGGAGTTTTACTGTGGTCTACAAATAATGCCACTGCAATGAAGTAATGAATAAACATGGAGAATTAGCCTGAATTTGATCTAAAGAAATCAAATTACATGCTATTATGCATTAATTTATCTTCTTCTGCTTAGTCCTGTTAGGGAACAAATGAGACAGCAGAATAGAGAAATGAGGGCCTGCAGTGTATTGGTGGCTCATAGAAGTAAAGCATCAATGGTACATGGTGATATGCTTAACATGTTATGTTTACAGCACATAACGTTTTTATAGGTGTACATTATGCCCACCTCTCAGCTTCAGGGTCGTGGATTGATGTGTAATGAGCTGATGTGTCAGTCAGAGATGTGAATAAGTTTACATGTATATGCCACTAAGTGTAAAGAACAGTGATTAGATGTAGTGCAAAGTGATGTCTTTGTCTTGTTTGGATTAGCATGGCGCCAATAGGAGATACAGCTAAAGACATTAAGTCATTGTGGATGTAGATAAGCATATGAACTGGAGCACAAGTGAGAGCATATAATGTACAATTACTATGACAAAATCTCTGTTACACTACTCAGAAGAGCCCCGTACAGTAGGTGACAGGGCAGAACGACGCCCTGTGGGACTTCCCAGAGGCTCTTTACTTCGTTGGAACAGTTGTCGCTACCATTGGTAAGTTCTGAATAAAAAAAGGTTTTTGTAATAGAGTAGCAGACCTGATGGTAAGGTTTATTTAAACGTAACAAAGCATTACCAAATAGCAGACTGTGGAACTACATATAGAAGACAAGATCAATTAAAAAAAATTATTATAATAAACAGTGTAGATCATAGGAATTAACCCACACAAACCACATTCCTCGGACAATTTTCCAGTCCACCCACACAAAGTTTGGGCTCCACGAAGAAAGTTAGTCTACTTAGAAAACACTTCATATACATGGGCAACGCAGCAGCAGCCAAACCATTTACAAATATACATAGTATGGCCAGTGCAGAGATTGTGTTTTCCAGGTTCTTTAACCTTTCACTAAAAAAATAACATAAATACAATTATTTTTGGATGAATCCTTTGATTACATATTCTATCTGATATGTTTGCATTTGCATAGGATTTGGAGTGTCAGCCCTATCCACCATTACAGGAAAGGTATTGCTTGTTTTCTATGGTCTGCTGGGCAGCTCAGCTACAATTATCTTCTTCAACCTCTTCTTGGAGAGAGTGATCACATTTTTAAGCCTTGCCATCCTCTGATGCCACAGAGGAAGGACCCAGCACAGTCGGCTGGAAGCTGGAGTCAGTCAAGATGATAAAACCAAGTGGAAGCCATCAATACACCACGTTATGCTAATATTTGATGCTGTTGGTTACATGTACATGTACATGCGGCATCTTTCTATTCTGCCAGGGAGGGCTGGACTTATCTAGAGTCCTTGTATTTTTGTTTCGTAGCTTTCAGCACAATGGGCTTCGGAGACTTTGTGAGTGGTCAGAGGAATACCCATGGTATCAGATTGTCAACCGTTTCAAGATGCTGCTGGGAGTGTGCTGCACGTACTCCCTCTTTAATGCTATATCTGTCATCATCAAACAAGCACTCAATTGGACGTTGAAATCCTTGGACAGCATTTATGGCAGCATAAGACTTGTTAGGTTGGGGCCATTTTTCAAACTCTGTCAACACAGACACCACATGGAAACAGTTCACTGTTCAGGAGACAGCATAATGTGACAGACTCATTAGTCTGCTTTGGTCTGGTACCAGTGTCTTGCAGAGGTCTAGACAGAGATTCAGTGATTTCTGAGCCCACACATTGATGACACATAAAATGATACAGAGGAAAATAATTTGTTGATATTGAACTATAGCCAATATTTTTGTTTAGTATTTTGTCTATATAGTTATTATGTAATTAGTAAGTAGTCTATGTGTCTACAACAGTTTGAATGGTCGTAATTTAAGTAATGCCTCCCTCTGCTGGAGCATCTTAAAACATTACAAGCAGGGTCTTCAAACGGTAGACTGCAGAGTGTCTTTTTACAGTTTAATGTCAAATGGAAGCCCTTTAATAATAACAAATACCTTCTCCTCTCTGCTGACTCTGACTCAGTCTAACTACAGCCTTTGATACCATCTCACACGCCATCCTTCTGCACAGACTCTTCTCCATCGGCATCATAAACACAGCCCTCACGTGGTTCCACTCCTACCTCTCAGGCCACACTAAGTTCATCCACTTCAAATCTTTCACCTGCCACCCCGTTCACCACACCAACCACACCACATTCACTTTCACTGCTACACGGCTGACACTTTCAGGCAAACCAAATTCCACACTGCCACCCTCTTCCCTCATCAACTGCTGCTCTGAAATTAATTTCACCACAAACTTTTTTGAACTAAACAGTAATAAAACTGAACTGCTCCTAATAAGCACCAAACCCACTAATTATTATTTGTGCTAGTGTGTTTTCACTATTTTTGTAAGCTCGAGCTTGAGTGTCCAGAATGGAACGTTATAAATAAAATCTATTATTATTATTATTATTATTATTATTATTATTATTAAAACTTGTTGAAACCTCCTTGGATTCCCCAGGAGTTTTACTGTGGTCTACAAATAATGCCACTGCAGTGAAGTAATGAATAAACATGAAGAATTAGCCTGAATTTGATCTAAAGAAATCAGATTACATGTTTTTTATACATTAATTTTTCTTCTTCTGCTTAGTCCTGTTAGGGAACAAATGAGACAGCAGAATAGGGACAGCCTCTCAGCTCCAGGGTCATGGATTAACATGTAATGAGCTGACGTGTCAGTTATAGATGTGAATAAGTTTACATGTATATGTCACTAAGTGTACAGGACAGAGCGTCCCTGAACAATGATAAGATGAAGTGTAAAGTGATGTCTTTGTCTTGTTTGGATTAGGAATTTTGATTCTTTAGCTTGGTGGAAAACTAGGACTTAATGTGAAACTGTCACACAGCCCTCGAGTTTGACCTGACATGATGAGTACATTTTACATTTTCCCCTTTTCTTTTTCCCTTCTGCCCATGGGTGATGCTGCATCTACAGAAACCTTGCACAAACCCACTAATCTAACTGCTAGCAAGCTGCTGAATGATGAGGTAAAAATTACTTGGTAACTTTCCCATCAATATATACTTGTAAGTTATACTGTTGCAAAGTGGTTGCATAGTTTTTCTAGTGCTATAGTCCTCAACACAATAGTTCGGTGTTGAGTAAGGTAAGTAAGTATCGGGATATTTTTGTCCAGTTAAAGATTGGACTGAGTTGCTGTAGTTTGGTGGTACGCATGCGGAGCTCCACCCAGCTGCTTTTATGCAGCATACAAGGCTTCTCTGTAGTTAAACCTTCGGACTTGTGCCTTTGAGATACACTATTGGCATTTGAAGCTATTGTTAACAACTGCTTTGCCGGAGTGATGTCAATAACCTTTAGGTAAGACTTCAAATAGACATGTTATTGCTTTTTAGCAGGTCTTTGTTAATTAAACTGTTGGTTTGATTGTTTTCTGCGAGTATTATTATTATCATTGTAAGAGTGTTTACATTCAATAATTGTATTTGTTGATACTGATTCCTGTTTTCCTTTCTCTCAGATTCTATTGCCTTCAAATGAGCACTATTGTGGGAACGATGACTACGATGCATCATTACAAATATGTTGCCGTGGGCACAGGTAAAACTACTATGTGTGAACTTGTACAGTTTATTTTTATAGCTGACGTCTACTTCCAGTTAGATGTGAACTAAAGTTCAGGAGACACTGTGGAGACACTTCTTTCCACGGCTGCAAATAAGCCATGGAATGTCTAACTGTCTGAATGCTTTCGGTCTGTTCTGTGAGTGTGTGTGTTTGAGTTGATATTCCTCAAGGGTGTAGTTCATAACGTTTGTGCCAACTTCCTGAATTCCAGACGTCCTAACATTTTCTCTGAATTTAAACTTTTCATTTCATATTTTAGCATTCTATGCTCATCTTAATTCTGTACTCTTTATACTTTTATATTGCAAGATTAATAACAACTTTCAATGTTATATTTTCTTTCAATTCAGTTACAAAAACGAAAAAAATATCCACTGTTGCGGGACTGAAGCTTATGACATAAAGAATCCACATATGAAGTGCTGCGCAGGAACTCTGCACAACCTGACCTTATTAAGTGGAGCTACACAAAAGGCTCAGTGCTGTGGAGCCAGACTGCAAAACCAACAGGTACATTTCACAACTCATTATTAGAATATTTGCAAGGATCTACTGTATATAAACAGTTTGTCAGCTCTGTGCAATAACACTGAATAATAATTCTTATGAATGTATATATTAATTATTTGACTATTATCTGAACGTTCTTGACCCCAGGATATATGTTGCTTGAGTGAGACCAAGGAGTTGTTGTACTCAAGGAAACATGGACTGCAGTGCTGTGGTCACCTCTATTACAACACCTCTCTGTGGTCATGCTGTGCCGGTAAACTTTCCCCCCTTCACCAACCACAACCATTTACTAACAAGGCAAAGAAAGGTTAGTTTGGATACAAACAGACTTTTCGGTTGATGTAGTTTTTGTATTTTAGTAGTAGTAGTTTGTAATCTAATTGTGTCCTTTTTATAGGAACCAGCCTTCTGTCAATAAATAATCTGAATAAAGGGCAACTTTGTAAAACGGGTAAGATTTAAACATAAATTTGAGGTCAGTACACATGTGAATGAATGCTTTTTTTTTACATTTTAATGCTAAAATGTATCTCTTTGTGTAGTAAAACTTGGAATTGTTGAAAGTGTTTCCCAGCAGAGCATTGTGTTGAACAATGTGCTGAAGATATGTGGCAAAGAGGGCCTTCTGAATCCTCTGCTCAAACAGTTGGTGAAAACCACGGATCCTGATGGCTGCAGCTTTCCTAACCTCACACCTGGCAAGAGCTACTTCTTTGATGAAGCTCACTTCTATGTTGACTTGAATCACAACTCTATTCATGAGGCTCTCTATTTTATTGTTTCCAAGTGTTTATTTTAAACTCGGATCCTTTTAGTAACTCATTTTTGTTTCAGTTAAGTTTCTGTTTTTTTTTTTGGTATCGTAATATGTAAACGACATTTATTTCAAAGTTTTGATATTATTATAGGACAAACCTTGACTTTGTTACGCTGAGGTGATTTTTTAAAATAAAGCTTAAAATAAAATTAACTTTAATAATTTGTCTAGTTTTTGGCTTATTATTCTAGCATTCATAATCATCAAGTTTTGGCATTCAACAATTTGTCAACTTTTCCACACGCACAAATGCTCTGGCATTACGCCTACTGACTGTAAAGCAAATGTCCCATCCTCTGATCGCTCACTACTCTCATTCAATGTTAATCTGTCCCTATACTAATCCAATCTCCCACACACTATTTATTTCTCCAAAATTAAGAAAATTTACTTGGACAATTTATCCCTTAACATTGACAACCTCCCCAGTACAGACAAGACAAGACAAGACAGCATCCCCTGTCCTTAGACTCTCCATCAGGGTAAGGAAAAACTCAAAAAAAACCCAGCCGGGAAAAAAGAGAAACCTCAGGGAGAACCACAGAAGGAGGGATCCACTCCCAGGACGGACAGGCCGTGCAGGAATGTGTCCAGGAAAGTTGAATAATACATACACAAACATATTCACAAATAAAAACATTTATATTGGTGTCCAGTGTCCACTCTGAGTGTGCAATAGTGGATGGGGCGGCAGCCAACATCAAGGTAAATGACAGATGGGGTGGGGCCCTCACACTGGAGCACAGGCGGAGGGGGGGGGAGACACATCGGGTACACATCAACCAGCAGGTCAGAGGTTTGCGTCCACCCTAGGAGGAGGGAGAAAAGAAAAAAAAACTGTAATAGGTAGATGTGATAATAATATGAGTGGTTTAGTGTGTACCTACAGCTACAACCAGTGTAAACGTGTACCTACGGCTACAACCAGTGTAAACGTATACCTACAGCTACAACCAGTGTAAACGTATACCTACAGCTACAACCAGTGTAAACGTGTACCTACAGCTACAACCAGTGTAAACGTATACCTACAGCTACAACCAGTGTAAATGTGTACCTACAGCTACAACCAGTGTAAACGTGTACCTACGGCTACAACCAGTGTAAACGTGTACCTATGATCAATCAGTCTCCATACGTTTGGTGAAATAAGTATGTTTTGAGTTTGCTTTTGAAAACCTAAACAGAGTCAGCTCGCCGCACTTCCACCGGGAGCCCATTCCATAAAAATGGGGCTCTATAAGAAAAGGCTCTGTAGCCAGCAGACTTCTTCTTTACTCGAGGAAGTTGAAGGAAGCCAGTGTCCTGAGAGCGAAGGGTACGAGCTGGAGTATACCGGGTGATGAGGTCAGATAGGTAAGAGGGCGCGCGTCCACAAAGGATTTTATATGTTAACAGGAGAACTTTGAAATCAGCTCTAACATGAATAGGAAGCCAGTGTAATGAAGCCAGGACTGGAGTAATGTGATCAAACTTCCTGGTCTTTGTTAAAAGTCTGGCGGCTGTGTTTTGGACCATTTGTAGTCTGTGAGTACTTTTCCTCGGCAGTCCAGAGAATAACGCATTGCAGTAGTCCAGCCTGGATGTGACAAATGCATGAATGAGAATTTCAGCATCAGCTAAAGAGAGGCAGGAGCGAATTTTTGAGATATTCCTCAAGTGAAAAAAGCCTAGTTTAGTGACCTCACTAATGTGCTGCTGCAGTGATAGTGTGGAGTCAAAAATGACACCAAGGTTCCTCACAGTGTTGCCGTGCTCCAACACACAGTTGTTGATCGAGACAGTAAGATTGTTGAACTTGTGCCGATGACTGGCAGGACCAATTAACAGGAGCTCTGTTTTATCCGAGTTCAAATGGAGGAAGTTTTGAGACATCCATGTTTTAATTGAAACGAGGCAGGCCTCTAGACGCTTGATGTCAGTAGTATTATTCGCTTTTATTGGTAGATACAGCTGTGTATCATCGGCATAACAGTGGAAGTTTACTCCATAACTTCTGATGATTTGTTCCAATGGTGTAACATATAGTGAAAAAGTATGGGACCAAGCACAGACACTTGTGGCACACCGAATTTCACTGGTGCCGTGGAGGAGAAGGATTTATTAAAAGAGACAAAATGAGACCTATCACACAGATAGGATTCTAACCAAGCAAGAGCAGAGCCAGAGATGCCAAACACATTCTTTAGTCTGTTGATTAGCACTGCATGATCGATCGTGTCAAATGCAGCGCTGAGATCTTGCAATAACAGTAGAGCCGATGAGTCCTCGTCAATCTGAAGGAGGAGATCGTTAGTCACTTTAACTAAAGCTGTTTCAGTGGAATAAGAGGCCCTAAATGCAGACTGAAACGGCTCGAGGAGGTCATTTTCTGATAGATATAGAGTAAGTTGTTTTAACACAACTTTTCGAGGACTTTAGATAGAAAAGGTAAATTGGAGACAGGACGGTAATTATTTAGGCATCCAGGATCCAGAGTAGGTTTTTGAGTAGGGTTTGACCACAGCCTGTTTGAAGAGGGAAGGAACGGTGCCAGTAGACAGGGACAAGTTTATAATGTTTAACATAATTTGCCCTACATAGGGCCAGAGTTCTTTAAGCTGTTTTGCTGGCAGGATATCCAGAAGGCACGTAGTTGCTTTACATGAAGAAACCACCTTTGTCAGCTCATCAAGGGATACAGGATCTAGGACTGAGAGACGAGAGGTCAGTGGATCCAAGTGAATGGGACCCGAGCTGAGGAAGACAAAACCAAAATATTATCCCTGATATCTTCAATTTTATGTTTAAAGAAATCTAAAAAGGCTTGTGCACTAAAGGGAGAGGAGTCTTCAGTTGTTCTCGGTTGGATTAGTTTAGCAACTGTCCCAAATAGAAACCTGGGGTTATGCCGGTTTTCTGATTAGAGATGAGAAATAAGCCGTCTTTGCAGTGCTGAGGGCTTGCTTATAGGTGTTTACACACAAACACCACTTTTGATAATTTAGATTAGTTTTTGACTTGCGCCATATGCGTTCAAAACTTCTGCAGGCCTGTTTTAAAGCCTGGGTTTCCTCGTTATACCATGGTGTAGGTCGTCTGGTTGGTCTGGGCTTTTTCCTGAGGGGTGCCACTGAGTCAGTGATGGCCGAGAGGGTTGCATGGACCTCCTTTGTGTAGGCTTCTATTGAGTTTCCAGGTGGAGTTAAATTAGAAAGAACATCTGTCAGCCGTGTGGCAAACATTTCCATTGCAGCCGCGCTAAAATTCCGTGTAGACACTACGCAATTTTCGGAATTTGAGGAGTCTGTAACTAATCTCAAATTCCACCAGTGAGTGATCTGAAACAGCAGATGAAAGAGAGGAGACAAAGAGATGGGAGACATCTATTCCCCGAGCCAAAACAAGATCCAGATAGTTTCCACTAATGTGTGTGGGCTCATGAACAAACTGGTTGAAAGACAGGGTTGTAAGCAGTGATTGAAATGCTCTGGCCAGAGGATCACACTCCTTATTTAGATGAATATTAAAGTCACCAACTAGAAGGATGTTATCAGCGTGGGTTATTAAGTCCGAGAGGAAAACTCCAAACTCATCCAAGAAAGAAGAGTAGGGACCCGGAGGGCGATAGACTACAGCTAAATAAAATGGCTTCCTTTCATTAATTTGAGAAGGAATATGTTTGATAAGTAACACTTCAAATGAGTTAAATTTTGGCTGTGATGATGGACCTGTAAAGCAAAATACAAAAAAAGAAAAGAAATAAGACTGACCTAGTGAAGTATCCAACACCTGCTGTGTCTGATACTTTTGTTGCCCTTTTGCAAAGTGCGTTTACCATAAGCAGAAAAGAGAAAATATAGACAGGTTTGTAACAGAGTGAACCTCCAGCCCACACTAGTCTTCAGCCACAGCGGGAGCCGGGACCAGCTCCAGACGGGTGCAGGTCTCTGAGCTGCTGCGGCCAGCCTCAACAAAACCCAGAGTCTGAGAAGGATTTAGCGAGACAGCCCGAGATGTGTTGAATATGGACCACTGTCTACTTTTAATATTGTGCTTGAGCAAATGTTGGATCAGGACAGTTTTTTTTTCACAGCGCACTGACAAACACATCTGTAACACGGAGGAGGGGCTTCTGGTCTCTCCTCACGGCACCGGGATGGGAGGGGGGTTAATGACGGGTTAATGGCCACGGCTCTCCTGGTTGTAAGTGGCCACTGCACTTTTAATTAAAAGTTGAACTATTAGCTTACTTTCTCTGAGTTGTCTAATGGTAGCTAAATGGGCTGGATTGTAGGTTATACAGGTGCTGGTCATATAGTTATAATATTATCAAAAAGCTGATTTATTTAATTCTAATTCTATTCAAATATACAGTATATAGTCATTCATTACACACTGACTGATATATTTCAAATGTTTATTTCTTTTAATTTTAATAATTATAACTGACAACTAAGGAAAATCCCAAATTCAATATCTCAGAAAATTAGAATATTTGTAAAAATGTTTAATATTGAATACACCTGGTGCCAAACTCTAATCAGCTAATTAACTCAAAACACCTGCAAAGGCCTTTAAATGGTCTCTCAGTCTAGTTCTCTAGGCTACACAATCATGGGGAAGACTGCTGACTTGACAGTTGTCCAAAAGACAATCATTGACACCTTGGAGTCAGTGCTTAAAGAACCACTAGAAGCACAGACTTATACAAGATATGGTTTTCAGCTGTCGCATTTCTCTTGAACAACAGACAGCGTCTCGCCTGGGACTGCTGCTTAATGGTCTGAGGTTATGTTCTCTGATGAAAGCAAATTTTGCATTTTCTTTGGAAATCAGGGACTTAGAGTCTGGAGGAAGAAAGGAGAGACATACAATCCACGTTGCTTGAGGGTCAAGTGTAAAGTTTCCACAGTCAGTGATGGTTTGGGGTGCCATGTCATCTGCTGGTGTTGGTCCACTGTGTTTTCTGAGGTCCAAGGTCAACACAGCCGTATACCAGGAAGTTTTAGAGCACTTTATGCTTCCTGCTGCTGACCAACTTTATAGAGATGCATATTTAATTTTCCAACAGGACTTGGCACATGCACACAGTGACAAAGCAACCAGTACCTGGTTTAAGGACCATGTATCCCTGTTCTTAATTGGCCAGCAAACTCACCTGACCTTAACCCCATAGAAAATCTATCTGCAATATGCCAGACCCAACAATGCAGAAGAGCTGAAGGCCACTATCAGAGCAACCTGGGCTCTCATTACATTTACATTTACACGCTTTTATCCAAAGCGACTTACATTGTTCTAATGTAGTTACCAGTGTTACAGTCACTGGAGGCAAGGTGGGTTAAGTGTCTTGCCCAAGGACACAACGGCTGTATGAACTGTGGGAATCGAACCGCCTACCTTCCGGTTGAAAGACGACCACTCTACCCACTAAGCTACTGCCGCCCCATAACGCCCTCATAACACCCTCATAACACCTGAGCAGTGCCACAGACTGATCGACTCCATGCCACGCCCCATTGCTGCAGTAATTTAGGCAAAAGGAGCCCCAACTAAGTATTGAGTGCTGTACATGCTCATACTTTTCAGTTGGCCAAGATTTCGAAAAATCCTTTCTATGTATTGGTCTTAAGTAATATTCAAATTTTCTGAGATACTTAATTTGGGATTTTTCTTAGGACAACTAAGAAAAATCCCAAATTAAGTTATAATCATCAAAATTAAAAGAAATACAATTTTAAATATATCAGTCTGTGTGTAATGAATAAATATAATATACAAGTTATAATAAGTGTATAATATACACTTTTTGGATGGAATTAGTGAAATAAATCAACGTTTTGATGATATTCTAATTATATGAACAGCACCTGTATAAAACAATTGTTTTACTATGAAGTAAAAGCCGAAAAGCCCGAATGTAACGGCCATTAAATTGCCAATGGGCGGATTACATCCATTTTATAAACATGAGTGTGTGACTGTGGAGTGAATGAATAATTGATACGTAAAGCGTCTTTGCGTCCCCAAAAAAGCGCTATATAAAATTGATGTAATAATAATAACAATGTTACTACAATTTTCAATAATTTGGAAATATGTAGCCAATATCTGAGCAAAATGATCATTTCAGACGTAGCTACGCTAATAGCCTTGAAGATTAGCATGAAGATAGCAAGAAGCCTCCAAAGATGCTTTATTTCATTTATTTGGCAACTGTCTTACCGTCACAACAGAAAGAAATGCTTGCATTTGACACATGCTAATTCTGCGTAATATTTATCACAATGTAACTTTTACAGATCTAGTTGGCCTAAACTGAGAGGTCAAATAGCTTTTATAAGAATAGGATATTGCCGTATTGTGCTATCATATTTATTTAAGATAAGAATCTTGATCGCTCAAAATATTTATTTTGTTCGCACAAGATAAATATTTTCTGCCAGTATTTTTCCTGTTTTTTTACGGAAAGTTAACGGACATTTACTTTAACCCCAAAACAGAAAAGTATGTGAATTTAAAGTACATTTCTGTACAATTTACAGAAATTTTCTGTTACCCAAAAATTAAAAACCTTCTCAAATTACTGTACATTTTCAGTACTATTTGTCTTTATACTAAAGACATTTACTTCATCTATACTTTTTTACATTAATTACTACAGCTTGCCCAATATGGCTCAGCATTATTAAGACATTTTAAGTACTAAAAGACTTCTGTAAACCTATTATCCACAACAATAAAATTTTACCAATTAATGACATTACAGATTCAGATCTCGAAGAAAAGATTAAAGCAAAAGAATCTGGACTAATTTTTCAAGGGGAAGATGATTTTTTGCTCTAATTCCAAGAGAATTTATTAATTCTGAGATCAACTGATAAGAGAGCTGATCTTATATCTCAAGTGGGAGGAGTTTGACCTGAAACTGACTGTGATTAGACCAAGCTGTTCAGGTCTCATAGTCGTTGGCCATGAAAGGACAGTGTAACTTCTGATGTGAGAGTTGTAAAGGCTCAGGTGAGTCGTTAGTGACATTGCTCCATTCAGGTGCTGTTTTTTATAACACTGTTATAAATACTAGACAACATGAATCTGAGGCTACCTCCTCTGTTCAAAGAGGGCTTTTTCATTTTCTCAAAAACGGTTTTCTTCATAATGCGCTCTAACCATCTGGCCTTTCTGGCCAAAATTCAGACATTGCTGTTGTCAAAGGAAATCCCTTTCTCTGGTGGCCCGCAGACTCAGATCCTCCAGGATTGGCTCTTCTGTGCTGATACTTCATCTTGTGCAGCTGTTATTTTGTTTCTCCGACATAACTGTCACTGCACTCTTCACTGAACAGCATAAACTACATTACTGTTAGTGGGGATCTTGTCCTTAGGATGGACCAGTTTTTGATACAGAGTATTCCCAGGTTTAAAGTGGATTGAAATGTTGTGTTTGTCGAAACTCCTTTTAAGTTTTTCAGATAAAACAGACACATACGGGATAACTACACCCTTCCCTTTTTGTCTCTGGTTCCTTTCTGTTTGGTTTCTTGGTGTCCTCTTGGTGTTGTTGAAAGTCCATTGGGGTATCCTCAGACTTCACGAATGTGTTGTTCTTTCTGTTTACCTTCCGAGGTTGTGTAAACCTCGGAAGGTAAACAAAAAGAAATGTGACATACCTCTTCAGGTGCCTGGCCACAGTGCTTTGTGCCAAATTCATTGACAGTAGAAACTTCAAGATACAGTATCTTTAACATGCTTTGGTGTTGGAACTTGTTGTTGTACAACCTCTTCTAACTTTGGTGGTGACAAAGAGTCAGCAAGTGCTTTCAAAACAGGTTTCCAACATTCAATAACAAACATTGGCGTTTTAATAAGGGTGTTAATGACCAAGCTGTGTCACAAAGGCACAACTATTTTCTTCAGTTTGAATCTATGGCACGCGTGTGAATCGAGAACATCAATGAGGGTGTCCTGATCGACAGATCCAAAGTTGTGTAGTGTCTGTTCACTGAACATTCACAAAACATTTAGAGAGGTTTTTAAGTTGAGGTTGAATAATAGTAACCAAACAATATATTTATTAATGAACATGTAGTAGATGTAGTTGCCTACAATACAAAAAAAGAACCTTTACTACTAAGAGTAATTCTAAACAATGCATATTCACATTATCCTAATATGAGGATTGATGAGGGCCTAATCAATATTGGTGAAGAAAATCTAAAAAGAAAACATTTTATTGTTCTAAAAATTCATTCATTCATTCATTCATTTTCTACTGCTTTGTCCCGTTAGGGGTCGCGGGTGACTGGAGCCTATCCCAGCAGCTTTGGGCCTGAGGCGGGGTACACCCTGGACAGTGGCCAGTTAGTCGCAGGGCTGACATTTAGACATAGACAGTGACAGACAACCATTCACTCTCACATTCATTCACCAGGGACACTTTAGAGTTTCCAATTAACCTATACATGCATGTCTTTGGACGGTGGGAGGAAGCCGGAATACCCGGAGAGAACCCACGGTAACACATGGAGGACATGCAGACTGTTCTAAAAATATATATATATATTTTTCAAGAAATTTAAATCATAATCTATAATCATCTAAACTAAACACACAAAAAAAAGTGAGAGGCACATATACAAACTGTTGTAATTCCTACACCGTTCACCTGATTTGGATGTAAATACTCTCAAATTAAAGCTAAAAGTCTGCAGTTAAAGCACATCTTGTTCGTTTCATTTCAAAGTAATTGTGGTGGTGTATAGAGCCAAAAAGATTAGAATTGTGTCAATGTCCCAATATTTATGGACCTGACTGTAGCTACATTGCTGGACATTGCATTGTTACTACAATTTTCAGTAGTTTTGTAAAATATGTTTGGAAATATCAGTTTGGAAATATGTAGCCAATATCTGATAAATTTGTGAAATCAGATTCTTGGAGAGTGGATTTGTTATTTATATATTTGAATGGTAGCCTACACGGAAATACCCTGAAAACCTACATTTTCATTTGTAAATGTGTAGCCTACACGTAAATGAATAATACTTCATACACGGACCCATAAATTGGTTTTAACATTGTTTGTCACAATTCTGGTGCAATATAGCCTAGCGAGCAAACCGGGTGGGTCCAACAATCCACTTGTTCTCCTACAACTGGCACCTTCCCGGACAAACAGTCAACTTCTTATTTATAGGCTACGTTTAACCATTGGTCAGGGCCAGATTAGCAATTTCCTGTGCCCATCGGCAACAAGACTCAAGCCCTCCCACATCCCGCCCCAAAGCAACAATAGCAAAGTCGCTATCACCAAGATCATATAGCCTATACTTCTACTTCTACTAACAATCAGGCTTCTGCATGGCTTAGTGCTGATGTATGTAATATAGTGCTGCAACGACGCATTGACGTGCGTAAAATGCGTCGACACAGCAGTGGGCGTGTCAGGACCGGCTCAGTAGAAGCTGGTAAACGCGAAAATGACAAATAAAAAATACACCTGTGATGAAGCTTTGACATTAGTAATGGCTGACTCTGATTCTGAGGGAGAACATCTACCTTTAGAGTCTTTTCAGCCGAGTGAAAGTGAGAATGAGCGAGAGTGAGAGTGCGTCTGTGACTTGGACAGCTGCGTAACCTCTCACTGAGAGAGGCACCTCACTCAGGACCATAAAGGTCACTGAGAGACCTCTCTCACTGAAAGAGGCACCAGCAGCTCTGCACACTCCGTTTTTCCCACACTTTGCTTTAAAGTGCATTCAAGATACAGAACAGATGCACAAATGTTTACCATAACTTTTTACAATATAGAATTAGAACAAAGATTATTTCTAAAATGCTACAATGTGAAATTATGAAGCAGGCAATTAGTGTTTATTGCGTAAAAGTAAACCATTACACTGTTACATGTAGTTTAAAGTCAAACTCGTGTTTATTGTTTCACAATCAGCTATATCAACATTTTATGTTGATGCACTACTGTATATTCTTATCATTTTTATTTAACAAATGAGCCTTACAACGGCCTCCTTTCAAGACTGAACTCATAAACACCCAAACTTGTTAATTGAAGACATTAAACACATTAACACATATTAATTCTTATCTTTTCTCTTCTTTTAACTGGTGAGCCTAATTAAGTTAACTGGCCTTCTTGACATTGTACTCATACATTTCCAATAAAAATAATGTTATATTTTATATTGTTTTAACAGGTTAGCCTACACATTGGCCTTTTTGGCTTTAATATACGTCTACATTCATACCACAACATTCAAACCTTATTATCTTCCCTAAGATACTGGCCTTAACATAAACATAAACATTGTGTAAATACAAAACATTTAATGCTATCAAAGATTCATTTTTCTTTAAGAAATCTAAGAAATCTCTAAGAAATTATTTAATTTCTTACAGCGGATTACTCAGTGGCCTTCCTTCTAGACTTTAAATATCCATTTGTGAGGGAGCGGGTTCGACACCCAAGCCCAGACACCCTCACTGATGCTGGGTACCTGGTAGCCCGATTATGGAAGGCAGCTGTCTGTGGGTCGCTTCCAGCGTCTCTGTCAGGGCTCCCCAATAGTGCCGCTCTGTCAGGGCTCCCCAATAGTGCCGGGTCTGACGTGAAGGTGCGGCCGGTGCTGGGGCTGTCTTGGCTTCTTCAGGTGTACTTGCTCGTTGTGATGCAACCGGTTGTGTGATGATGAAGACACTATTCATGCTCGTCGTCCTCTTGCTCTTTGCTGTTGTTGTTCCATGTCTCACTGTTAGCTCCCACACTGGTAGCTTGACTGCAAACACTTAGTTAGATTGACGTTAGCTGTCTCCACGGCCACAGGTGACGGAGGGATTTTAGTGTTATCATCGCCGATGCCTTTACTCAGAGAGCACTGATTTGAAGTAAAGAATTTGTCTATTTTTAGAATATGTTTCAAATTTTCGACTAATTTTAATTCCTTTTCTCTTTTTATTTTTCTCCCGCTTAACTGCTTCTCCATCTTCCCACGGATTTCAAATTTCAGTGTCAAGTCACGTGATTAGACGTGACAACTTGCCCTCGCTCGCTGCGCAGGAAGCTACAAACATGGTTTTTGACGTGATTTAACATAATATTTTGAACGGGTTACAAAAACTATAATTTTTCTATTATTAAAAAATAATTAGGAAAGTGAGTACTGCGTTTATAACGTGACTTGTTTTAACATAATAGCCTATTTGATGGTTGGTTGCCAGGGCCCCTTAGATGTCCTGTGCCCGTGGGCAAGTGACCAGTTGCACTAATGGTTAATCCGACCGTGTGGTGATAGCGACACCCCGTGGAGCCTGCCCTTACAATAGACCTGTTAATTCCTTCATTAATGAATGAAGACTGCTCCGTCGTATACACTGTGGTTACCCATCATTGAAACTGCTTTCCCCACTACAAATCAAGATCTAGTCTACGTGGTCTAATCAAAGTCAGCATGGTTTCGTTCACTTTGTCCCGGGTTAAGAAATGCTTCTAGAAGATGAAGACTTGTCTTAAAATAATGCAAAAAAAATAAATAAATTGTACTTTGTTGAACCCCTAACATGCATGTAATCTGTTAAATGAAGATATGCTTGTTGCGAAGCAGTCGGGATGTTATCATTGTTGGAGACAATGGAGACATTATTTTATAGCACCCCCGGGGACTGAGTCAGGTCCGCTAGGACATGGTAATTGCTCCTACTGCACAGGGCATGTTTAAGTCATAAGAGCTCACCTCAAGTGTCACACTTATAAGTGTGTATTTTTAGAAGTCGTCACGTGGGAGGAGTGGCTTTATATTTGGTCTCTTCTCCATTCATCTGTGCGATTAGTCTGTATAGGGATTGATGATGGAGCTGATGCG